>JARHVA010003867.1:407500-520000 GCA_037957365.1 Torreya grandis | reverse complement strand
TGTACACTTTTTGAATTTTTCATCATGTATAAGAAATGTATAATAGAAAGAGAAAGTTTTCATGATTATGTACTGATTCAATAATACTGAAATCGAGTGTAAGTGTTTAAAAATAAAAGAATTAAGGTTTCTTGTGCATTGTTTTAGATTATAGGTGACATTTTGAGAAGTGCATGAATGTTCAATTGGGGTCAAAAATGGAAGAAATTCTATAATTATACTTGATGTTTTTTAATTTATCATAAAAATGTAAGTTTATTAGTATAGACTATGAAAACATGGAAATAACTGGTAGAATATGGAAGAATTGACCATTATTTTGAACTACTTAGATCTGGAAAATGAAGAGGAAGGGACAAGAGGTTGACCAACAAGTCAACAAAATCCAAGGGATTAGAAGGATTGATTAAATGATAAAAATTTCAACTAAAAGTGAAATATGATGCAATAGTCAAGAAGCTATGTACAATCAAATTTTTTATTTTTTTTTAAATTTTAAATTATTTAAAAAAATTAGTACTTTTAAAAATGTAACAAGTTATCCAATGATCTCATAACTGTAAGAGTCAAATAAATCAGTGAATTGAGGTGAATGAATAATTTTCATTAAATGAAATCTATTATATGTGCTTATTCAAGAATTAGAATAATTATCATGTGTAATGAGAAAACCATCTAGATCATTACTCATAGAATCATGTGTGGGAAGAGTAACTCTAGGAGATGTCAGATGATGCGATGCCCTATGAGGAATAATAAAATATTGTGCCAAATATTAATCTATTTATATGATCAATTTAGGAGCTAATACATGTTATTGTGTTTGTTTGGAATTAGAAGCATTTTATTGATAAATTTGATTTTACATTGGTTATTTTTTTGGAGGTACCATAGATTGTAGAGATTAATAATATCTAATTCTTGAAATTGTGGATGGGTGATGACTAAAATTATAGTTAGATCTCAAATGATAGTTGGCTATAACATCTACTTATATTATCACCTATGTATAAGATTCCCCTAGTTAAGTAGGTTTATTGATTAGAAGTAAATCAAACAAATTGAACATTACACAGTTTGTATGTCCTACATAACACTCAAAATACCATTGAAATACACATGTAATAAAAAATCAATATATTAGATATTGCTCAGGAGATACATAATATAAGATAATGATGTAAACTAGATGTTGAATCATAATGAGGTCTTGAATTTTTAATTTTTGGAATATCGTGAATGTTTTTGTACTTTTACATATTTATTATTTTTGACTTTGAAAACATAAAATAGTGTCAATCAAAGTTTTATAAGTATAATAAAGGACAATGATATAAACATGTGACATTAATCAGTGTAAGGTGCACTATAAATGATGGCATGAACATATGTGAGAAAGATTCCCTTGGTGTATGTGAGATTTTATTTTAAAAATTTATAGGATACTAAAAAATGTATGTATATGACTTATTATACATCCTCATTTCATCAAATGTACTCTTTTTGAATTTTATTTATCATGTATAAACATTGTAGAATAGAAATAAAAATATTTTGAATGATTATGCATTGATTCAAGCATACTACAATTAAGTACACATATTGAAAATTGGAATAATTTAGGCTTTGTGTCCACTTTTTTGGATTTAGGAGATCAAAATTAAGGAGGATAGGAACCTCCAACTAGGGTCAGGTATGGAAAACATTCTAGATATCTAATTGATGATTTTGAATTTGTCACAAGAATATAAATTTGTTAGTATAGACTATGAAAATAGATAAATAATTGGCAGAATATGATAGAATTGACCATCGTTTTGAACTATTAAAATATGGAACATGAAAAAGAAGGACCAAGAGGTCAACAAGAGCCAAGGGCCTAGAAATATTAATCAAATGATCGAAGTTTCAAGAATTTACAAGCAAAATTAGAATATGATATAATAGTCAAGAAGCTATGTATAATTAGATTTTTTGATTTTTTGAATTAGTTGAAATGTTAATAAAATTTTAGTACATTTTATTGCAAAAAGTTGTTTAATGATCTCATCAATTTAAGAATAAAATAATTTTTTGACAAGATGTGAGCATACCATTTTCATTGAATGAAATGTATTTGATGTGCCTATATTAAAATCACAATAGTTATTATCTATAGTGAGAAAACCATCTAGATCATTACTCATGTAATCATGGGTAGGAGTAGTTCTAGGAGATGAAAAATGATATGATGCCCTATGAGGACTAATAAAATATTGTGCCAAATATTAATCTGTTTGTAGCACTAATTTAGGATCTATTAAATGTGATTCTGTTCGTTAGGAATTATAAGCCTTTTGTTGATAAATTTGATTTTACATTGGTTGTTTTTAAACCCTTTACAGTTTTCTTTAAAGTGGTTGATTAAAAACATTTTTCTTAGGGGAAACAAATGTAAACATGCTTTGTTTTTTCATAGATGTGTCATTGAACCGTGAAAGTGGAGCAGGTGGAGGAAGTACTATAGATTATATACAATCTATACGGTACTCATATTAGATTTTTTTTTTTTTTGACAAATTGATTATAGTAAATATATATTTTAAGTAAATTACATATATTTATAAATATAAAAATAGATATGTCATGGATCCATCCAACCTACCTATGAACCCATTCGTAAATAGGTAAATGAGGGAGCATACCCACCTTCCTCCTCTCTTACCAAACGGCTATATTTATATTGGGGAACATGCTTGTTGGAATTTTAAATTAATCATGCCTCTCAATTTAATTTAGTTTAGTTTATTATTTATTTATTGATTTAGACATCCCAGTGCTTTAATCTAAACATAGGATTTACATAAGTAAATTTTAAAAAATTAAATCACATTGTGCCTATTTCAAGTTCATGTAAATGATATTATTGCTCCATTATTTTTATTATGTTTAATGTTATGAATCTTTTAATTTATTAATATTAATTTTGAAGATTATTTATTTGTTAACTGCAAGAGACTTTTATAGATATGAAATTATTTTTATTTACCTAAGTCAATCAATGAAATATCTTAAGTAGATTGAATAAGAATGTCGATTAATAAGATCATCTTTATCCATTTTTATATATCTTATTTATATTTTTTACATGAACAAATTTAACTATATTGTTTCTAATAATTAGTAGAGTATATAAGCATAACCTATTTTATTCCATTTTTCTTGATCCCGTGCTTTCATAAGCTACTTAAGACATAATAATATGAAAATTCTATAATTACATCTTCCTTTGTGTTATAGAACCAGAAATGTGGACACTAAACTACCTCTTACAATTTGTTGCTGGCTTTTAAATTATTTTCAAAATAAAAGTAAGAAATAAATTATTATGAAAGAACCCGACTCTTCTTAGCCTACATTCATTAATATCCAGGTGTGAAAATTATATCCATAACAAAGTGACATGATTTTTCAATGTGTTTTTGTCCAATTCATTTTTCTACTATGTGCTATCACATTTTACGTTAGAAGGTCTTTTATTTTTTAATAATAGTTTAATACATATACATAAGGGTATGTACAAAATTTATATCATAATTGAAAAACGAAATTTATCATATCATGTAGTTGTAAAAATTTTGACGTAAAATGTGACAAGATACATTTAAGGAGAGTGAATTGTTGGAAAAAAATAATATGAAAGAAATGTGGTTACATAAATTACAATTAGAAATTTAATATATGTACTTGAGTTTTATGAATAAAAATATCCATTAGAATTTTGGTGTAATATGTTGGTAAATTTAAAATTAAATAGTGATAATAACACTTTTTATTATATAATTTATATATTTCTAGAAAATATTAAACTTTGAATAACCATATTTGATTATTGTTTGAGATATAGTTATAATTATTTTTTGTTAAGATTTTATGTGTTATAAATGTGTCTCTCTCTATGAAGCAACATATAAATCTTGTAGTTTATAAAAACATTATTTTATTATTTTATTATTTATTTATTTTTGGTACTTTAAAGTATGAAAATTCAATTGATTAAAAATTTCATTCAAATTTTTACAATTCCCATTCATTGTAGCTAGAAGTTATCTCTTTAAAATTTACTCCAATAGTTATGAGTATTCACTCAGTACAAGTTTAAAATGTTCTATAACAAATAGAAAAATGAGAAATGATGTAACAAATAGTGATTCAATCATAAGTGAGAATAATTCATATAAAAATGGTATTTTTCCTACAATGATAAGAATAAGGTGTATGCCTTGATGAAATGAAAATATGTTGGCATTGTTAAGATATGGCACTCTTGGCCATTACTTAACATCAACACTAATTTTAGGTGGAAAATTATATGTTTAACATAGCACATCTTTTATGCATGGCCTAGGTTTGTTTTTATTGGAAAGAATATTCTTTTGATTATATGAAAATGATTGATTATTTCACTTTGTTGATCCCTTGTACAAGTTTAGAGATTGATTATTTCACTTTGTTGATCCCTTGTACAAGTTTGAGATTGGAACATTTTTGGTAAGATATAAAAATAATGTTTGAAGTTTTTCTCTCTAAGTAAATTGTAATAAAAAAGAATAGATAAAAAGGAATGTTTCATGTGGATATCATTTATACATTTATTTGAGGCTTAAGTTTTGAGTATTGCAAAATTTATAAATATAAAATAAATTATAACAATTAACAAAGATCATAATTATTTATTTGAGGAGTATATAAAAAATCACACGGTGATTGTTACATAAAAAACTAAAAGATTGATAGAATAAATCTTTATAGATTAAAATATTAATGTAGATCATGATAATTTTATTACATGATAATGTCATTCGAAAATGTTTTACTATACTTTCTATAATAGTTATATATTAAATTTATAGAATTTGAAAATAATAAATTAATAATATAATGAATTCACATAATTTTTATTTAAAAACAAAATTCATATAATTTTTTTGACATTATAATACATAAAAGAGGGGGGAATTTTGACAATAAAAAAAAACTGAGAAATTGGAGGTCGTTCAACATTACTCATACGAAGTCATTCAACATTATTTATACCATAATTTTACAAATTTTGTTGATTTTTATATTATGTTAAATGAGGAACATAATTTTTGTATTACATTAAGAAAGAATCTGAGATCATAACAAACAATTCATTCGACGTTTTCTTAAAGTACAAAGTAATAACTATTTTTTTTAGTCCATTCAACATCAAAATATCTTACGGTAAAATGCTTACATTAAATTGTGTCAGATTGCTCTAAAAACTGTGGCTTTTGCTGCACGGGAATAATTCGAAGAAGATTTTTGGGCTTTGAATTCATTCTTTAAAAGACAACTAAATTCAAATGGTTTTGTTTTTTATAATTTCTTGTTAAGACAACTAAATTTAAAAGACAACTACGAACTGTTTTTTTATAAAGTGCAAAGTGAAGGTCGGGCATCTTTGCAAAGTGTAACATAGATGTGGAGAGTACGATTTGGGGCTGGAAATGTGCTTTCGATAAGATTTTAGAGTTGTTTTTATCTTTCAAGGAAAATTTGATGACGGAAACGCATTTTATTTTTGGAAGTTGGAGTCTTATCTTTATAAAATATTAGATCACATAAAAGTTAAAAATTTAAATCACATTTGTATAATTATGTTTGTGCAACATTGAGGAAATTGTATGTTATTCTAGACATAATTGGCGGTTAATGTATATTGACAATTTTAAAATGATGTCTTGTTCTAAATAATGATTTTGTCACCATCTTAAGATAAGGTCATTTGATTCATGGGAGATGATTGAAATCATCGTTTTGTCACTTTTCTGACATGATGGGCTCTTGATGATGTTCCTTGATTTCTTGTTGTTTGTCCTCCATGAGTGCAATATTGTTGCAATTGACAAAAAACATACAACACAAAACAAATGTGCACAAGCACTCAAACCCATGTTTTTAGTTGATCAAAGATTGTTTGTGAACCCAGATGCACTTAAATCACTATCAAGAGAGATAATGATTGAGTTTATATAGTAATTGATAGATTCTCAAAGATAACGATTCCTATAACTTTTAAAAATTTGATATCATCTCTAGAAGCATTTTAATTGTAGTTTCAACATGTATGGTTCTAATTTAGACACCATCCACTATCATCTCTAATAAGGACAATCAATTCTTGAGTGACTTCAAGAAAGAACTTTGGTCTATGATGGAGACAAATCTCAATGAGTCTACCACATTCCATCTTTAAATTCAAAGACACTTATAAGTGGTGAATAGGATGATAATGCATCTTTTTAGAATGTATGATTATGGGAAGCAATACACATGAGATCAAATCCTTCTTTTCATTGAGCATAATTGCAATGCATGTCTACAAAATCTAAGAAAATATAATTTTTTTAAAGTTTGCTTGGGTTTCCAATGTTTGGAATAAGATTTCTTAGCACATTGAGTGCATTCAAAAAGTGTATGCCATTCTACAAAAGGCTTATGCTAACTAAAAGCAACATCATATCAACATTGATAATTGTAAAACTTTTAGGTTGGTGACTAGGTATGTCATAATTTATATTAGAAAAGACTCACTTAAATTTACGAAAAAAAATTATCCACTTTGGTGCCTGCCCTACACTATCACTAAGCATGACATAAATAACCATGTTGAGATCAATCTACATTCCTACCTTGGTTTGCGTCCAAATTTTAATACATAACTCTTGCACCATTTTTTAATATTTTGTAAAGACACTTGAGCATGTAGTTATCAATATTGATTGTAATACTCAAGCATAAAAAAATAAAAAAATTGACACTAGGGTCAAACACATAAGAAAACAAAATGACTCTCTCTTCTGTATTATCAAAGTAGTTCAAGTTTCTTCCTAAGGATACTGGTTTATAGAAAATCAAGTCTCTAATAACTATCCACATCATCTTCCACAACTTCACATGATGGGGGCCGTTACTATTAAGGGAGGGATGATTTTGATCCAAGAATATCTAGGACTTTGATTGAGTAGTGATATAATGGTGGTACTCTATACCATGTGTCGTATTCACCATTGGATCCATAACCATTCCTAGAATATGTTATCATAATGTGAATTCCTAACCCTTATTCATTGATGTTTCACATACCTAAAAGTTTAAGCTTTAGTATGCATAAAGGAGCAACAATATTTTTATAAAAGCACAAAATTGAGAATTTGAACATTCAAGAATGAGGATTTTCCATTCTTATAACTAAATACATATCTCTTTGTTTTCCAAACTGTATATTATTGTATTTTTTGATTATGTGAAGTAGACATAGATTATGGAGTAACATAGTGGTTAGACATCTTATAACACATATGATCTCTTAGATCATTGTACACAACTATTGCATAATACAATATTGTAACATACAATTCTAGCATGGTGTCTATTGTTTCTCTTTTTTATTAACAATTTTATTATATATCTCTACCTTTATTATTTTTCATATGATTCTACTATAACATGTTCGATCCATTAAGTATGTTATCTATCAAGTACTATCCTAGGCTTAGATCAATAAAAAACCAAAATCATCCCATAACGATTATATTAGCTATGTGGTGGGCATATGCACAAAGTTGGGGGATTAATTACATGAAAAAATGGAAAACACAAAACTTATTTTGCAAAGGGCATACACCCTTATTTTTAAAACCATATACAATTTGAATTTGCATGGTGTCAAGCCTAAAGAACATATACCCTTTAAAACACATTTTTTGGAGGGAGTAGTGGAAGGTTGAGAATTTGGAATAAAAGGGCATACTCCTATGCAGTAGAAAAGGTGTATACCCTTTAGCAAAGGGCATACACCCTTTTATTTACAAAATGTTTTGTGGTATAATTTTGTTATGTGTGTTGTATATTTTTAGTAAAATAAATTTAATAAGTATAAGTTTACATTTAACTTATATTATTACTCTTTATATTTATTTTAATACTAAATATAAAAAACTAGGACCACTTTGATTCTTCTGTAATCGATTTCAGAGTTGTAGGAATTACCATTTAGAAGTTATTTTTTCATTCTAGTCAATGCTTAGTCTTTTAGAATTTTAGGATTGAAAATTGGTTAAATATTCCTATACTTTAAATTTATTTTTTTAAATATAACAACTTAGAGCCACTTTGCATCTTCTAAAAATGATTTCATGACTATAGGAGTTACCATTTAGAAGCTAGTTTTTCAAAATTCATTCTGGTCAATACTTAGTTTTCAAAATTGTAAATTGACTAAATATTTGACTTATTGATCTCTAAGCTTAGGTATGGATTCCACTAGTTGAGATAGAGATAGGGGCTCAAGTATGGATTAGTCAAGATAGAGACATAGATGAATGATATAGATAGATCCTATGATAGAATGGATGCAACATCTACGTATATGATGGGATGGTAACAAAAATAAATCAACCTATCTCAATTGATACATCCAACCCTCCATAAAAATATGATAACTTCACCCTTTTTTATTTTCACCATTAACTATCTATATTTGGAGACATATAATCTTTGAAAGCAAAGGTAAAGGAAGAGTTGGGTTGTGTACTGAACCATTGGGTAAATTTTACACCCCAACATTAGTGTAGACCCATAGATATTCTTTCACTTGTGAGGAGGAGGGAGAGAGATAGATATAAGTGAGACACTCCATAGTTAACACTCCAATGATTATTACTTACATAAAATGATTGACTCGATAATATCTTATTTTGACCATATAAATCATATGAAAAAATACCTAGTGTAACCCATTATATCCCTACCAAATCTATTAGACATTAATATGGCTAATCTCCCTAATACAATCTAATTGGAATAAAAGGAATCAAAATGCCATTCATTTTGTTCCTTAACTCCCTCATCAACCTTCATCATCTCTCATCGGTCTTAATCACTACCTCACCAACCCTAATCAATCTCTCACCAAACCTCATCTTCACTAATCACTCCCTCATCAACCCTCATCATCCCTCATAATCCCTAATCACACTTTCATTGGTCCTCATCATCCCTAGTCACTTCCTAATCAACCCTTATTATCCCTCATCATCCCCAATCACTCCCTCATTGGTTGTCATCATCACTCATCATCCCTAAACACTCCCTCATCGAACCTCATCATACTTAGTCACTCTCTCATTGTACCTCATCATCTATAATCATATCTAATAGTTTATAATCACTTCCTCATCAATTGTCATTTTCATTATATAAGCTTTCATTAGCCCTAATCATACCTCACCATACTTAATCAATCCTTCATTGTCCTTTATCACTCCTCATAATCCATAATCACTCCCTCATTTTCCCTCATCATCCCTAATCACTCCATTAGGCCTCATCATCCTTCATAGTCCCTAATCACACCCTCATTATACCTCATTATCATTCATAATATTTAAACTATCCCTAATCAATCGTCACTATCCCTAATCATCCCTAATCACTCTATGATCTTCCCTCATCATCCATAGTTACTTTATCATCATCCCTCATGAACCCTAATAACTCCCTCATCACCCCCCTTCATCCCTCAATGCCATTAATGACTCCATCATTATCCCTCATCATTCTTAATCACTCGATTTCATCAAGCCTCCTCATTTTTCATCATACCTAATTAACCCATCATCATCCCTAATTATCGATAATCACTCCCTCATTATTCATCATCCCTAATCATTCCCTCATCATACCTCATCGTCCATAATCACTCTATTGTTATCCCTCATCATCCATAATAAATCCTTCGTTGCCTTGATATTATATTGGGTGAATCAAATCTTGTTATTGGTAAGGCATGCTTCTCTCACCTTACTCTTTGGCATAGATGAAGTAGGTAGGGTAAGCTTTCCTTGCCTTACTAGGTAGGGAAATATTGAGATTTAGATAAGACCTTTAGAATGGTATCCCCCCATATATATTTGGTGAGGCCCCCATTCCTATGATATACCTTGACTTGATGTATTATGGATTGAGGCATACTCAGAGTAGGACATGGACCTAATTTGGCCTTTAGGACCCATTGAACCTACCCATGATGTAATTGCCCCCTTATTGATACACCATATCAAGGAGAATACCCTTCCTTCCCTTCATATATATCAAGTTGGGTATAGATGAGATTGGGTAAAGATAAAGTTATGTTGAGAAACACACTCTACCAGATTGGTGAATGCCTATCTATTTATCTATCTATCTAGAAAACCACTCTATTGTGGATAAACTCTCAATGACATAGAGAAAAATAAATAAATTAATTATGGGGTTAGGGTTGGTATATTCAACTAGTCTTTGGTCACCCCTATTTATATAAATATATATTATGATTTTTAGATGTCAAAATCCCAATACACACACACACACACACACACAAACACAGACACACAGACACACAGACACACACACACACACACACACACACACACACACACACACACACACACACACACACACACACACACACACACACACACACACACACACACACACACACACACACACACACACACACACACACTTTTAGAGAGCAACTTGCATTTTGTTCCCATCTTCAATCACCCTCACATAAAAAAATATCGATGGGTTGACATTGAAAATGAGAATATTTTTTGGCACACTTGATGGAATGAATACAAATATTCAACTAAGAGCTTGGTGTTTTTATTAGTCAATAATGTTGAGAACACTCTATAGAACACCTGGTGACTCCAAGAATTTATAGTTTATGAAAGATGAGACCTTCATCTAGATGCCAAGATAGATGAGATCATCTTTAATAGGTACCTATTTCTATTTCATTGAGCTACTTACACCCTCTAGAAGAAGAGTTATAATATTCTTGTCTCCAGCTAGGGGGATTAATGATTCAATCCAAGCTTCCCTAAGATCTCAATATACCCCTAAATTTGGTAAATTTCCTAACCTAGAAGAGGATTAATCCCTATTTCCTTCATGGTTATGTAGAGAAACCAACTATTTTTGCCCTTCAATGTGGGTAACACTTTGGTTCTAGCTCAATATGATGACATCTCAGTTGAAGACCTTAAAATATTATCCTATTTTATTGGTGAAAATGTAATCTCACCTATGAAATATATTCAATATATTATGAATATATGGTTAGTTCACCATGTCATGGAAGATAATATAGCAATTAGGCTATTTGACTCTTACTTAAAAGGAAAGGCTCTCAAATGGTACCAAGGTTTGATACCAAATTTTATTAAAAAATGGGATGAGCTAAGAGAGAGACTATGCAAGTAGTTTGAAGATAAAAGTAACCACTTGTCTTTGATAGAGAAAATAACCACCATTAAGAGAGCCCCACAAGAGGTGATGGTTGATTTCAATTTTAAGTTCTAGAGGGTATGAGACATAATACCACATTTATGTAAGCCATCTCCAAATCTTAAATTCTTGGATTATTTGAAGCCTCTCAATAGTGACATAGTTGTAATCATCTAAAACATGGGAGGAATTAAGCTTATTGACGCATATGAGGTTGCTATGTGTGTAGAGAATTATTTGATTTAGGTTAGATAAATTGTACCTAGACCCATTATGCCCTTATTTCATGATCCCCCATCCACAAGTAAACCTACCTCACCTTTGATCTTGACCCTAACACGGATCCCCATTACAACTAGTTCTCCTAATCCATCATCTACACCATCGAATGAGCTACACAAAGTTAAATCATTATTACATAGCTTCAAAAATGTGCTAGTGGCACTCAAAAAGAAGAGATCAAAACATTAGAGGCCTTATCAACCTTTTAAATAGACATATCAATCAAATAGGCTTCCTTATCAAGGTGGAACATAGATTCAAAATCAACTTCCATATAATATACCACCCTATGTGCAAAATTTGAATGCTATCAACACTTCAATATCCCTCATGTATATGCAAAAAAACATGTCACATGACTATTAATGGTGTGTTCTATGTAATCAACCACATAATTAGGATTTCTATGTGAATGAAACCTTGAATCAAGCATTCATGATATGAAATGTGTCGCAGTCTTAGCCACAACTAAATATCATAGTTTTACAAAGGGAGGAATCTCTAGTGCAATCACATGAAAAAAATGAATCCCATATTGTAAAATGGCACTAAGGTGACTTTAATCATGTAAATTAAAGTGAGATGCTAAATGTTGGAAGAAAACTAGTTGATTTTAACACAAGGATTAGAAAGAGAGAAATGGTGGAGGAACCACCTTCTTTAGTGTTGTCAACTTCTACACCCCAAGTCTAGTACATAAATACCAAAGTAAAAACACATGTGAAACCTTTGGTGTGTATGGAGTAGCTTATGTAGAGAGTCAGACTCATACTAGTGTGAAGGTGTGAGAAGATGCTACTATTCAAAAATCATAGACAAAGGGACCCAAGATCCCCTTTAACATAGTCAAAAAAATGAAGAAGACAAGCCTAAATAGAAAAAAGTGGGTTGATCTTGATATTCCTTCTCAAATGAATTTTTTAAGGATGTTCTAAAGAATTTATAAGTTCACAAGTCATCACATACTATGCATATTCCCTATGTGAATCTGTGTCACAAAAACAACAAGCTACCTCCATTCTACATTTTTCTGATCATTGATCAATACCTAGTACATAATTACATGATAGACTTAGGTGTAAGTAGCTCAGTGATTCCATGAAAGATATAAGACACATTGGGTATAATATACTACCCTATTTTTAAAGGAGTAATCAAATTAAATGTCATGATAGTTAGGACTGTGGGGGTCATCAAGGACATGAACCTCACTATGCACACATTCCCAAGCCTTTTCATTACATAAGACATTATAACCATTTGACTTCCCCTACTTCACTATATGCTTTTATTGGGATTTAACGGCCAAGATGGGTGGATACCTATAGTCATATTGGTTGCACATGCTACCTCAAACTAGATACATGACCAAGGTGACCTTCAGAGCTAAACCTATATTTAGAAATTAGGTGAAGTCATACTCGCCTAGCCTATTTGAAATAAACTACACAATTTTTGATCAAGAGGAGAACTCAGTCCTCCATGAGGCTACCACATCCCTTAAAGAGGTCCTAGATAATTTAATTGATGAATGAGCACGTGATTATTATGAGTACAACCCATATTACAATGGAGAAGAGAGGGGACTAAGGATGTAATACATTCTTGAAGATAAATCTATATTGTCAGATGTCATGAAGGCATATGGAAATTTTATTTTGATGGTTATCATAGTAAAAATGGCATTGAAGATGACATTGTGCTAGTTTCCCCTCAGAAGGAGAAACATTTCAATGATTTTAGGTTGCAATTTAGTCCAAGTATGAGGCACTAATTTAGAGTCTCTAATTGGCACATAATAATGGGATCAAATTATTGTAAGCATCTGGAGATAGAAAACTCGTTGTCAACTAGGTTTGGGTATAGAATATGTCCAAGAATAGATTGATAAAATATTACAATCATAGAATATGGGATATGATCAAAGTATTTAATTCCTTTAATATTTATTCCATACCAAACATATATAATGATGATGCCAATATAATTTTAACCACAGGTGCATAGTATGACATTCTATGTTATGTAAGAAAAGATTCCAAATAACTTGTAAAGCTTGTGGTTAGACCAACAATCCTTGATAATGTAAATAATTGGTGGGTGTTCTAGAGTGATTAATAAATCATAAAATTATTATAAGATGAATAAAAATTCAGTGCCATCAACCAAACACTATTTAAATCCCAATACTTTGAGTAAGTCATTCAAGTGGAGTGAAATAAGCTTCTTAAGGGATTTGTCATGCTAGAAAGCATCTTCAACTCTGATGACCAACTCAAAGGTGAGAAGCAAAACATGATAGTCAAAGTGGAGATCTTTGTGCTGGTGAGTATCTTTGATGACAAGGTCTTGAAGGATGGAAAAATATGATCCCCATCTAAAATAAAAATATTCATCTAACTTAGTATGAATTATAATGATATCTACTCATGGATTTATAAATACCTCAAGGGATTTGATCTAGGATTAGCTGAACATACCATTGAGCTTAACGCCAATAGAAATCCATTCAGGTAGAATCAAAGGCATGCCAATCCTAAAATTGAGCCTTTAATGAGGAAAAATATCTCAAAACTCATTTAAGCTACTATAATATTTCCAATCAAGAACTCTTCAAGGGTGTCAAACCTGGTCCTGATGAAGAAAAAGAGTGGAGAAATCCAACTATGTGTACACTTTAGGGATATGAATAACACATCTCTCAAGGATCACTACCTCCTTCCACTAATGGATAAAATCCTACAAAATATCATAGGCATGGAGAGATTATCACTATTAGATGGTTATTTAGGTTATAACTAAGTACTTGTGCGAGAGTGTGATTGTTTAAAGACTCTGTTCACTACTACGTGGGGAAACTTCACATATTAAGGGGTGGTTTTTGGATTGATAAAAGAAAAAGTGACCTTTCAAAGATCTATATATATGAAATTCAAGGGACTTATCAAAAAAATCATCTTGATCTACTTTGATGATATTACTATTTTTTCTAAGCATGTTGAAGCTCACTTGGGTCATCGAGAGTAAGTATTTTAAAGGTGATAGGAGTTTGTGATCTCTCTAAAATTAAATAAGTGTGTTTTCTATGTCAATGAAGGAAATTTACTTGGCAAAATCATCTCCAAATATGGACTCATAATTTATTTAGAATGAGTCAAGGCCATCTCGCCCCTCCTCCCAAGTCACAAAAATGTCTTTAGAGCTTATTGGGAAGAATAAATTTTGTCAAGAGGTTCATGCTAAAATTTATTACTCTAACCAAGCCCTTCACAACAATTCTAAAAAAGGGTACTACATTCAACTAGACCCCAAAAATAAAATATAATTTTAAGGACATCAAGTGTGCTATCACACAAGCCCCCACCTTAATCAACCCAGATTATAATAAGGATTTTATCCTTTATGCCTCTGGTAGAGCTGAAGGCATCTTAGCCATTATTGTACAATAGAACAATGATAATATGGACTAGATTATTGATTTATTTTTATAGGATCTCAAATATTATGAACTTCACTATAGATTTGTGTAGGGAACATACTAAGTTTAGACACATTCTCTCTAAAAATAAGATCTAGTTTATGGTCATGCATGTAGGTGTAAAAGAGTTTCTACTTAGCAGGGACATCAAAGAGAAGAAGGATAGTTGGGTCACAAAGGTGATGGAGTAATATGTAGATATCAAAGTCACCAAGCTAGTTTGAGGAAAAGGGTTGTGCAAGTATCTAGTCAAAGATGTAAAAAATGAAGACTACGTATTTTTTGTGATGCATGAAGACCAATCAGAACATCAATCCACCCCAATAAGATGGATGGAGAAAAAAAATTTCTTCCTTTAGAGTGATAGGTACCTACCTAGCTTGAATAAATCCTATCACATATATTTCAAGTTATAAGCCATTCCTTATTTGCCTATTAACAATTTAATTTTTAAAAGATATATAAATAGAGTTCTCTTACGATGCATAGAGTATGATCAGGTGAATATGATTATTAAGGAGTTCCATAATGGGCCATAATGAGGCCATTATTTACCCAATACCATTGTTATGAAAAATATGTGAGATGGATATTATTGGCCAACTTTATTCAAGGATGTGCACGCATGGGTGAGAAGTTGTAAGAAGTGTGTCTTCTTTGTAGGCAATAAAAAATTGGTAGCCCTACCCTTACCTCCAATACAACCTAATAAAACATATGTGTAGTGGGGCCTAGACTTCATCAAAATGATAAAACCATTGTTGATAAGAGGGCATAAATGGATCCTCATGGCCAAAAATTACTCCACAAGGTGGATGGAGGTAGTAAAGCTCAAGGGAGCTAATGAGGCATAAATTCTAGACTTTTATGATAATATTATAAAAATATTTGGTATTTTAACCATTGTAAAATCTAAAAATGAAATGGATTTCCTTGGATCCAAAATTGGCAGGTGGGGAATCATTCACAACATTCATTTGAGCACCTCCTCCAATTACTATGCTTAAGTTAATGGCCTAGCCGAATCAACAAATAAAAAATAGATTTGCATCATCAAGTGAACCATGGAAGATAATCAATGATCCTGACACACCAAGATCAAGAAAACTCTCTAGACAAATTGAATAATACTAAAAAGAGTATGATGGAATTGCATTTTCATGTTGGTCTATGGGAAGGAAGCAAGATTATCTATATCTCTTGATTTGCCTTCATTAAAACTATCCCATCAACTAGAATTGCTCAAGAGTGACCCGATCATACTAATATTGGCTAAATTAATGGAACTTGAAGAGATCAAGCACGTACCATGCATAATATGGAGCTTCAATAGGCACAAACAAAGAAAACATTAAAAAAAAAGATACTGATAGAGTAAACAATAAGAACCTAGTAATTTCAATGCCATATGGAACAACCCATATACCATATTCACTTGTAAGCAATCCAAAACATTCCATCTCATAAAGTTTAATGGATAAGAGTTGTTCATCCCAGTCAATGGGATTCATCTCAATCACTACCTCCATTAATTTTGTATATTTTGTAAATTATTAAATTAAACATTTTAATTTCCTTAAGCATTGTGTGCATGTTGTTTAGACTAGTTTATTTCCACCAAATGCTTGTGCACAATGTTCTTCTAAGTTTAGGTTTCCTTTCCTCTAAGTGTCATTTGGAATAGTTATTTATTTATTTATTTGTTTATTCTCTATGGAAGGTGAAGATTAGATCAATTATTCTGGGATGGGCCAAGTAGGTCATAACCAAATTAAAAGAATATGAGAAGTGTTAGATGTTTCTATGAATCTATTCCTAATAGATCACTTAGCAAGCTATTGGGTTCCCGCTTAGCAAGCAAGTAGCTTGAAGAGGTCACCATAATGTTGACCATTTTCAATCACCATATAAGGGCACCACTTTATTTTAGTAGTTTAGGGATTTAAATTTAAGTCATATTTCAACAAAATGGATAAGTATTTTTACTTAGTATTTTTACAAGAAAGGTTGGTATTTGCTCCTTTTGTAAAACATAGTCAGAGTTTTCTTATGAGATTTTATTGTGAACAAAAGTTTTGAAGGATAAAATGTGAATTAGGTTTTAATCCAGATAAATGGTCCAAATCTTTAAACAAAAGTTTATAAAAATGTTTCAAATAAGCATTAGAACTTTTTTCCGAACACAAATGTTGAAGACCAAGATCTAGACTAAAAATTACGAAGATAGGTGCCCAAATAAATATTGCAAAGACCAACTTGTGAATAAAATTTATGACAACATAAAATATGAAGGGTTAGGTCATCAAGACTTATGAAATCACAAGGATTCATGGAACAAGTCGTGTAACAATAAAAAAGATAAAGGTGTAGAACTGAAGTCATGCATGTAAACTGTGTGTAAGGCTCTTGAGCTTTATGCATTGATAAGAGGGAAGTGTGTAGATGATTATTAAGGGTGTATGGCACAAATTTTCCCCAAATGCATAAAATGACATGGTAAAATTTAAATTATGCATAGCTTATGTGTTAGAAAGTAAGCCCAAATGGATTAACAAGTGACAATCAAGTATATGAAGTAGTTGTGGGTAGATGGGCATTGAATGAAATTGCATCAAAAAAAGTAAAAAGAAAAAGTGGTTGTCAGATGGAAAAACATGGACACATGTCTCTCTTGAATGACTACGCATACTTCATTCCTAGACACACATGTGGATCCATGACAATCCTTTTAGATATTTATAGATTCAAATTGTCAAAAAATAATTTAAGAAACATGGATCTTATTGAATTTTATATGGAAAATTGGTCTCCTTGATCTACATAGAGCTCTGAGTGCCAAACTCTAAATTCAAATTTATATATACCACCCCAAATGGTGAATTTATTGCATAATAGCTTACTCAACCTTATAAAATCCCAAATTTTTATCGTGTGTAACCCTCTCCTTGGTATGAGCATAAGGCTTGATGTATGGTCCCTGAGACCTGATCTAGTTTGGGGTAATCAGGGATCCTTTTCTTCCTATTTTTTGTTTGGTTTTTTATTTGTTGTTGGGACTAATCCTTTGAGGACCCCAAATGACTCCCCCATTTAAATATATCTACTTATTTGGATGGATGTTCTTTTTTTCATTTTTGGGTATGGTTGGGTTCTATGGAACCTCCTTTAATTTTCTTTTCTGTTCTAACCTAGGCCTCCATCTATGCCCAGGCTGGTTCCACACCTAGTTAAGTACTAGTTTTTTTAGAGATCTAGGCTTATTGCTCCACTAGCCTAAGTTAGTTTTTGGTCCATCTAAAATTTGTCGGTTCCCACATTAGGAAAAATCATTTGTGGCTCTTTCTATTGTTTTTTCCCCTTTAGCTGGTTTTTTTTGCTCTTTTCACTGTTGTTTCCATTTTTAGTAAGGTCCTTCTTTTCTTCTTGGTTAGCCATATCTTCTTCTATCTTGTGTATGCCATGGGGAGACATGAAAATCTTAATATGTTTGAATTGATTTGCACACCAGTAAAAAATAATCTTACCTTAATCCGAACAAAGCTTTGCTCATTCGAGTTTGTAATATTAGCTTAGGCCTTAAAATTAATAATTAAACTACATTTATTCATGCTCTGCATACTATGTATATTAAACATTGTTGATATTTATCTATGGATTTTCATCCCTCTCATTTTCATTCTCCTCTTGCACCTCTACATGGAATCATAATTCTTTGTAGGTTCAATGTTTTGTATATATGAGTCTACATAGGAATTATTTGTGGACCATTTGTCATCCAAACTTAACATTGCATTATGTTTCCATACATTCCTATGAAACACTCACGTAGTAGATGTTTGATTTGAAGGTTGTATGTTTTAGTTCCTTATTTTTAATGTGCCATCAAGTAGGTGAGGTGCTCACTCTACTCTTGGTGTATCAACATTCTTCATTTTAGAAAACCTCTTACCCTCTCTCCTTATTTTACCCTCAAATGACTAGGTTTAGCATTAGTCATATATTTTATTTCTACTCTTTATAAGTCTCTATGTTAGTCCCAAAAAAAGTAAAATTATATTATAAGGAATCCAAACTTCTCTAGAGGTTCATCCCAAGGAGCTCAATAGTCCCATGCCTTAGGGACATTCCCATTATTGTGTTAAGATATAGGATATTCTATGTGTATTAGTGTTGATGTGTAAATTTATTAGGGTGATAAATCAGGGTTGACACATATAAGTGAGTCCCACTTGGCAACCAAGCCAAGGGAACTCAAAAAATGTAAATGAAGGTTTGAACAAATCCCCTTTATTTGAATATGATTCTAACAAAACACCTTTGTTCAAATGGCCACATGTATATTTGACCTAGGGTTCGAACAAAGGTGTTTTGTTCGAACAAAGGGGATTCATTAGAACCCCTGAAAAAAAACCCCACCACTTGCTTAAGAGTGTAGGCTACATATTCCTCCATCAGTTCATTCGAAGGATATTAGGTCGAAGGTTGTTTGGTCTAAGCCTAGTCAATAGTGGTATAATGTTTGTTTTGTATACCCTGCATTCATTCTACACACCCTGTATTTATTTTGCATACCCTATATTCATTTTGTGTTAATCTACATTTTGTATTAGTCTACGTATTATTCTCTATGTTTTCTTTCTAGATGATGGATTCCCATACCCTATCCCTCCTCTGTCCCTCCTCAAATGATGGATTCCCATACCTTACTCAAATGATGGATGCCCATACCCTACATCTTTTCTATGTTGTGAAGCCCTTACTTTGGCCCATGCATCATGCTTAAGACATTTTACTTTACTATTTTCATATCTCTATAGTTTTTATAAGGTCAAATTTTTAGGGTTTGTGCTTGTGGGTAAGGATGAAGAGGTCAGATTTTTAGAGTGGGTGTCGGGGATGGTTGTGGGTCTTTTGTAATTTTCCTACATTGTTCTATGCATGAAATTATACTATCTTTCACTCTCCCTCATGCATTCAACCTAGAAAGTTGAAGCTCCACAAGTTTTTTCAAATTATTTTATGCAACATCTGGCCTAAAAATATACAGAGACATTAGATAATGTTAATGTTTGGATTATATGTCATGGTTAGAGGATGAATAGGAATCAAAGAAAAATCTAAGCTGTAATTTGTAAGTTGATTATCCTTGGCTACTATTTAATGTAAAATGTATTCTATAAATGGTAATAAATGTTTGTATAAAAATACATAGAAATACAAGTACTATTTTTTTAGTTCAATATTTTTTTTAGACAAAAAAGCTATATATGCATATTTTTAGTTGTGGAATTTCAACCCAAAAGTCTATTGTGTTTATCCTTGGCCATGTAATTTGTTTTTTTTTGGTCCAAAGATCACAAAATCACTAAAGTGAAACAAGGTCACCTCCATGTTTACATCAATATAAAACCATATTAAAGAGAAGCTAACAACAGACAATAAGAGAGACATCAAAATCAAGATGACATCGATCAACATAAAAGATATTTAAGAGCCAATACATCTTAAGCTGATTGTATCAATGGCTTTGCTTTATGCTTATGACCCATGGTATTTACAAGTACTCTACATGTAAAAATAGGAAACATGTTGATTTGTAGTGTCGGTAACTGTTTTAAGATAAATGGGAAACTTAATTAATCCCTTGAAGTGAATTGGACCACCTTATTGAACTAAAGGCACATCAACAAATTTGTTATTGTGTGTGCTCCCTTATAATATCAGAGGCTTCGAAAAGAGCTGCACAAAACAATATGAAGTGTCAAAATAACCCAAAAGATATTGACATGGTATTTTAAGTTCTGTTTGAACAATCATAACCCAAAACATATTAACACCTTATATAGAAAATTATGTAACCAAGTGAGTAGTTAAGAATTTCATTTTATTTCTATAGAACCACTGGATGTAAGATTTTCAAAATACCATTCAGTTTGTGAATTTGATTGCAATGTTATACATTTAGTTATCTAGAATTTGAGGGTAAAAAAAGAGTGGCCATTTAATGTACAAAGTATTTTTATAAGGAAATAAAGTTATACAAGCACACCACCTGGCAGAAATGTTTTAAAAGATGAAATGAGTACCTAAAAAATTTGAGAAATTTTAATCAAGGACTCAGTTTGCATATCAAAATAAAATGCTATAAAATATTTTGTAGCATATCACATTAATTAAAAAATTCATTTCCATATGAAAATACAAGCTACCATTCTAAAACCAGTTCAACATATACTATATTTATTTATAAACACACAACATTTTCAAGATTCTAAGATTGATAAAAGACTCAAGTTTTGAATTGACCAAAGAATCTAGTTAACTTTTTATGATTAAGTGTATTTTTTGTCATAAATGTATGACAATATTGCATTTGTCTTTGGTAGCTTCTCAAATATTATTTTCATCTATGGATCTACCTGTGTGACCATTATCTTGGTCTTATGAGTGTCCCTAGGGTAATGTTCTCTATTGATGTTGGTGTAATATTATTTTGGTGTAACATTATTGATTGTATGTGTATGTGCATATTAAATCTTGATCACCTCCATTTTGTACTCTCATTATCTTAACATGCTTCTTGATTGATTTGATTCCTTATGAAATTTTTGTTTTTGAGGAACCATCTCAAATCTGAGAATCTCTTGAATAATGATGATAAATTGTTTTGGGGGATTAAACCATCTTTTGCATCTTTTATTTATAGTCTTTATATCTCTCTTCCATATTCTATAAATAATTTCTCACTACTCATAAATCTTGTGAAATCATTCACTTACCTACAACTATACTCTTGATATCACTCTTGGAGTAGTCAATGCTACTCCATGAATCATCAAGGGATTTGAGAATTCCCTCTTGTAACCATCATGATATTTCATTGGTTATGCAAAGGATTTATAATGTCAAAGTGCCTATAACCTATTTATAAACCTGAAATCACAACATAAATCATAACATGCATTATTGTCACAAGATGGCAGTGGTTAGAGAACCTATTAAGGAGCATTGTGACATCCTTAAAACTAAAAGTATAATATCCTTATTTTGAATAGCCATGAAATACTGAATTAGATTATTTTGAATCTCCTTTTACTACCATGAGGATTAATTTGTAGGCCTTTCATGCAACCATGTTTCATGTCCTTCCAACTTGTGATGTTCTCAAGCATGCATTTTCTAATCCAAAATTTTTAAATTCTTTTCTCATCACTATTTGAAAACATCTTTAAGGTTGGTTTTATCTTCTCCACATTTGGATTGATTAATTATCACTTTTGATGAAATTTGAGGACAATGTGTTAATTTTTCCCAAGTATGATCCGAGCAACATTTTAGTGACAATTTAGGTGATGGTTCTACCCCAATTGGTGGTAGAACTTCTGGGAGCCATAACTTTTGCACCATAGCTCCGTTTAACTCCCCGTTTGAACTGTTGGAAAGCTAAGAATGAAGAGAACACAATGAGATGGCATGGATATCTGATATATGGATTTTTAATATTTTTTACGCAATGGAAGTGCCCCAAATTTTAATTTTAGTAAGTTTTTAAAAATAGTAATTCCTCAAAATCTGTATTGTTGTAAATCATGGAATTCAAACCACTTAATCTCCCTTGAGATTGGTGATGTTCCACATCCTCCTCCTAACTTAAAAACATGTATAAATGAAGATGTAACCTAAAATGGAAATCAAACATCTCTTCTTAGAGATAGGCATATGTTTGGGTCTGGAAATTTGATGAATAAAACATCTCTTGTCATAGATAACATTATTGTTATTGTGTTGTTCTTGTTTATTGAATTATCTTTGAACCAAAGCTTTTGAGTTTTGGATCAAAGTAAGAAGTCTTCTTGTAGCTTGCAACTTGATTATGGCTTAAGGAATCTATCTTATTAAAACTATGAGAGCTTATTAGGATCAAGAAAGAGTCCCATGTTTATTTGAATAATCTTCATGAGAAGAGAATTGACTCAAAATATAATGATAGTTCACTTTTAACCTGTAGGCTTGTATAAGACTTTCTTCAAGTTCAACCCATGTGGTTCTTAGGAAGTTAGCACTTTCATATGCCATGGGAGTCATAGTAATGGTCTATTTTTTTTGGGCAATTGGTTTTATTCTTTAAAAATTTATAAAAATTAGTTTCTCTAATTTGAAAATTTAAAGAAAATGATTTGCATGTTTTTATATAAAATTTGTATTAATTTATTAAAATCGTTAAAATATAGTACTTGAATTGACACCCAAAGGTCTTTATGAATGGTTGATAGGCCTCTATATTTATGGGTCTATTAGTCTGGTCTTACATAATATTTATTTTAAATTTATGGGCTTGTGTGCTTAGTCGTTGATCATAGTATTGACTACCTTATGCATAAAATTATAAATTACAAATAAGTTCTTGAATTGGTACCAATTTTAATTTGTTTACATTTTCAAATTTTGAATAGAAATTTACAAATATTTGTGGTGCTTACGTGCATGCTCACCTTGCCACTCAAGATGCATGGTCAAAAAAATTTGGGAGCATAATTTATGTGAACATCTTTCATTGGCATTTTGGCAAACAGTTTGTATGCCTTGTATTTGCCTCATTTTAAGTTTTATAGGAAATCCACAAATACCAATGATATATTATATTAATTATTTAATATAATAATATATACATATTAATATTATAAATATATATTAAAATAATAAAATATTAAATTGTGATACTCTTAAATTTGTTTGGATTGTTTAGTTTGTTAAGAGTAATTTTCATCCAATTTCATCTAACGATGTTATTTATTTATTTTATTGTGTTAATCCAAAACATATGTTTTATTATTTTGAATAATATTTTGTACTAACATAAATAATGGGTTCCTTTTTGTAATAATTATATATAATTTTTCTTATGATTAATAAATATATTCATAAGTTCTAATCAAGAATGAAGAAAAATGGGAATTAAATATGATTAAAAGTAAGATAAGTATAACTTAATTTTTTTTAATAATTTTAATTTTTGTTGACAATTCAAATTATTTAGATTTTAGTAGAATATTTTTTGTTTAATGTTTTATGAATTTAAGAGTAATTTTCTTCATTATAAGTATTTATATACTATGTTGACCTCTTTGATTGCATATTTAATTATTATTTTTAGGTAAATGTCTTAGATTTTTATTTTTTAAAAAACTTGTAATTAATTTAATTTTTATTTTTATGCAAAACAACATAAATGGTAGATTTGTTTAGAAGAACTGATATGGAAATAGAGAAACTAGAAATAATATTGAGAGATCCCAGCATTCAAGAATCATATAGGGTTTATTGTGAAAATATTTTAATAGACTTGAAAAAGGTTCAAGAAACGTTAAAAACACACAACCCTTTCAATCCAAAAAATATTGGTCAATTCAAGCAAAAATTAAAAGATAACATTTTGGGAACAATGGGATTCAAAGAAGTAGGGAATCTTGTATCAAAACATATGATTAAAAATTGTTGTTTTCATGACTATAGTGGATAATCTAGGGTACAAGGGTATGCAGTATCCAAATGTAATGTGATCTTATGACACCCTTGATATATCCTAGGTTTGTCATTGCACAAGGTTATTATCTATATAATTATCAAATTCCTCTCTATTTTGCACATCAGTTATATGTTGAGGTTCATTTAGACCTTAGTGTACATTATTATGATATCCTTGCATACTATGGACAAGGGAAAGGAAAAGTGAAAGATCGAGATGCTTATCAACATGAGGGAGTACCTCTACCTCCTAACACATGTAAACTTGTAGGAGATATATATTGTAATTTTTTCCTGATTTTGACCATGTAGCAGCACCCTTGATTGCCCTAGGACTAGGGAAAGAAATAGAGGGTGTGGAAAACATTGCTCAACACACACAATTAATTTCACATGATCACGTGGGTGTTTTTTTGTTGTGATGACTAGATACGGGCATCAAATTATCAGAGGATTCTTATATAAGGGTACGTATAGTGTCACCTAGTTACATTGATTATATTGGTGATATGAGTTAGATGCGTAAGGTTTCACATATTCTCATTAATGATTTATTACATGCTTATCAGGTCATAGGAGCTAATCATGGTATCCATCTTTATTTTATTACTGGATATGTGGAGGACACTATCCATAGTATTGATAGTGGATCTAGGACACTAGACCTAGTTTTTGATAGTGTGAGCATTATACCACCTGAAACTTACAGTGCACATGATCAAGATACATGACCATTATTAGCATTCTCTACTCCTGAGCATAGTTTGAGAGCCCCTATGCATAGTGTTGATCAACATGAAAGTGGTATTGATATTCATAAATATTCTATGGTATATTTTAAATTAATTTTTTGTGTTAATTTTAAATTAGGTGTACATTTTATTTCTTTATTTTAAGTTTATTAAATTTTATTATAAAATTAATTGGACTACATGTTGACATGTACATGTATATAGCCTTCTACTTCTTTCCCTCCTATTTCACTTCATATAGAGCCAGTGTTACTACCATTTTTCATGAATGACACACATAATCAATTAGAGTCTTAATATCTTCAACACCCCCAAGGATAAAGTGCATTAATTATGCATGAGGGGATTAGTTTATCATTGGTGTCTCTTCGACATGACTTTAGTTTGCCTAAGGTTGAGGAGAATATGAGAGAGATAGTTTTTATTGATTTTTCTATTAATTATATTATTCTGCATGAGGGGCCTATGTTATCATTGGGGTCTTTTGGAGGTGACTTCAGTTTACATGAGATTGAGGGGGATATGAGAGAGATAGTTTCTATTGCTCATGCTATTGATCCTATTATTCAACACATAGCTGAGGGTAATGTTCTACATGTTACTAAGCCTACTATTTAGGTAGTAGATGAGGTACATCCTAAAGGTGACATTCATACTAGCTTGTTAGAGGTATATAAAAGTCAAATAAATTTAACTTATATTTTTACTTGGTTATAGAAAACTAATCTGATATATTCTAATATGTATGTATTATTTTGTATATAGGGATCTACTGGGCACAATTTGACACAGAGTGTTTATTGTACTCATAAGCATTTTGATTTGGAGGAGACGTATACAGAGGTGAAATGTTGTGATATTTATTTAATGATTAATTAAAAATTATTTTTAATTTTTGTATAGATAAAAGCATTAAATAATTATGAATTTAATAATTTATGGAGTTTTAATTAAGGTATTATTGTCTTTTAAATGTAGGGTCAACAACATGATGGTAGTGAGGGATCAAAGACTCACACTAACCAATGTTGATGCTTGTAGTCTTTTATTTGTAATTTTATATTCATGTCTATATTTTTTTTCATGTATATTTACATCTACAGTTTTATATATGATAAATAGTCAGTGACATATGATTATTTATATACTTGTGATTTTGGATTAGTTGAAGTTAGTAACATGTTTTGTGTTGGTGCAAAAAAATTAGTAATATTATTATTCTATTTCTATGCATTGATTGATATATAATTTAATCATTTGTCTTATCATATAATTTAGTTAAGATTGTGTTCTTCAATGCTACAACTTAATTCAATGCATTTGTAATCACAATTTTGCAACAATGTATGTCATCTTTATTTTGATTAAACCTATAATATTATTTTGTAATAATGTATGTCAAATTATTTTACAACAATGTATCTCATAGTTTATTCCCACCAATTTTTTATATGTGGAATCTAAGTATGTCTATATAGCTAATTAGGGATATTGAAGAATGACATCATTTAATTTCAAATAGATTACATGAGGTCATGCACCCCTACCCTTAAAATATTTTAACCTTTTCATTGCTAAGTAATTTCACAACTTGATTTTCCAAAAACCAAAATGGCATTAATTGTGTTAGAACCTCTAAGATTTCATTTTTCATTCAGATTCAAGTTATCATTAAGATAAAATCACAAATATGTTTCATTTGTTGAGTTGTGGAGCTAAAAGCTTCACCAATGAGCTACACAGTAACCGGCATCAGTGGAATCAGTCAGAACCAACCGACATCAGTTAGGGGTCGACCGACATCAGTCAGCATCAGTCAAAACCAATCGACATCGGTTAGGGGTCAGTCGGCATCAATCATCTTCAAACTAACATCAGACTTCTGTGAGTTTCCAGAATTAGACAACGTGTCTAATTTTAGGAGAATAGCTAGTTTGCATGTAAAGACTAAAATTGGTCTTGAGTTTGTTTTTATAATTATTGTTTACTTCTCAATTCTATTTATGCGATCCATGGGGTAGTATTGTAATTAAGGGTAAGCAAGATCAATTAGATATGCAAGGTGCAAGATCAAGAAGATCTGTAGAAAGGTGTGTACAAGATCAATTAGATCTGCAGGGTAGCAAGATCAAGAGGATCTGCAACACAAGAAGGGTGAGCAAGATCAATTAGATCTGCAAGGTGCAAGATCAAGAAGATCTGCTGAAGACAACTCAATTGTTGAGTTGGTTGTAATTGATTGAGAGAGAGAACTCTTGAAGGAGAATTACTGTACATCTGAGAGGTGTGAGAAGAGAGAGATTTCTTCATTGTATTTCCTTTTGGAAGAGTTTAATACAAGATTGTATTGTTTCTCATATCTCTTAATCTTTGTTGTTTATGATTTCTAGTTACTTATTACTTTTGGTTTAATTCTGTGTTTAGTTGCTTATACAAAAGTAATCAATTGTACTGTAAGATCCTGACAAGTGGTATCAGAGCTATGTGTATACACTAACATCATTTTATTTTTAATATCTATTTTCACAACTTCTTTAATAATTCTATTGAGGCTTGTTACTTTCTTATTAAATCAATGTATGTTTAGTCAAATGGATCTAATATTGACTAAATGTTAGATTTG
The DNA here is from genome assembly GCA_037957365.1 of Torreya grandis. Classification (NCBI taxonomy): domain Eukaryota; kingdom Viridiplantae; phylum Streptophyta; class Pinopsida; order Cupressales; family Taxaceae; genus Torreya; species Torreya grandis. The sequence continues at coordinate 491,994 of JARHVA010003867.1, read as the reverse complement.
TATCATACAAAACATAAAATGATTCTTTAATTGGACATAATGTAGAATTCACAACATGAAGGAACCAATCATGTAATTATACAAGGAAAGTGCCATTTTTTATTATTCCATGATAGACTCAATTATTTAAAATTTCCATAATTTTATAGATAGACAACCTAGTTAAGATGAAATACATTACATATAACAATTCTAATAAGTTTAGGAGGTTTTATAAATCAAATGTAGAAGATTTAATGATTTTAGCATAAATATTATATGTTTATCTTTTTTTTAAGAAATGAATAAAGTGTTGGCAAAAGTATTGACATTGATGTCAAAGGTAATGGCAAAGTGGTGATTGATGAAGGCTGATATCATGAAGTGACAAGAATGCATCATGTGCTTGATAAGTGATCCATTTGGTTTGAGATGTCTTGATCAATAAAGAATGATATGACAGGATTGTAAGATGTTCTCAGGTGTTATAAGATGCTTTGTTAACTATAAGAGTGGTTTGGTAGAAGCTCAAGGTGGTTTGGTGATAAGGAAGCTTGAAGAGAGGTCATTACTTAGGCATGGTCATGTCTTGTAGAGATAGGATGGATATAAAATAGACCAATATGAGATGGATATTAAGCATAGTAAGTTTGGAGCATGTGTATGAAGTTTTGACTTAGTTTATGACTCTTAAGAGTGAGCTACAGGAGCAAGGATTCATTAAGGGCTTGCATTTAGGCATAGCCTTATGACCTTAGGTGGCCTAATCAAGTAGTTTGATCATGATTGGTGACTTGTGAGCTCATGTGAGTTCTATTCATGATATAACATGTTGTATCTAGTGTATCTATTTAGTTACAGGTATTGGTGATCTCAAGGGTATGCAAGCTTAGGTAGGCCTGACCAAATGAGATAGCTTGATCAGTGCTAAGTATAAGATGGCAAAGATGAGTGATGAGACCATAAAATAGCTCATTATATCCATGAAATAACATACTTTTTCCTTGCATAAGAAGTGTATCTAAGTGTATTTTATAAACTTATGATTTATTTAGAATGAAATAGAGAACTATATCTAGGTTATTTCTTTATAAGTCATTGTATTCTTATTTGTTGATTATTATTACTAAATCTTTGAAAAAATCTATTAATGTGTGTATATGCACCCAATAATAAGATATATTAGACTTGAACATGAATAGCCAACCAAATATTAGTTTTGAAATGAGCTATAAGCACTCTAGACATAGCTATGACTCACTTAGTCTAGTTACAGACTCATCCATATTTACTATGGACTCACTCAGTTCATATCTATAGATTCAATCAATAGCTCAAAAATACATGTAGTTCATTGATTGAAGACTATTTTAAAGCATAAAACATCAAGGGAGCCATCACAGTCATCAATAGTTTGAAGAATATAAGTTAAAGAAAATCGATAGACTTTGCAGGTTATAAAATCTATGGACTCTGCAAGTTCTAAAATATATGAACTCTATAGGTTTTAAAATCTATAGAATCTGCAGGTATATTTACAGATTATGCAGGCATATCTATGGATTATGTAGGTCTACGGACTAGTTTAGGATTGTATCTAAATTTAGATTTGTATAATTTTATACCATAAATAATTCTCTTCATATTTCATGAAGATTGAGCTTATGTTGTAAATAGATAATAAAGTCTCTCTCCATATTTTATGGAAGATTGAGATAAGCTAGGACATCTAAGTTGTTATGTTTCTCTCTATATTTGGTAAAGAACATCTAGGATTGTTATTTTTAAATAAGGAGTTGGTTGGGAGCATGAGATTATAAATTTAACCTTGCATACCATTGTAATCAATCTTTATCAATAATACATTCTAAAGCTTTGTGACATAAATCCAGTGTTCTGATTAAAATCCTCTTTCAAGGAATGAGCTAGCCACTCATTCCAAGGAAGATGGATAAATGTATTTTTATTTATTTCTTTATTATGTAATTATGGTTTTAAATTTTTATTATTTATTTTTCATGTAAACATTTATTTTTCGTAAAGTTTTTTGTGAACTTGCAAGTGTTTTCTGTGTTTATTATTTATTTTAAATTTAACAATTTAACTTCCTGCAAGTGTGATTTAATTTTTATAACTGTGATTTACTTTCTGCAAGTGTGATTTAATTTTTTTTAAGTTTGCTTTTCAATTCTTGCAAGTGTGGAGTGTGGTAGAAGAGAGAAATTACTAGAGATCTTTTTCTCCTATTGTATACAAACTTGGACACTAGCCCTAGATTGACATTATTAAATGATGAAATGATGACTCATCACTAAGTGTTGACAAATATCTACTATGTTATCTTGGAGGTGTATGTACCAATTTTGAAGTCATGAAATTATAGAAAAATACCTATGAGTGGTTTTGAAGTTTATTGAGTGTTTTTTATGTTCCACCCATATGATCTAATCATATGGCTATGTGGAATATTTGAGTGTTTGCCTCAAATGTGTGGACACATTATTTTTGGGCTATTTAGGCCTAATAGGTTAGGATATGTAATTCATCTTAGGTAATTAAATATGAATTTTTATGCAACTTATTCACCCCCCCCTCTTAGTAGATACTTCCAACATAAATAATGACCAAGTGTATGTCTATAGATAACTATATTTGTAGGCATGAACACAATAAATAATGACAAAGTGTATGTCTATAGATAGCTACATATCAATAAAATAGTGGCATTAATTCAACCTCTACCAAAATTAAATATTTCTTAACATTGTTAAGTTAATATTTTTAAATATAAGCAAAAAGACAAATTGTGAAAAAAAGACATGCAAATAATAACATTAAATTTTGTATAGATTTTGAGTTTCATTGACTATTAAAAATGAAGTAATATTTAGTAGATTGTAAATTGAGATTCAATTGTCATTGTAGATTGTATACTTAATATCACAAAAAGGAAAAATAAATCAATTATGAAAAACTATAGAAGACTGATTGGTTCAGATCATTCCTCAATAACATGTAAGATCCTTTCATGGTCTTCCTTGTCTAGTTTCCACTTAGTTAAAACACATGCTTGTTTCACTCTAGGAAGATATAAGCCAATTATAATAACATGGTGGCTATAATACAAGACTTTATTATCTGGTTCATAATCAATAAAGTGAATCCCACTTGGAATAACCTTTACTTATCTCAAATATGTCCCTTGAAGCACAACCGATCCAACTAGAAATAATGTTCCCTCACTTATCATATCTTTTCTTAACTTGATCCTTTGTATTGTGCACTACACTAAGTAGTAACTAACATTTTTAGAGTTTTCGGTAGCAATTACTAAAAATACATCTCCTACAATATAAAAAATATATTATATAAATTTTTATTAGAATCTAAATAAGAAATAATTGAATTTATTTTATATTAAAGAATCATATATATAGAAAGGCTTGTATAGTTACCTATTTCAAGTAGCCCAGATATGTGATCATAATCTGATGACATCAAAGGAGCTTACTCAAGGTTATCATCTTGATCTGCCCCATAGGAATTGATCACAACTAGTTGTATCATATTCCATTGCCCAACATAACCATGGGATTTAATATTACATTTATCATAATCTCCTACCACGTAATCATAACAAAAATAAGAATAATCTTTTATTTTCAATGCCCAATTATGATTATTGGTGCTCATCACAAAATGAACTAACCTAGTATTAGGTATTCTTTTAAAAATATGCACTGATATGTGATCAATTCCTACTCAAATATACAACAAATTCAAAAATTAAACATAATAACATGTGATTAATAACAATGAATAGAATATGTTAAATGCATAACATACCTATAACTTCCCAAAACACCTTGTGTGGAGGTGGCTTCTTCCTAGCCAGAGATGCTCTATTTAAAAAATGAAATCTACACCATTCAATGATAGTATGGGCATCACTCAACTAATCTCCATCATAGTTCATACTTTGTTTCCATAGAGCACTCCTGATTCAAGCACTGACACCATCATGTTCCCCCTTCCCATGACCACTCTAAAAAAAACTCCACACATGAGGCTTGTTAATAAATTGATCACATCTACAAAGTGAAAAAAAGGCCTTGAAGATTTGAACTGGGTCACACAACCATCTGACCAAACATAGTGTTTTTCAAAATTTACATGGTGCTTATCAAGATCTTCAAAAATTATTTTAAAATAATGTTGAACAAAGTATTTGTCATGGTCTTTATCATCACTAATGTAGAAGTGATATTCTTTTATGATCAATGGTTGAATATAAGAGATGGAAAATCCATCTAAATCCATTTGTGCATGAATATAACACACATGGACCATGATGGTCACTTTCATAGTGTGATAGTATTGTGTTTAAATATCCTTTTGATGAGAAAATGAATAGTTTTTTGCAAAATCAACCACTAACACAATCGATTCTAGGGGGAATGTGTTATTCAATGTTTTAAACTAATTTGATTGCCACTTTTTCTAGTGACAATATTTTATATGAGGATCAATCAAGTTATGAAAAACTTCCATGAATGTGGAAACATGGACCACATCCTATGATAAGTCTAACCTTGTAGCATATTTTCCTATTTTTGTGTCATATTTGATGTATTTGAACCTACATACAAACACATATATGTACATGTTACAAACATATTATACAAATAATTCCTATTTACATTTAAATAATAGTTATACACAGATTGAAACTTACTGCTTCTAATTCACACTCTGAATTGTATCATTATCATCACTACTTATTGGAAATTTAGCCAAATTTCCACATGTTTCACAAACACCTTTAATGGAAGGCATGGGACCAACCACATCATCATTGCACTTTTCACACATAATAGATTCTATAAAGGGACTAATGCATTTAGGGGGTGCATTATGGAAACCATACTTTGATTCCATTAACTTTCTATACACCTAAATTAAATTGTTATGTAAATACATGTAAATGAGATAATATTGTGAAATTCAATATAATATAATCAAACATGTGATAAATTCCATAAAATTTGAAATGAATATATTTATATACCTGATAATGAATCTCAAACTCAACATGATTGTGATAACATGTTTTGAGGACTTTATTTTTCTATACCAAGGATTTAAAATCTCAAACATTCATTACCCAATCTTAATATGCAACTTTTATTCACAAAATTTGACATATAACTCATGTTGTGTTATATCAATCCAATGTTTATCATGTTATTCATATTGTTTAGGAGAAATCCTATTCTTCAGGACATCCCTAACATTTGGAGAAGCTCATGTATTATGATACCAGAAATAAAAAACTAACCTTCAAACACCCTCAATCTTATCAAAATGAAGAGCCCTGATCATTATTACCCAATTTATTTCTACACTATTATCATCTAGGATATTTATCCTCTTCAAATATCTAGTAATTAACTTTATAGAAACATTTAATACATTTTACATAGCACTAATATGTTGAAATTTTGATGTTTTTTCAGTTGTAGTTGAGCTCAACATGACTCTACATGAAATGCTTTTATCAGTTGAGAAAGTTTTTTTACCCACTGAATTCAAACCCCAGACACATTCTCCAGTACTTCCTCTCCAAGGGTTTGTAACTTATTCTTTAAAAATCCACTCCCAATATATCTTGAAAATATTTCATCCCATCATGATTTATAAGAAAAACTAACAATTGAGCATCACCAATTTCATTCAAAATTTTAAAGTAGATAAAAAATATGCGGTTAGAATATCTACAGATTGTCCTTTGATATTGTATCATATATTCTTGATATTTTTCCAATTTCCCAATATCAATATTCATTAGATGGCTCACATTTTTCTTTGGTAGTTGATTCCACACTTTCTCAATAAGTTCGACATGTGGTTTAGGAGATAGGACATGCTCATGGTCATTAGTCATGTTGATATTAATAGACCTTTCTTCTATATCTTCTTCAATCATATTAATATTGTTAGGTTCTTCTATATCTTCTTCAGTAACTGTAACAAAAACAATTTTTTTAATGACATCAAATATAAATCACGAGTCCTATTTTTACAATGAAATGTACTCATAAATTAAGTCATGTGGTTTAATCATTCATTTATGAAGTTTTAGAACACTTGTACAAATACCAAGTAAAGAGGCTTCCTCATTAACATGGAAAATTTGATCAGATTCAATATTAGCACTCATATAATTTGTAGGCTCCATTTTTTTCTTCTTATTTAATTCACATCTTAGTCTATTTTTTTTAGCTTCATCTTCAATAGTAAACTTTCTTTCCCTCTTGCTTTGCCTATTCCTTTTATTTCCCATATTATAAGTTGTTGACTTTGTATCTACACAAAACTATACAAAAATGTTTTTAATTATTCTATAAATCTAGAATACAACAAACTTTCCCCTGATGCTAGTTGACATGATTCCATGTGCTAGTTGATATGAGTCCATGTCAAGTTTCAAAAGAAATTATTTTTATTTTCCACTACATATGGGAACTACGGTGGGTTAAATTAGAAAATGATAAGGATTAAATTGGAGTTTAAAATATATTAAATATGAATAATAATATACATAGAGAATAAAGATAGATTAAAAAAAAATCATTTTAGTTAACATAGAATTATTCACAACTTCAATTTATACATAACCTAACACTTGTTTGCAAAAAGAGATAAAAGAATCCGTCATTCATCATGGAATTGAAACTTTACAAGGAGGAACAACATCAAATCTTTGAGGTTTGTCTCTTTGTTATTCATTTTATAACTAGAGCTAAAATCTAAAGTGCAATGTTGATCATTATACAAATAACACAAATATCAATTGTAATTAAAGGAGAAACACTAGCCATTGCATTAACATGATGATTATCTTTCTAAGAAATATTTTAAATGGAAAAATAAGAAAATTATGTTATTAGACATTGGACCATATCTTTATAAGGGATAAGCTTTTTTGTGTTGGAAAAAAATGTTTAAAATTTTGGAAGAAATTATTAATATGTTGGTATAGGTAGAAAACATGCAAAAAAGTGTGAAGATATCAAATAGTTGACCAATATGATGGGTATTTATATAAGGTATATTTATAGTGGTAATTTGTATATCAATAAAACCCATAGTTGTGAGTTGAAGAAGTGATAAACATGGAATCAAATTACTAACTAATGTTTAAGATGAGGCCTTGTAGTGGATGAGTGATGGGTGCTAGATTCTAATCTTGATAAGAGTATATATGTTGATAATACTTAGTCCAAGGATTTAGGAAGTGATAATGAATATTTAAAAGGATAATGCGAGAATATGAGATGAATGGGGGATAGAAGATAAGATATAGGATGAGATGAATAGAAATTATAAGATGGGTGTTAGGCAAATGGAAAATATGTGGTAAATATAATATGTTGTTTGGGAAGATATAAGATGGAAAAGATGGGTTATAGAAATTACTTAAGATAAGGATGTGGATGTTATTGGATATGAAGTGTGTGGAAGATGTAAGGTGGGTTACCTAGATGGGTGAATATAGACTAGATATTAGATGATGTCTAAGATAGAAAGTAGAAAATGTGAGATGGGTGGACAGTAAAAGATGGGTAGATGATATAGGGAGGACTTAGTTTAAGATATAATGGGGTAGGTAGAGACTATAAAATGGATAGTAGGTTAAATGGAAGATTAGAATGTGGAAGATATGAAATGAGCATGAGATATAAGATGAGTGTGGTTTAGAATGATGAAAATGGATCTTAGCCTATGGGTATCTACGGTGTCATACACAAAATGGGGTATGGATGACTTAGTTTGTAAACAATATGGGTCTAACACAACACTCAAACAACACACAAATTGATAAGTCCTAAAGATAGTAAATTGAATAGGGTGTGTAACTCGATGCTCGTACCATCCAATAACTTCTCAAGTGAGGCTATAGGCTAATGACCCATTAAAGAATCAACTAAACCCTTTCGACCTCATTTTAACTTAAAAACTTCTTAGGGGTTTATCCTTCTCTCAATAGTGAAACACCTATTACGATCAAAGGTTCCTATGCTAGGCTTGTACACCTATTACGATCAAAGGTTCCTATGCTAGGCTTGTACAAGGGTTTATAGGTACATCCATGATATACATGAAAGTGTAGTGGGTTCCAAGCTTGTATAGGATGTTATCTAACTGCCCTATGTATTGGAGCTTAACCACCCCTAACTCGATGAAACCCTTTATGGGGAATTCCACTTAGGAATAAAACAAAAAATATCTTGATTTCTATACTTCATCTAAACATGGAGTTTGGTCTAGTGCATGGTGATGAAATCCACGTCACTGACCCCTAATTGCTAAGCCCATGTGTGGGGATGAATTCCACGTCACATGCTATCCTAAACTTAGGCTAGGATAACAAACATGTACAACATGATTAATTTACCAATTAATTATTTTATGTGAGGAAAACACAAGTATATACAATCAAACTACACATAACAAACATATATATACAAGATAATAAAACTGATAAATAACTATTTTGACACCCCTCCTACAAGTACAAAGGTTAGAAAACATAATGGGGTGCCTTGGTCTTGAGGGGTCCTACACCAAAAGGTAATAGTAGTTTATTTGTTTATAAAACTGTAAACCCCTACAAAATCATAGTTACACAGTGTAAAATCAAAATGAGAAACATGTGGAATTTGGCTATAACTAGAACTGGAGCTAAAACCTTGTTGGTATAAATGATCTTCAATCTACCACTATTGTTAAAACATGTGGAATTTGAATTGCTAGAATGTGGATGCCCCTAAAAAATTGAATTCTATCAAGAATATGAAATAATGTTCCATGAATAGTAATTTTATCATTTCTATGAATGGTAATATTATGATTTCCCTTCACATATGATAATAAGAATGTATAACAAACATCACAAGGTAAAGAAACACATGGATAACCTCCTACTCAAATGGACAAAGAAGGATCATATTTATAACTTAAATTTATTTCATTATTTAATTTAATTTGCATCAATTTGCCTATAATTTGTAAAAAAGTTTACATACATCAATTTTTATGGATTTATATCACTTAAGGCCATTCTTTCCATTCATTCATGAGGTAGATTTAAATTTTTATCTTCTTTTTGTTTAAAGGAGAAAAAACATTAGTTTAGCTTAATGATTCAGAGTTCTCTGCTCTAATATAAGATTTGTTATATAATTAAAATATACAAAAAAGTGTTAAATTTTAATATTTACTATATAATTAAAAGTTTAAAATATTAATGTTAAAAAATTAAAAAAATATCTATTATTAAAATTAAAGAAACATGATTTATAAATTTAAGATTTACGAAATTAAGATTTTTAAAATTAATATTTATTACATGAAATTGTAAAATATAAATCTTAATAATATAAAATTAAGATCTATGAAATTAGAATTTGATAGCAAAATTTAAGGGCTATCATATAGTTATGGCTGTAAAATTTTGTTGGTCTAATCAGGCAATAAGCCCTTGCTTCCATGAATTCCTCCAATGCTTCGAAAAATTGAAGAACTAAAGACCCTATGTCCTTCTCCTCCAAAGCAATGAGGCATACATAATCAAGCCCAAAGATAAGCAATAAATCTTGAAGGTTCAGAGTAACATCTTTCTTGTAGGCCTCTTCTAGGGATGACAAAATATTTTGTTCGACTAATTTTTTCTTCAAATTTATGTTAAAACTACTTCTTATTAATGTTAAAGCAATGACATCCTCTTCAAATTATCCAAAATAAGGCAGGGTCTTAGACTTGTTAAGAATGCATTCTAAATTTAGTGGATTGTAGGTAATGATGTGAAAATTTATGGCGGAAAAGCCAATAGTAAATTTGATGGTCTTGCAACTTGTATGGAGTAGTCCAGTGGTCAATTCATAAAAAATGGTGAGATTCCATAGTAGTGAAAGCAATGAATTATCATCAAAATGAAATAATAAAAATAATTAGATTATAGACTTCTATCTTAACAATATTATTAGTGAATTATTTTGATGTGAAAAATTGTGAAGAGATATATGATTGGAATTGAAAGAGCCCTTTAAATATCTATGGTTTAAAACCCTATAATGGTGGTGGAATTCAATAAGTCTCTTTTTGAGTCTCCCATACTATTGATAATTGACTCCTACTTCTCACACATCTAAAAAAATTCCATAAAAAAAGTAGTTGCCAATTTAAAAAACATCGCCTGTTTGCTATAAGATATTATTGGATTGTTATTATGTTTTAAAAGGAAAATTAAAAATGCCTCTCTCATCATTGTTACCCAGATCTTATTTTTGTCTGCATTGCACCACCATTTTTGATGCAGATTTCTATGCCACTTTAAGGGCTGTAATATACTTATTATAGTAAAATTTTGTAAACCCCAAAAGAAAGTATAATGACATAATATATTAGATTAAAAAAGAAATGTAAACCCCACTAAATACTATAATGACATCTATGAATTTTTGTACAAGACTATTCTCTTTACCTACAAAACTCCCACCACAAGGATTTTTGGCTAACACGCTATTATTTTGTGGAAAGTAACAACAATAAATAATAATTAAATAGTTTTAAAATTATTAAATAAATTTTCATAAAAATAGATTATTATGTTACATAAAATGGATATTTAGCCAAAAGGAAAGCCATTGTCAATCAAAATAGGATGTGACATTTTTAAAACCATTGTATGATTCAATTTAACCAAGTTCATATTTTAGTCTTCCTTTCCATTTTGTTTAATCTTAATAAACAAATGATTTTAAGGTTTATTCATAATATCATAGTTAAAATTTATTGATCAAGTGAAAAAGTAAAACAATTGTTTGATTTCTTATTTATATACATATAGATGTTAGATTTAATTACTGATTTTTCCTAATCTAAGACACAATAGGGCTAGTATTTAAGAATCATTAAACTAATTCAAAGGCCACCACTAGTTTTAAGAATCATTAAACTAATTCAAAGGACCACAACTAGTTTTAAATCATTGAGGGATAAAATATAAGAACCATTAAACTATAACAAATCACCAATCATAAAACTAATTTAAAACACCAAATACAACCTACAAATAATAAATAGGGTACAAATGCTCCTGAGAGTTTAACTATAAGTGAAACTAGGACAATAAGCCAACATAACAACCCATCTACATCTCACATTATCAATGATCTTTAATAACATTATGTGAACTAATTAACAAAGAATTAATGTAAAGAAAAAATACTCTTCAAACATGTAAGATCTATAAGTGTTTCTAAGATTTGTAAGAACATGTTGAAAATTTGTCAAAAAATAACCTAGAATAAAAATATGAAGGTATTATAAAGCAATCATCTGAATTTGTGATTTCCCAATTAAAATAAAAGAACAAACCTAATAATTTAAAAAGAAAAATAGCTGTGTCTACATTTCAAAACATTTTTTTGGTGATGGATGTTGTTGAGATTCAAATGTTCCCATAAATTTTAAAATGTGATAAAATTCAAACCTATAGGTTATATATTTCTTTCCCATTATTGAGAAAAAATTTGCACCACATCATATGTTAGCAACATCTCAAATCAAATCAGATGTAGAGGCCAAATCACCATATGCAAGCAAATAAGAAGAATTAAAATACACATTGAGATCCCATGATAATTTATTAGATTAAAAAATAAATGTAAACCCCAAAAGAAAGTATAATGACATAAAGGGGGAAAAATAGAGATTAGTCCATAATGAAAATAGAGGGTGCATCACTAAGAGTTTAATCATCTCTCGATATTAAAAATCCAATAAAACTACATTAATCTAATAACGAATCAAGTTAAGGCAGGTCATCTTAAATCAGGATGTAGGGATGATATTAGGCATAGACATTGAAAATGATAGAGTATCTCACATTACCTATTATTCATAGCTCCCATAATCTTCAGAGCATCATCCCACAATCTTGATCTTTCACTAGAAATGATAGATGAATCTTTGCTTGAATCAAAGTCTCCATTGATCTCATCTGTCTATTTAAACAACAATGATAGGAAAATATATGGAAAGTGGTGTGATGGATGAGAAAAGTGGTGTGATGGTGGTAAAATTAGCTAGGTAAAAAAATTAAAGAGGGTCAAAATGAAAAGATTTAGAACAAAGGGTGTTTATTTGAACCCCCTTTGTTCAAACCACATTCGTTCTAGCCATATGTGGCATCAAATCTTGCATTTTTATTTGGAAAGCTATTATTGGCTTGAAAATGCCATTTTGGATGCCCCATTTAATGAAGAAAAAATAAAATAAAAACACGTGACTTCACTTGTAAATAGGGATATTTATTATCTTTCTAATATATATATATATATAATTTAAATAATATTTAGTATTTATTTTGATTTATTTAATAACATATTGTTATTTATAAAGTATCATCTTTTAAGTGTACAAAGAAAAATATTGGATTGTGATTTAAAAAATTTAAAAAATATCGACGTACTTGATTTTAATGTCCTTGTTCCAATGACAAAAAAATGAATCAATTTCGACATATATATAAAAATTTATCGCGAGAAGTCAAAATGTCAATATTACATGCCATGATCATTAAAAAATTAATGAAAAATAAATAATTTATCAAAAAATTCTAAAAAATTTATCTTACACTATGTCCATGTTTCTAATACATCTTTATAAAAAGTATTACATTTTGAAAATATTATGGCGAGGAGAAATCGAGTAATCAATAAAATTTATATACATAAAACATACACACTATGTATTTATGCATTCAAAATTATTTTTTAATTTTTTTTAATATGAAAAAAATATAAATATAATCTACACTTAAAATAACACATTCCATTAGTTTACACCATTTTCACATTTTATACGGTTAAGTCACTATTGTCTATACAAATTGAAAAATGTGCACATTTTCATTTTTTATTGTCCCCAATCTATTAAAAAGTGGAACACACTATTAAGCTCCAACCCATCAATGACTTCACATCAACATCATGGGGAACAAAGTCCCTCTCCTATTAGTAGGTGGAGCTATCTTTATTGAAAGCTAAAATGGAAAAGTGATAAATATTTACAAACAAAGTAATGTAATCATGGGGTGGTAATTTTAACTATAAGTACAAAAATTAGTTTTTGAAAAGAAATGTGTAGAGAGAGAGAGAAAGATAAAAGGGAGAAGTTTTAGGAAACAAATTTGCCAAGTTAGAAACTGAGACTGGGGAAAAAAGTTGAGAGAACATTTGACTTTCAAAGGGAGAATATCTCTCTTTCATTAGGTTGAAAATACATAATCATATCCTTAGGTATATGGAAAATATACCATAAAAATACTTAAATCTGATAACATAAGTGAATAGTCCTCTATATTTTCTAACAAAAACAACAAAGATATTGCATCTATTCCCACTATTATTCCACATATGTTGGAAATATAAATCATAATTCTGGATAGAAATTTTGTAATATAATTTCTTGTTCTTAATATTTTGAAGTTGATAATAATAGAAATGAGAGTCAAATACATTGAATTAAGTAAAAAGAAGCAATCCAAAAGATATAACTAATAGAAAGTTTAAGAACAACTCTTTGTATTGATTTTTGAAGAGTAAAATGTCTGATCTCTCTTTACAAAGCTTTGCCAAAAAATACATCTATTTTCAAACCTGAATATAAAGGCCTAAGTTGTATTTATAGTCTAAAATGGGTAGTTATGGCATAAAACTACCTATTTTGTCTTATTATAGGGTTGTAAAAATAATAACAAGAAATTACAACTTGAAATGGTACAAAAATGTTTTGAGTATTTAGCACCATTTGAGAAAATCATTTTGAGTTTTTGCATTGCTTGCAAAAGCACATTATAAATTTGCACAATATGAAAAATCATGTTGGAAAAATTACAAATAAATTTTTTAGAATGACAATATACATTTATAAGGGAAAATAGAATGAAACAATACACAATAGGTGCAAAGAGAAACACAAGAAGAAAACATAGAGACACTAAAAATAATTCCTCATTCTTCTTACAATTGTGTTAATAGTTCTTTTTTTTTTCATAAAATTGTCAAATCTTTGGACAAATGCCCTTATCAAATCTTCATCTAGTCCATCTGTGTACCTATAGTCAGTGTCTACCAAGAATTTTAATGCTTTCATTTCTTGAAGCTTGCTTTGGAGATTGTTTATCTTCATGTTAAGTTTATCTACATTTACTTGGCACTTGGCTAATTAGTGAAGTTATTCAAGACAAAATACAGATATGGGATTGATAATATTCTAAATTTTCTCTTTGAATTCTCAAATCATGGTTTCAATTGAAAATATATTCCCATTTTGATATTTGTCATTGACAAAAGAACAATCCAATTTATTGACCTCAATGTTGAAATATAGTTGAAATAAAAACTCATCATGATCATAACGTAAAAATATATGCACTAAAACTAAATCATAGAAATGTAAGCATGTAATCTAATAAATATTTAACTATCCTATAACAACATATAAATCATAGCTTAGCTAATAGTAATCAAATTAAATTGTTAACTATAAATATCCGTAGATAATCAAGTAGGTTTACTTAGCGAGGAATCATGATGTAACAACATTCAATTATATGAAATAGTTATGGGTACTTGGGCCTTGAATGAAGCCACACAAAAATAAGTTTAAATCAAAAGTAACTATTATATATAAAGGCATGGCCACACACCTCTTTTAACTACCTATGTATCCTTCATTCCCAGACACACACGTGGATCCATGAGAATCTTTTCAACCACTTAAAGATTTAAACTATCAAACAAAATATAAGAAACATGGTTCTTCATGAATTTTTCATGGTGAGTTAGTCTTCCTAATAATATTAGAGCCTTGAGTGCCAACCTTTGAATTCAAATTTCTATCTACCACTCCAAGTGTGATGCAAAAAAAGTAGGCCAATCTATTAGAGGCCATAATTTTTGACCCATAGCTCTGTTTGATCTCTTCCAAACACCAAAATGATTGTCTCAAAAAATTAAATGTTTTCCTAAGTATATATATCCACTCAAAGTTGATTTTTATATTTTTTAGAGGCCATATGTGATTTTTTTAGGGTTCAAAATTAACATTTAATGATTTTTTTCAAGAATTTTCTATTTTTAGAATTGGATGTCAATTTTAGTTGAATTTCATCCCATAGGCTAATTATAGTGTTTATAAAATTTCAATAGATTTTTAGAGCCACGTCTATTAGTAATTTTATTGTATTGATAGTTTTTAGTTTCATTATCTGGTATCAGAGCAAGTTGGAATCTTAGAGGAGTAAAGAATAGTGAGAAGACGAGGAGGTATTACATAAATGAAACAAAATATACAAGAGATATAGAGGCAAGTGGAATACTTAACTAATTTTATTTCCAATAATTAAAGAGGACAAGGTGGTGATGATGAATACATAGATTATGATGAAGAAATTCAACAAGAGCAGCCACCATCGATGGAAGAGAGGATGGTTCAAGCTCTAGAAAGAAGGAATGAGGAATCAAGGTTGATGTTCCAAATTATAGAGGAAAATTAAAAATATAGGAGTTAATATATTAGATTAATAGCATGGATAAGTTATTCAAGTGAAAGACTATGAGAAAAGACAAGAAGATAAAGTCTGTATGTACAAAATTGAAAGGTCATGCAATGATTTGATGGGATCACCTATAGAAGATTAATTTATGAAAAAAAATTCTTCCTATGGATTATGCATAAACCCTCTACAAAATATTTCAAAAATTTGAGGCAAAAAGATCACAGTATACAAGAGTATACAATTGAATTTTACAATCTTTCTATATGAGTGGAACATGATGAAACAAAAGAGCATATGGATGAAAGGCATGTAAATGGTTTGAAATTTTATATTCAAGATGAATTAATCATGGATAGAATAATTTTAATGGAGGAGGCTTATCAATTAGCTTTGAAGTTAGAAGAAAAATAAAATAGACAAAATTTTAGAAGAATGTCTCTTGGTCCAAGAAGAGGTAGATCAACTCTAAATCGGGGATGAAATAGGTTTCATACCACTAGAGGTGGGTATAATATCAATATAGGTGAATCATCATGTGGTAGATAAAGTCTAGATGATAACAGGTAAGGGTTTGAATATCAACAAAGAGGAAGAGGATTTTAGAGAGGATGCGGTTATGGTGGTGCTAGAGAATGGTTTCTGATTCAACATAGATCTTATGTTTGTTATAGATGTGGAGAGGAAGGGAATAAAAAATTTGAGTGTCCACACTATCAAGATCAAAAAAGAGGTAAGAAGATCGCCCAAGAGTGAATCTAGTTAGGGTTGAAATAGAAGAGCAGCAAACTGAAGTTACACCAGTAGATGTTGGAGAGACTCTCATGATGAGAAGAACCATGATCACTCCAAAAAAGGAATAAGTGTAGAATAAATAAGGTGGTGATGCTTGGTTGTAATCAAATATTTTTTGAATAATATATACTTTGGGTGGAAAGGTATGCAAAGTAATTATAGGTGGTGGTAGTTATGAAAATATGGTTTTTAAAGAAATAATAGAGAAACTAAATTTATAATTTGAAAAGCATCTTAATCCTTATTGGAGATCATGGTTTAAGAAAGGGAATGAAGTTACAGTAGATAAAAAATGCTTAATCAAGTTTTCCATAAGAAAAAGTTATAATGATGAAATATGGTGTGATGTTATTCCAATGGATGCATGCCACATGTTATTGGTGAGACCATGACAATTTGACAGGAAAGTAATTCATGATGGAGCAAAGAACACATATAATTTTTGAAAAGGTGGTACAAATGTGTTTTTGTTACCTCTTAAAGAGGAAGAGAAGATAGAAAGCATGCTCTCTACTAAAAAAATTATCCAATATATGAAGGTTGTTATGTATTAGTAACAAAGAATGAAGAAATATAAATGGTGTCAATACCAACAAAAGTAGCAAGAGTGTTGAAAGAATATGTAGATGTTATGCCTGATGAGAAAATAGATGGTTTACCATTAAAGAGAGATATTTATTATCACATTAATTTGATTTTAGGATCAACTCTACCCAATCAAGTAGCCTATAGGATGAGATCAACAAAACATGTAGAATTAAATAAATAGGTTACTAAATTGTTAATAAAGAAGGTGATAAGGGAGAGTATGAGTCCATGTGCAACACCAAAATTTCTAACTCTAAAGAAAGATGGATGATGAAGAATATGTGTGGATAGTAGAGTAATTAACAAAATTACAATAAAGTATAGGTTTCCTATACCTCATTTAGATTATATGATGGATGTGCTTATAGGAGAAAAATATTTTACCAAGATTGATCTAAGGAGTGGTTATTATCATATTCAAATTTGTGAAGGAGATGAATAGAAATTGCATTCAAGACTAGGGATGGCTTATATGAGTGGATGGTGATGCCATTCAGATTATCTAATGCACCTAGAATATTTATGAGGGTGATGAATATAGTGCTATGAGAATAAATTGAAAAGTTTATAGTTGTTTATTTTGATGATATTTTGATATTCAGTAAGACTAAAAAAGAATACTTAAAACATATGAGAATGGTAATGGATTTTTTAAGAAAGAAGAAGTTGTATGTAAATTGAAAGAAATGCAGGTTTATGCAAAATATTTTGGTATTTTTGAGATTTGTAGTTTGAACAGATGGTGTGAAAATGAATAAATAAAAGATACAGGTAATTATTGAGTGGCCTATTCTAAAATGATTACAGAGGTAAGAATTTTCCATGGTTTATCAAATTTTTATAAAAAAATTATTAAAATTTTAGTAGTATTGTGACACCAATAATAGATTGCATGAGAGGGAATGAGTTTGCATGGACTAGAGCAGCCACATAAAGCTTTGAATTTTTAAAGAATAAGATTACGGAAATACCAATTTTAGCATTACTAGATTTTAGCAAAGTGTTTGAGGTTAATTATGATGCTTCATTTTTAGGAATTGGTGCTATGTTGAGTTACGAAGGCAAGCCAATAACATATTTTAGTGAAAAATTAAATGAGGTAAGAACAAAGTATTATATCTATGATGTTGAACTTTATGCAATTGTATAAGTATTAAAACATTGGAGGTATTACTTGGTGCCTAAGGGGTTTATACTATTTACTGATCATGAGGATTTGAAGTATGTCAATACACAAACGAAGTTGAATAGTAGGCATGAAAAGTGGGTTTATTTCTTGTAGGGGTATATTTTTATGTTAAAACATAAATTAGGAAAATAGAATCAGGTAACTGATGCATTGCATAGGAGAGTAGTGTTATTAACTACTATGGTGAGTGAAGTAGTTGGATTTGATGCTATCAAAGAATTATATGATACTAATCCATATTTTGGCAAGGTAATTGAGCAACGTAAGAATCCATTAATAGGTGAGATAGTTGTTATTCATGATGGCTATCTTATACAAGAAGGTTATCTCTTCAAAGGGAAACAATTATGCATTATAGTTAGGTCTCTACGAGACAATATAATAAGATACCTATATAGTCATGGTTTGGCTAGACATTTTGGTAAGATGAAGACAATAGCTTTGGTGGAGGAAGAGTATTTTTGGCCAAAGATGAAGAGAGATGTGATAAGGTATGTTTCAAGGTGTAAAATATGTTAGGGGGCTAAAGGACATGCATAAAATATTGGACTATACATGTCATTACTAGTTTCAAGAGGGCCATGGACAGATTTGAGTATGGATTTTGTGTTAGGATTGCCAAAGACACAGAGAGGTAATGATTCAATTTTTGTTATTGTCAAAAAATTTTCTAAAATGGTTCATTTCATTGCATGTAAGAAAACCAATGCTGCCACTAGAGTTAAACAATTATTTTTAAAAGATATTATGAGATTGCATGGTGTTACAAAAATTATACTTCAGAGAAGGCGCACAATTTATAAGTCATTTATGGAGGACTTTATGAAATAAATGGGTAATAAGTTACAATTCAGTAGTTCATATCAACACAAACATGTTAGAGTAATTAATGTGGGTTAATTACTTATGTTAAGCTTACTTAGAGTATCTCAACATTATGTTGTCATTATATTGACATACCCCCACTCACCCACTCTCTCTTTCTCTCTTATTTATAGGCACTCAAGTAGTGCATCTTAAAGATGAGAGATATGGAGGAGTCATAGAGTAGAAGTTGTCATTACATTGTAATACTATCATTTGTATTATAGATAGTTGTTTCATTGTGTGAGCAATGTGTTAATGGCCATGGTTGTGGAAATGGATTCTTGGAGAGATCTTGGGTGAGAATTTTTATAACTCTAACATGCTACCAGAGCTTTAAAGAATTTCCAATCATCCTTAACTTGTAATTCAGAGAGAATATCTTGATGCCTCTCATAAATTTTTTAATATATTTTTTAAAATTTTTTTGTTTCTTTTTAATCTTTTGTTGCTTCTAAGACATTAAACCAGCATTGAGATCTCTTTTTTTTTTACCATTCATGATTAAGATATATTTTATTATGATATGAGAGGATTATATTTGAAATCATTTTAGAGAAACTTAGTATTTTTTTTCTAAGATCTATTCTATGTCTTAAGCTATGATATCAAGAGTAGTTAGTTTTGCTAAAGCTTCAAAGGAGGCATCATTTTCTTGTCTCAAACTTACTTTTAGATCTAGTGATTCTTTTTGAGCTAGGCATGGATCTACATTACTGATGATTTTTTTTAATAAAATATCTAATTTTTCATCCAACTTGGCATCTTTTTCTTAAGATTGGCATCATCTTTTGCTGACTTGAAGCATCCAAATCTGCATTTTGGCATCTTTTTCTAGCAGTCTTATCTTCCAATCTATGTTTAGAAATTATACTTTGAGCTAAGCGCTATATATTTGGAGAAGTGGCATTGAAAAGAGAAAAATATTAGACATTTTCTAGCAAAGGAGATGTTGATAAAAATAAGAGGAGCTGCTATGTGGTAGACAGAGGTGTTGGAAGGAAATAAGAAAGCTGATTTTGTTTTTGTATTGTAGAAAAAAGTTTAGTGATATCAAAAGACCTTTTGGCATTGGCATCTAGGAATTTTGGGAAAAGAGATACTATGTGAAAGAGCTGAGGTGTTGAAATCATTTCAATGTGACAATAAGTTAAACCGTCAAAAGTGATAATTGTGCCCCTTTTTGACTAATACACCACATTCCTTTTTTTGTCCTTTTGTCTTATATGTTGGCTTGGAGACACATCCTGGACTACTGTACCTAATATTTTGTTGTGTTAGACATCTAAAACAATCCTTCATATTTTTTTCCTCTCAAACACATTTGGAAAATAATTTTTTTTTGAATTGAGTTGTATTTTTTTGAAAAAAGGAAGTAAAACTCATTTGCATGCATACCGAGGTCCCCAACAAGGTTATTTTTCGATTCCATTGGCTTCTCTAATTCTGTGGAAAAATTACAATTCCAATGAGTGGTTAAATGCCCATGTTCTTTTATAATTTGGCCTCCAATATCAAATCATAATATTTTTTAATTATTTTTGACATATTTTATAAGAAATCAAAACACTTATAACTTTTGAACCGTAACTTGAATTTTCATTTCATTTTTTTCAAAAGTGCATGTTTTTTAATTATCCATCACATGGTGTCATAAAATTGTAAAAATTTGCTATGTTGTAAAGTGCCCATTGGTGGGGGGTCCTTAATACATATTTTTTTTGGGGGGGTCTACATTTTTTTAGGGGTTCTTTTTGTTCATTGTCATTTGAATCAAAAGTTATTCTTTTTGGAGGATTATTATTTCTTGTTTCCAATTTTTTTTTTTTTTTTTTGTATTTAGACAATGGAAGTCCTCTCAACTTCAAACTACACCCTTTGGAAGATCAAAATAAAGATACACCTTCAGCTGAAAGGTGTTTGGAGATTGATACTTGGTGATCATCCTAAGTTCATTGATGAGAAATAAATTACCTGGATTGAATCTACACAAGATGAGGCTTTTCATTTGATTTGCCTCAATGTTTCAGATACTTTGCACATTTATATTATAGATGCCACATCACCTAAGTGCTATTGTAGCCTTGTTTGAGAAGGATACTAAGTCTTCTGGGTCTTTTGCACCCTCTTTTACTCAAACTTTTATTCCACTTCATTTTCCTCCTATTAGTGAAGATTTTGACGGTGACATGAATGTTGATTCTCCATCTCCTCCTATCAGTGATGTTTTATCTTCTGATGATGTACTCTCTCCTCCTCTTATAGTTTCTTGTGATGACACATTCCTAATGGACATTGATCTTTTTTTTTTCAATCCACCTCTATGGGATGATTTTTTGCCAAACTTGAGACATCTATTGGTAGAAAATTCTTTTGTTCCTATGCATGATATTGAGTCACCACAAATTATCACTTCAGAGGACTCTACTAGTTTCAGTGAGAGTACACTTGTTGATCATTATGATCCACTTTCTATGGAGATTCTTTCAGTGAATGTTCCATGTATTTATTTTGATTAGTCCACTTCCATGAAATTACATTTGGTTTATATGCATGATCTTGCCAAACCTATGTCACACTTTAACTTTAGACGCGATTCAAATATCTTTGTATTATTTCCTCCATCTTCCATTATGGAATGGGTAGACTTTCAATACATCATACATGTTTTTATTTTGGTAAAAAGAAGAAACATTATTTGATGTAGATGGAACTTATATAGTATTCCATCCATGGATCTTGATATCGAGATTGGTATCATTATGATATTGACATAGAGTATCAATAACTTTAGTATCAAATTATTTTGTGGAGAAGTTTTGTTCCTACAGGTTTTATTCCTTCTTTATGGATACATATTGTACATGAGTACCTTATCAAGTCTAGTTATAGGGACTCATTCTATGGATATGCCAATTTTTTGGATTTTGTTAGCCCCTAGCTTCACTTGAGATGGGGTGTTAGAGTATGTATTCTCATCTTTGCTAGGCACACTATTTAGCACTATTTATGGTTTTATTCCATATTAGTTAGATTAGTTAGGTTTCTATTCTACCTTGCCTATATAAGCAAGTGCTTTGTATTAGCTTACCATATTCTCATAATCTGAATATGCATTTGGCTTTTCTTTGTGATGTATTCTATTTGTCTATAGCTATTGTGATGTTCTTGTTGAGAACTCTTTTGATCTTGGCCTCATAAAATATTTTTACCATTTATAACATGGTATCTTGTGAGAATTTGTTGAGGGAATATTTATTATTTTGTGAGTACTAGATCTCTCTCATTTTTTAGAGATCGGAGGGTGAAGGTCTGGTCTGGCAAGATGTTAGACCCCCTCATAGGTAACACATACTTCTTTCTTGATTTTTTGCATTGTCATCATATATTGCACTCATGGACATATTTTTAGTTGAGTCTGACGTCCTATTCTTGAGTATACATTATCACTACTATGGGGTTTTTTGTGTTATGGGCCCTGCATTGTACTTCACACATGCACTATCAGGAATGCTTTTTTGACTAAACTTGATGTCCTTGCATGTGATTTGCATGTTGTTTTTAGCTACTGATCATTCTTCTATGTGTTTGCATACATTATGGATATTTTTTCCATTTTCCACACTATTCCATCAGCCCATGACTTGTATTAGTACAATGACACATTGGTAGTTGTGTCTTGTCTCCTCGAGGCCCCTTTCTTAGTGCTTCACCTTCTTTTATGGAGACAACTTTTTTGCTCCCTTATTTTTAGAGCATCTTTTGTATTTTTGACACCACTTTTGATATTTGATAGTCTCCCACAACCTAATTGTAGCTATTTTGGTAAATTCTAGTGTCATATTGCCTTAAGTAGTTGAATAGTCTCATTCAACATGACATGGAGGTATTTGGGTGTATATAGTGTCAACTTGTTTGGTGCTTGAGTAGTAGATTTGGACCACTCATGTAGACCTTTATTTTTTCACTCCATCCATTCAACAGTATTAAGGAGTGTGATGTACATTCTACTTCTTGATGTTGAGTTTTATTTGTACTTACAATACTTTTTTGTACTTTCATCACCACTAATAGTCTTCTTGATTAAAGTTATTTTGGTGAAGACTAGTGTCAATTGTTTTGTTATCGAGTAGTGGATTCAGACCACTTGTATAGATATTATGAGTATTTTCACCTAGTGTTCAGGATTGAGGGGGGCTGTTTGGTAATGCTTCATTGGGCTTCATCTTCTACCCTATCTTTTGGAGATCAATGTTTCTTCTAGTTGATCTTTGTATTCAGCACTAGTTCTGATTTTACTTGGTAGTTACAATGATTGGCATCCATATATTCTCACGAGATGGATTGACATCCATTAGAACACTTGACTTCTTCACTAGATTCTTTTGACTTTGTACATAGGTACCCAACATGGCATAGTTGCCGGGACCTATCTTTTGAGGAGTCTTACACTCTTTTATTTTTCACTACTCCCTAAGTTGTGCTTAAAAGAGGGTGTTAGAGTAGTTAATATGGGTTAATAACTTGTGTTAAGATTACTTAGAGTATGTCATTATTATGTTGACATACTTACCCCCCCCCCCCTCTCTCTCTCTCTCTCTCTCTCTCTCTCTCTCTCTCTCTCATTTATAGGCACTCTAGTAGTGCATCTTAAAGATGAGAGATATGGAGGAGTCATAGAGGAGAAGTGGTCATTACATTGTAATACTATCATTTTTATTATAGGTAGTTGTTTCATTGTGTGAGCAATGTGTTAATGGCCATGGCTATGGAAATGGATTCTTGGAGAGATCTTGGATGAGAGTTTTCATAAATTTGATAAAACAGATGGATAAATAGAAGTTATGAATAAGAACTTAATTTTTTTGTTGAGATGCATAGTGGGAGAGAAGCCCAAGCAATTGGACTTGGCTTTATCACAAGTTGAGTTTGCATATCACGTTTTAGTGAATAGATCAACAGGAAAGTCATCATTTCAAAAAATTTATGGAAGAAATCCTATGGGTATTTTATATTTGGTATAATTGTTAATTGTAGATTGAATTAGTAATGATGTAGAAGCATTTATAGAGCATATGCAATAGTTGTAAGGAGTAAAAAGAAAGTTATAGGAAAGTAATGAAAAATACAAAGCATTAATAATGTCAGAAGAATATATAATGTATTTGAAGGAGAGTTAGTAATTTTTTACTTGAGGAAAGAAAAATTTAGAAAAGGTAGATACAACAAGTTGAAATACAAGTGGACCATGTAGAATTGTAAAGAAAATCAATGACAATGCTTATAAGGTAAGTTTAGCACATAATTTTGATATATCTCCAGTATTTAATGTTTCATATTTATATGAATTCCATGGAGAAGATGGTGAAGGTGATGAAGATGAAGAAGTAAATTGGGAGTAGTAGGTTCCACAGAAGAAGAAAGAAAAAATAGTACAGGTTTTGGATATGAAGATATTGAACACAAGACAAGGGATTTATAACAGGTATTTTTTTGTAGTGGGAAGGATTGCAGTAAGAATACAACACTTAGATTACAGAATGAGAGCTGAAAAAGATTGATAAAGATAAATGACAATAGTATAATTAGGCCAACTCATAGGAGCCGAGTTGTTTTTCAACCAGAGGAGAATGATGCAGAAAAAAGTAGGCCCATCTTTTGGAGGCCATAACTTTTAATCCGTAGCTCCGTTTAAGCTCTTCCATGCACCAAAATGACTGTATCAAAAATTTCAATGCTGTCCTAAGCTACCATATCCACTTAAAGTTAATTTTGATATTTGTAAAAGGTCATATGTGATCATCTAAGGGTCTAAAATTAACATTTAATGATTTTTTCAAGGATTTTTTATTTTTAGAACCGGACGTCAACTTCAATTGAATTTTATCCTATAGGATAATTATAGTTTTTAGAGTATTTCGAGAGGCTTTTAAATCTACGTGCACTTGCATGCAAAGATTACTATAAATAATAATTACTAAAAATAGATGATTTTTTTTAGATTTTAGTTGTTTCAAATTTTTGTATGTCAACTCTAACTTCTGAGTTGAGGTTTCCTTAAGCATGGTTTGGGTTTGTAATTATTTGAAATCATTCAATATGCATCAATTCTAAGTTATTGTTTTAGATCTTGGCCTATTGATAAAATTATTGTCTTGATAGTTTTTGATTTCATTAAAGTGAAAATTTATTGTATCAGATCTTGATTGACCCTATAAAAGCTATTATTTTTATTATTTGTGTATTCCTCACCTTGGTATAACAAAGCTCTACTCATTCAAGTTTGTAATATTGATTTAGGCCTTGAAATTAATAATTGAACTACCTCTCTTCATGCTTTGTATACTTTTTATATTAATGGTTGTTAATCTTTATCTGTGCATGTTCTTTCCTCTCCTTATCATCTTCCCTTTGCATCTCTACTTGAAATCAGAATCATCTACAGGTTGCATGCTATGTATACATAGGTCTATGTAGATGTTAGCTATGGAACAATTTTTGACCCTCCTAATGTTGAGTTATGTTCCCATACCTTTATGCAAAACACTCACATATTGGATGTCTAATTTTAGGGTTGTTTATTTTAGTTTCTTAGATTTATTATTCCATTAAGTGGGTGAGGTGCTCCTTCTACTCTTGGTGCATCATCATTTGTATTTTTAGCAAACCTCTTATCCTCTCTCTTTCTTCTCTTTATAGGTATGTGTGTTGGTCCTAAATTAGCTAAACTTAGATTATAAAGAAGTTGACCTTCTTTGGAGGTTCGTCCCAAGCATCACAATAGTCCCATGCCATGGGGACTTTCCTATTATTAAAACAAGACACAATCTTATTCATGCATCTGTAAGCTCAAATACACCCGCGTTCTGAGCCAGCTACTTCTACTTCCCATGCCAAGTGCTCGTGCTTTGTACCCATATTTAATAACCCCCATGTAACAAGCTATCCATGGGTACACATTTTGAATGATAACAATAATTTCATTACCTCCTCCACTAATTTAACATTAATTAGTGAAGAATGACATTAATCTAATAATTTAATATTTTTAATTTTATAAATATTTTGGATAATTTTAATTATATTTTGATTAATTTCACATTAATGAATATAAGACAAGGATGGTTTCACGAACCTAAAAAAAAAATTAATGTTATTTTATTTCATCTAAAGACCTATTAAAATCAAATGCTACTTTATTTTAAGTTGACTATTTTTTCAATATTTATGCCCTCTTAAATTTTAATTTATAGGAACTTTTAATCTGGAGGTAGTGAATTTGCCATAATATTTGTCTTGTCTTATGGAATTGAAAATAAATTGTGGTCACATTCATATTATTATGAGGGAGATATGCTACCATACAAATAAAAGTGGCCTTTGCATGGGAAAAGTGTTGCTTTGTCATTTTCTTTTTGTTGTCTTTTTTAAATGCTACTTTGCAGGACAAATCAAACTATTATACTGCACGCGTTCACACGCGCGCGTGCATGCGCGCACACACACACATAATATGAATTTAATCTCAAAAATAATGGGCAAGAGTTTTTTTAATTTTTTAAATGAACTTTATATATTAACATTATATATTAATATATATAGAAAATAATTTGAGAGTGAGGGTTCTTTATGCATTTTATTAATATTTAAAAAGATCAAAAAAAATAAATTATCAATTTGGTATTGGAGGAAATGTGACATTTATTGTAGGTGAATGTATTTTTTTTTAAATTATTAAATTATAAAAATAAATTTTAAAATATATTAAAATTGCATTTGAATGGGGATGGAATGGTATGTATTTAGAAATATCTAAATAAAATTTTGATTTAAGATAATAGTACACATATTTTGAAAAGAAGGATAAATATATCTATTAAACAATCAAACATTTTTTTAATTTTATATATATATATATATATATATATATATATATATATATATATATATATATATAACAATTAATTATTACTTATTAAATAAAAATTTTATTATTTTTTTAATAAAAACTTTTAAAAAATTGTTAAATTTAGAAATAAGTTAAATTTAAAAATAAAATATACAAGTATGCAAACATTTGGAGAAAGATATGATGAAGAGGTGATTATATTTTTTTACACCATAAGTAATATTATTTTTTATGATTTATCTTGCTTCTTAAGAAAGTACTTGGGATTTTTACACAATTAGGGAAATTTTCTTTATGGCGACTTGAACATAAGGTAGGAAGGCATTTTTTCACTAATTTTCCTTTTTCATCCATCTTATAGGTTCCTCCAATTTGCCAATCATTGTAACCAAATTTATTTTAGAGAATTACATGAATTGTTTTTTTAATTAATTAATTAATTTATTTTAACACATGTTTAGGGTAAAAAAGGTGTATGGATCTCGTTAATATTTTATCCATTTTTTTAATGTAAGATGGTGTGACTTAACTCTAATATATCCATATCTGTATATCTCCTTTCTATAAATTTGTTTCAGAAGGAAGGCACCCATTTTTAACCTATGATAAGTATGTCAAGGAATTATATACAATTACTTTTTTCAAATATATCTTATTTTCATGCATGTAAACATCATCGAATTGGTAGACATAATTCTATGATTTTCTTTTTCAATGCTTTAACCTAGATATTATTGAAATAATAAAGAGAATAAGTAGTTGGGTAGTGCATTCATTCTGATGCGGTTGTAATTAAGTAATTTTTGTGTTAGAAATAGATCCCTCATAATTCATTTGTAATATGAATAGAGAATTTGAGAGAAGAAAATATATCCTTTTTCCCTAAGTGTAAGATGCAAATACATGCACATTATTCTAAGTCAGTTTTGGTATAACGTGCAAGTCCTTGAATAAATATAAATCAATGTAGAATGTGGTTAAACTTGAAAATAAATAAATTATAAAATTGCATAGATCTTCAATAATAGTATTTTTAAATAATAAATATATTTTCCTTAGATTTAAGGATTGATACAATGCTCATAGATGATTTGTATATACAGAATTATCATTACTTAAATTAAAGAGACATTATCATGCAAAAGCAAACAAGTAGATCTAAACACTAGTAAAATGCAACCATAAATAGAAGGGCACCAAAAACATTCATGAAAGGATCGATGGATAATCATTCATGTCTTAAAGGAAGAGACAAACATTGAAAAAAAGAGGAAAGGAAGAAAATGCTCATTTTCATAAAAAACCATGATATAATGACAAACAAAAGACACGAAGACCACTAGATCATTCAAAGAAGAAAAAATACAATAGAGGACCATTAAGTCTTGAATTCAAGGTGATGAACCATATATATAAAATAATACCAAAAACATTGTAAGAAGAAGATAGGTACAAAAATTGAGTGTCTACATAATCATCTGAATATAATTTTATATGTGAGTGTCGAATTTGTGCGTTAAAGTAAAACAATACATAATTAAAGTGTGTACCTTGACATACCATAGTAAAAGGAGGAGGAAACTTTTTTGACATACATCCATCCTGTAGTGACGTAATCCTATCCTAAAACACATTTTTTTAAATTAATATTTGTCTATGAATATAACTCAGGTATACTTTATCCTATTAGATATCCTTTGCCAACTAGGTAGGCATCTAACCATACAAGTTAGGCATCTCTTATTCTTTACCAAATAGGTAAGAATTTTAATCATACAGGTGAGGCATTCTTTTGCCAAGCAAGAAAGCATCTAACCATATAGGTTAGGCATCTACACATGACTAAGTTATGCTCTGGGTAGAGGCATGACTCATTGAGATCAATTAGATCCTGAGTCACTCACTATTCACCACTCATCTCTATTAGATAAGCATCAAGGTCAAAATGATATGAATATAAAAATTATAATAAATAGTCACATTCTACCTCAAAATTTAGCTTAAATCCTTGAGAACTATGATGATCTAACTGGGATCCTTTTGAGTATATCACAAAATTCTTATCTTTATTTTGTTTATCTAAACTAGGGTCTTATTATGATTGTCTTCCATTTTTAGTTAACTTTAATCTTTTTTAGCACACAACCCCAACCCAATCCTATTCACCTACGTACTAGAAGCATTTTTCACTTCCCAAACTACATACATACCTACTTCTAAACAAGATTAAGGTGTAGTATGCATGTAGTTATATTTTCTATTCTAAGTTTCATGTGAATTGTAGATCTGGGTATGCAATGATTTCTAGGGCCCAATTCCCTAAATAGTTTCTCTATGATTGCTACCCAAATGAGAGCATAAACATATCAGTTTAAGTGACTAAATAATTGTTTAACTAAACTCGCCCTAAATATTAATAAGAAATAGAAATGGACATTTTCAAGCTACATCCCCCCTTTCTAATTTTTATTTATATCAACAATGTTTTTGATCCTTGCTTTAGACAACCTAATCCGTACAATTGCTATTGCTAAAGTTTCATTAACTGAGAGCCATATGGTTGGTGGTTTCTTGATAATAACTGGTTTAACACTCTAAATTTTGGTTTTTATTGCTCTTTTTTGGTGGTATCGAGTTTTGAGTAAGAAATATAATTTCTCCATCACTATTTTATAATTTCACAAATTAGAATCATTTAAGGTAGTTTAAGTTGGTTTTTTTTATCTTAATTAGTGTTGTTGACCAAGAGAGATTATCCCACCCCTTGGTCTTTATGACATGACATGGTCCTTATTCTCTCTGATGGTTTATAGGGATGATACCCATACATCATTATTGTAGCTGTGTTAGGCTATAGATGTAGTAGCTCAAACGTGATAGCATTACCCATAAACGTGAGCTAGATATACCACTTAATATTGAATGCTATGTAGTTTTGTTTATCCTTAAATTGTTGGTCTAATTTAAGATTTAAAAGTAAAGAATATTTGAAATAAATTAATGCATTATATTTCAAAATCAAATTCTTGAGTAGAAAGGTAGAAAATAAATCTATGAGATGATCTTCTAGTTTAGTCCTAATGTTGATTTTTACAATGTTATTTTTTTTGAACAATTACACCTTTAGTTTACTTAGATAAACTTTTTAAAAGATAACTTATCTATAAGGAGTTTAAGAATGCTATATTGAATAGAAACTTAACGTTAAAAAAAATCCTTTATATGTTTGAAAGGAAGGTTTGTGATTAAGGGTTCAACCCTCAAATGAAGAATAAATCTATTATCATACTATTTTTAATGATGATAAAAAAGAAGATTTTATTTTCCAAAAGAGAACAAAACAAAAATGGACTTTTCAATCATTTCAAGGTGCAATGTAAAGTAATATAATAATTTGTAAGATCCTATTATAAAGTGCATTATAATTGTAACTCCAAAATTTTTTTAAGTATAAAATAATTTTTTAACTACGTAATATAATTATAAACTTTTTTGATAGTTTTTTACATAATCAAGTATAAAATCAATTATAATGAATTTCTAAGGAACTTGTTATAAAATTGAATAATAATAACTTCTACTTAAACACAATGAAAAATTGGTTAGAATATCATATAATTATAAAGATGGAATTAAAATTTTCTATCAAATCATTTACTTTCCTTAACAACAATTCACATTATTTTTTTATTTTTAGTAATGCAAAATTCATTCTATTTTAGTTTTCTAAAAATAAATCCATTATATTTTTTTCTTTAAATTTAAATAAAATATTAGGTTTATCTTACAATTTAGATAAAATATTATACTTACCCAGTGCCTATTGAAATCCTTGACTAAATTATAATGTGGATCCATTTGAATTAAAATAGATGAGATAAAAGTATGTTGGTGGTGTTTATGGATGTGGAGATAACAGAGATTATGTGAAGGCATTGATCTTCTTTTTACTTTTGCACTAGGCATAAATATTCTCCTTACTAGCATCAATCTTCTCTTTCCCCCTCCAAGCATTGATCCCTTCTCTTCCTCCATTGTCGATATTATCTCTATATCTAAAGCCCTTCTCTCCACCTATGTCGATCTTCTTCTCAAGAAGATGTTGGTCGATCTCTTTCCTCTGCACAAACATCGACCGATCCCCTACTATCTCCCTCTCATCAAAATGTTCCCCCTTCAATGTTCATCTCTTCATGTAATTATATTCTTAATTTACATGGAATCTCGCCCCACTTCTTTCTATTACTATTCCTGATTGGCTTTTCAACTTGAGTCAATGGTTTATTTAACTATTTCTTGAGTGGTGGTGATGCATAATCGATGTGGCAGTTATTTTAGCATTACATGAGTTAAAATGGGTGATGGTGGAGTGGTTTTAACTCCAAAATAAAAGAAAGATATTATTATAACTAAATGTTTTGATTACCCCCCTATGTTAGGTGGCAGAGAATGGGGTAGTATGCCTTATCCGTAGGCATATGTGGTAGATTCAGTACATAGGGAAAAGGTGGTAGGTTAGGGTAGTTTAAGTTAGATTATTCTTAACTTAAAATTTTCTAAGTTTAAATTAAAAATAATATATTATTTATTAAATATAGTTTATTTGAAAGTTTTAAAATTAAAAAAATTAAAAAAAATAAAATTTCATTTTTATTAATTAAAATAACTTTTGATAATTTTCAATAATATTGAATTTGATAATATTCTCCTCTAATATTAAATTCATTTATTAATTATATGTTTTCAAATAAAGTAATGAAAAAGACTAAACATTCATCTCATTAAATTTTCCTTCGTTCATAATTGTATATTATGACAACATTGCATATATTTCTACATAAAGAAAATAACTTTAATTAAATGGTACCTTACTTTTGTGAAATCCTATCGATGATATGATAGACTTTGAAATCAACACAAAAATTAAGTTAACTTAAAATTCATCTCATCCTGACACAAATACTAAATGAGGTCCAAAACAACTTAAAGTATGAGCACGAGTCCACAGTATAGGAACTGAGGTCATGACATCCCCCCTCTTAAATTGTGCATTGTCTCAATGCACTACAAAAATTTGATTAAGTTCATAAATTTAAACTAAAAATGAAAACATGTTTTTCATTTCTTCAGTGTCCTCCCAAATTGCACTTCCTTCACCATATTGATCCCACTATACCTTTCACTGATCAACCTCTTTATTGCATAATTGGTATCAATGCCTCTCCATCACTCTGTGTGGCTCTATTGTTATTCTACTAGATTCTTGGACCTACAAAGCATTTCAATTTAAAATGTGTTTATTATCAGGCACATATTTATTAAGAAGTGACATATGGAAGACATCATGAATGTGACTTAGCTATGGGGGTAAGGCCACTCAATAGGCTACTAGGTTGATTCTCTCTAGGATATCAAAAGGTTCTACAAAGTGAGGAGCTAAATTCACCTTTTTCCCAAAGGTTATGGAATTTTTATGTGGTCTAACCCTTGAAAACACTTTATCACCAATCAAAAATTATCTTTGAACTCTCTTCCTATTTTCATAGCTCTTTTATCTGTCTAATGCTTCCTTCAACTTCTACCTTTTAACTTGCACCTATTCCTCCATGTCTTTCAACAGTTTAGGACCGATTAATATTTTGTCCTCAAGGTTATCCCAACTAAGTGGTATTAGACAACTTTTCCCATATAGAGATTCAAATGAAGCCATACCTAAAGATGTTTGAAATGAGTTATTATAGGAATATTATACCAATAGATGATAAGCTTCCCATTTGGTTTGCTGATCCATATAGTACATCCTTAGGAGGTCTTCTACAACTTGATTTATCCTTTCTATTTGCCCATCCATCTCAGGATGAAATGCAGAGCTAAATTTTAATTATGTACCTAAAGCTGACTGTAGGGTTGTCTAAAACCTTGAAGTAAACCTAGAATCTCTATCTAAAATGATCTTTTTTGGAACTCCATGCAATCTAACTAATTCCTTCACAAATCAGTTAGCTAAGGTTGGTGCATCATCAGTTAAGTTCTCAGGTATGAGATGTGCCACCTTAGTAAGCTTGTCGATTACCACCATAAGAGCATCATGCCTGTAGGGTGTCATAGGTAATCATCATATGAAATCTATACTGATAACTTGCCATTTATATTGTGGAATGTCATACAAATATAAAAGTCCTATAGGATGATGGTGTTCTACTTTAACTCTCTGACATTCTAAGCATCATGTTACATATAATACTATATCTCTTTTCATCCCTTGCCAAAAGTATAGTTTATTAAGATTGGCATATAGTTTATTTACCCCCAGATAACCTAAGTAGGGTGCATCATGAGCTTCAGTCAGAATTTATCTTCCTTATGTCTTCTACATCTAGAACATAAATCCTATTTTTATATCAAAGTAATCCCTCGCTATCTAAGTTATATCTTTCATTTCTTGGTTCTTATAAATTTTATTCTATAATTACTCTCACTTGATTATACCAAGGATCTTGCTTTTATCTTTTTAGTATTTTATCTTTTAGATTAAATCTAGGCATTATTACATTCATCAGGTGTCTTCTCCTACTCAAAGCATCGACAACCCTATTCTCTTTTCCCTTGATATACCCAATTTCAAAATCATACTCACTCAAGAACTCCAACCACCTTCTTTACCTAGCATTCAGATTGGGTTGAGTGAATATGTACTTTAGCCCTTGATGGTCAATTTTTAGTTCAAAAGGTTTCCCAATAAGGAAATGTCTCCACTTATATAAGGCATGAACAATTTTTGCCAATTCTAAATCATGAGGGGCATAATTTAGTTCATGGGTTTTCAATTTCTTGGACTCATACACTATTACACCATCATTCTTAATGATTACTCTTCCCAATCCTTCAATCGATGCATCTGTTAAACCATGAAATGTCCATTTGGATTGAGAACCTTCAAGATGGGTACGATCATCAAATTTTCCTTCAAAATTTGGAAAGCTTTATCACACTGCTATGTCCATATAAAATTCTTACCTTTCCTTTACAATATCATAATCAGGTTGGTGATCCTAGAGAAACCTTTAACAAATCTCCTACAATATCTTGATAACCCCATAAAACTCCTTACTTTAGATATGTTCTTGGGGATTGACCATTCCATTATTTCCTTTATCTTGTCTAGATCTACTAAAATTTCTTCTTTGGATATGATGTGACCTAGATAGTGAATTTACTTCTTAAAGAATGCACATTTGGATAACTTACCATATAGTTTAAGTTCTCTCAATCTTTAAAGAACAAATTGAAGATGTGCTAAGTGATCTTACTCATTCTTAGAGTAAATTATAATTTCATCTATGAACACCAAGATAAACTTATCTAGGTAATTATGGAACTCACTATTCATTAAGTTCATAAATGTTGAAAGAGCATTTGTCACTCCAAAGGGTACAATAGTAAACTCATAGTGTCCATATCTAGTCCTAAAATCAGTTTTTGGAATATTCTCCTCCTTTATTCTTAGCTGATGATATCCTGAATGAAGATCTATCTTCAAGAAAACCATTGCTCCCTTCATTTTCTCAAAAAGGTCTTCTATTCACGGTAGGGGATATCTATTTTTAATTGTGACCTTATTTAGCATTCTATAATCAATGCATAATTTTAGAGTTCCATCTTTATTTTTAACATATAAGATTGGCGCTCCCCAAGGAGACATACTTGGTCTAATCAATCCTTTACACAAGATTTCCTCTAGCTGAATTTTAAGTTCTATCAACTCAGTTGTGTTCATTCTGTAGGGTGCTCTAAAGACTGGTTCAACTCCAGGTATAATATCAATTGAGAAATCAAATTATCTCTTTGGGGGAATTATAGGTAATTATTCTAGAAACACATCCTCAAATTCCATTAATAATGGATACCCTTTTAGGGTTGGTTCATCTTTGCTTTCATCCTTATCATCTATCATCACCATGAAAATTAGAGCTCATTTTCTTCTCTCCTTATTTAGTTGCATAGCTGATATGGTTTCTACTTTTATGGGCCTATGACCCCCTTGAATCATGACCCATATCCCCTCATCACTGTAACACCTAACCAACTTACTATAATAATCTATTTTAGCTTGGTTCTTATTGAGCCAACTCATCCCTATTATTGCTTCATAGGCTCCTAAGGGAGATACAAATAGGTCTAAGCTAGTCTCAAAATTTGGAAATTGTATTATTGCCTTGGGTAGACATTGAGACACTTTCTTGACTACCTTATATCCATATTGGACTGTCCATGATGAATTCATGTGATTCATTAAAAGAGACATTTTTCTTATTAATTCAAGAGAAATGAAACATTCTGATGAATTAGTATCTATGAGAATTGAAATGGGTTTACGCAATAATATACTTGTAGCTTCAATTGGTACATTCATGTATCTATTTTGGTGATTCCTTAATATATCATTGATACTTTTTTATGGTCCCCTTTAAGGCTAATTGGCCCTTATCTATCCCTATATCCCTAGTTACTCCCAATCAAAGTGATACTATCCACAAGAAAAACATCCTCTTGGTGGGCCTTTTGGTACTGGGTTCCTTAGGGCATCACTAGCAATACATGAAGGATACATTGGGCGATTATAATTCCCTTGATCATTCCTATTATTATTTCCTCCCCTATTGTTTTTACTTCCAAATTATATCTCTTATTTTGATTTGGTAGGGGTGCTCTACCTGTTGGATTTGTTCTTGGGTTTTTATCCACAACTTGCTCTCTCCTAAAATCTAGTTTCCTTTTGATGGCTATGTTTAAGTTATTGTTAAATTTTTATCTTGACACAACTAGGGCCTATAATTTTTGTTTCTATTTAAGGAATTTTTATATAACTTCATTCATGTTCTCAGGGCTGTGTATATCTACTTTTGTTCTTATCTTTGCATTCAATCCTAGGATGAACTTTCTATTCTTAACTCTTTCATCCTTTTGGTACATGGGCACATACTTAAGTAATTTGGTGAATCTATCCCAGTCCTATTAGATTGTCATGCCTTCTTGTCTTAGGTTGTGAAATTTAGTCATCATCTCATCAAAGAATAAATAGGTTAACCATTTGTTCCTGAAATGGCAGTCAAATTGATCCCAAGTCAAATTTTCCTTGGTTATTCCATTTAATTCCTTCATGTTAGTCCATTAGCTAGCTACCTATCCTATTAGTTGATAGGATCCCCACAACACCTTAGTTGCATCATTATAGTTTCTCAAGTTGAAGTACTTCTCCATCTTGTTTAGCCAATTCTCAGGTCCTTCACCTGAATATTTCCCATCAAACTTGGGGGGTAAAATCTTCTTCAAATCTTTGCTTAGATCAAAAAATGGAAATTAAATTTTGAGATATACAACCTCCATCTCATTGACTGGTGGTGGATCTTCTTTAGGTAGATTATCAAGGTTAGGTTCCATTATGTTTTCTATATTTTCTTGCCTTGACCTAAGATTGTTAATCACCTGCTCAAGTGAGTCTATTTTATCTCTTTGCTCGATCAACAAATTGAAAATGGCATCTATCCTTGATTCTCTATTTTTTGGAACCCGTTATTCAACATTATCATTATTGGGTTCTATGTTTCCCATATTTTCCCTTTGATTCCTAGTTGATCATCTAGGTCTTGTCATTCGGTTTCTTAATAGAAATAAAACAATCTTTTAAGTTTTCATTCAAGATAATTGATAGCATAACTCTCTTTTGGATAATCTAATTTTCTCATACATTTTATTATTGATCAAAGTCACACATAGGATTGACAAAAAGTAAGCATTTAATAATATCATTCATTTTTTATTACATAGAGTTCTTAGCTTTATAGAGGATAAGATTTATGACTATAACATATAGATGTCTATATAACATTGATTTAAAATTCTTCTAGATAGAATATTCTTCATCTAGTTCCATTTCTTTAGGAACTTTGTCTTCTGAGTGAACCACATATTGATGGCATCAGTTATATTATTTACATACTTCAATGCTTATGTAATGTATGTCAGTACCTGTTCTAAATGGAAAATTTCTTATTGTTGAGGGCCTCTTAAATAGATGTTTGACTATAGGTTAAATGATAGTTGGTTTTGTTTTAACTGGCTCCTCTTTCAAAGATTTGAGTTTACTCTAGATTGCAGCTATTATATCTAAGTTAGAAATGTAAATGGGTTCTTTTGGAGTGGAGGGAAGTTATGTTTTCCCTTTGTTCTTTGTTCCTTTTCCTTTTCCTCTCCTTGATGTTTTTCATGAGCCATGTCTAAACAAATAATTTTAACCAAATTAATTTTCTCATAGTTTTCAATTTTCTCAACAAGTTGACATCAATAATTAATATTTTACAAAGTGTAGGTCATAGTAGGCTTAAGGTCTAGCTTTCAAACTTAGGCTTTGATACCACAACATAGTCACCTAATCTTATCCTAAAACACAAAATTTTTATTTAATTAATGTTTGTCTATGAATATAACTTGGGTATACTTTATCCTATCAGATATCCTTTGCCAACCAGACAATCATTTAACCTATTGTTCTCAAAATCCATCACTTGCTTTTGGAACAACATATCAACTATTTGGTTCTGCAAGCCAAAATTATCTCTTCCTTTCTCAAAAAATGTTCTAAGCACTCAAGTTATTCAATTATTCAAGAATGTTTAGCTAAGAAACTCGTAGGTTCAACGGGTTCAACAACTTCAACAGGCAAGCTCTCACAAAGGAACAAGTTCCAAACACTTAGGCAATTTCAAGGTTGGTTCAATATCGAGGTTCAACCAAAGGGTCCATCGGTAGGCTTCAAACAAATGGAATGAACCATTGAACCATTGAACACCACCTCCAAAGGTTCAAAGGTTCAACTGGTTCAAAGGTTCAATGACATCGGCAAACTTCAAAGAGTTAAGCGCTTCAGCAAGTTCAAAGTTTAAATGGCTTTAAAGGAGTTAAATGAAAGAAGACTTCAAAGAAGAAAGATTGAACCATTGAACCGTTGAACCTTGAACCAAAAGAGTTCAAATTTCAAAGGTTTAATGAGTTCAATAAAGTTCGAAGGACCAAGAGATTCAAAATGAACCATTGAACCTTGAACCAAAATGGTTCAAAGGTTCAAAAGGTTCAAAAGAAGTTCAAAGTGTAGAAAGGAAGCTTTAAGCGAATGGAATAAGTAGAAGAATCTCAACCAAAGGGTTTGAATAATGATTGAACCAAAGAGCTAAGTGAACAGACAAGCCGATTGAACTGCCAACCATTGAACCATTGAACCGATGCACTCCAAGGTTCAAGGTTTAAAGTAGTTCAAGCGACTAAGTAATCATGACGTCCCCATGGATGTCAAATTCAAGGCAATGAAATATCTGATGATTTTAAAATATGGTGCAGACCCTATGAACAAATTCAATGACCGACCAAAGAAGAAGCTGAAGGAGATAATAGAAAGTGAGAAGATAGCCTGAGAGCTCAGATCGCCAAATAAGGACAAGATGTGGTGAGGAAAGAATGAAAGACTAGAAATATCTATAGGAAAGTTATTCTGGTAGGTGAAATAGTCTACTAGGTGGACATAAGAGAGTGTGAGCACTCAATAGTGCGGCCTATTTTACTAGATTGAGTAAAGGCAAAGTGGACAACTACGCAAATGTCAGGAAGAGGACCAAGCGGCCCATACTTTGGAGGAAACATTTGAGATGAATTGATAGGCCACAGTTAAGGCTGACACCCTATTCTAGTGTGGCCCCTTGACAGAACTAAAAATGCATTCAAGGCATTGAATGCAGCATGGGCCATTTTGTGAAACAAAGTGCCCAAGTCTTTCTTGGAGTGCTATATATTGTAATCTCTTATTTTATGAAAAGAGAGATCTTTCTATTATCGAAAGCAAAACTCTACCAAAATTGAAAGGCATTATTGAGACTTTGAGCTCAGATTGTTAATCATATTTCATTATTTGAATGAGAAATCAAGTGACCTTTCAGACTTTATGCTGGAATAGCTTGTGTTATTTAGGAAATTGTTCTTATGTCTATTTCCTGAATGCATTCTTGTCCATTTAATTAAATAAGTAGTTTTAGTGGAAGTAACCAGGAAGGTGTCCTGAAGCTGACTGTGGAGAGACTTTGTGCTGCCATAATTGTCTTTAGTGTGTTTATTTTCTATTTTTGTTTAAGGATATTGGGATGACTTTGTGCCCTCATTGTCCTTCATATTTCACTCTTTGGTAGTTGAGGTGGAGACTTTGTGCTACACCTAATTCTTCTATTTATTGCTCCCTATTACATTTACTTATTACTACCAGAAAGAATTTTCGATGTTTGCTAAACAACACTTCTAAAAGAAGAGAAGTGCCTTCTGTCATTTCACCAAGATTTCTCCTTTGATTTGTGAACATCATCTCTAAAAAAAGAGAGATGGATGGTGTTATTCTACCCCTGAGTGTTATTTTCTGCTTATATTATAGTATGTAGTGCCTCATATTTATAGGGAACCTCCCCTTAATGAGAGGAGAGATTTGTCCCCTTTTGATGTGGTCAACCTACACATTTGGCTGATAAATATCCCTATGCTATGGTTGAAACACCTATTTTTCCCATCAGTTAGCTGGTGACAAAATATTCATCCAATAGTTTTTGGGGCTTCCACTAGGGCAGAACACATAGTTTAAAGCCTCAAGCTTCAAATTGAAGCAGTCCCTATCCTTATCCATTTTAGTTTTACACTCTAGCAGCTCCTCACTATACAAGAAGCCAAAAAGCTCAAGGTGTTGTTGACCCTATTTTTGAGTTGGTGTAATAGAGCAATTTTGATTTGTTTCCTCCACAACCTCACCTTCAACGAACTAGGAGTCTTCCTTCTACCAACACCAGGTCACCAATATAAGGTAGAACTTCTTTTTCCTCTGCTAGCAAGACTTTGCCTATACATACTCCACCCATATTTGTTATTCCCCCTTTCAATAGTCATATAATGGTGGCTCAAGGCCCATTGGGTAACTCTTTTGGCCCACTCAATTTAACTCCACCTCTACATGAGCTACCATACAGTTTAAAAAAGAATTTCCCCAAGTTCTTTGGTGATGGGAGAGTTCACCTTGATGAACATATTGTAGCCTTCAACATAGCCTATGGTGTGATAAGCGTGGTGTATGAAGATGTAGTAGTCAGGCTATTTGTGGAAACATTACAAGGCACTACTGCAGATTGGTTCTATCATCTGCAGGCCCAAACTGTGACTGACTAAAACACCCTTAAAGCCAAATTTAAAGCTAGGTTCAAGCCTATAGAAGATGTGCATGCCCTGCTAACCCAGCTCACACAAATGAAGAAAGAGCCTTATGAACCTATGAGGGATTTTATAGCCAAATTTGACAAGTTGAGGAACATGATTCCCATAATTGTTCAGCCAATAACTAAGAATCTCAAATGCTTCTTCATCAATTTATAGCTGCTTGAAGTAAGTTTGCTATTGAGATGGGCTGGCCACATAGACCTTGTTGCAGCTCAAGATTTGGCCACTGAGGTGGATGATGATCTCATCTTGGCAGGGAAAATAAGGAGAGATCCTAACAGAGGTAAATCCTCTTCATCCTCAGGATATTGATCTACAAGGGCCACTGATCCAATGGTGCAGAAGCTGGCAAATGAGTTGCTAGCTCTTAGAAAGCAAATGGCACAAGGGATGTCTTTTTCTCCTTCGTACAATGATATACCAAGGAAGACATTTCTCAATTAGTCATACCAAGGCAATGCGTCTAGGAATCAAGGGTAGCCAAATCACCTTCCTCCCCCATAGGGGAAACTTGCCATTGAAGCACCTCCAGCCAATTAAACAGTTAGATATCTTGAAATAGAATCTAATTTTTCATTCCAGCCTGAGTTAAACCTTGAAAATGACACTAATTTCTTCACAGAGGACCAAGAAGAATCAACTAGCGACTCCAACATTGGTTTCCTAAATTACCAGGATGAACCCAAAAGTAAAGGTGAAGCATTTGATGGATCATACACTATATTCACCTAGTCCCAAAAAATGGTCAGCCTAGCAAGCTGATAAAGAAAAAATAGAGGAGCGATCTCAACTAGCAATTTCAATTGCTAAGCAGGGAACCACTCTACCTTTTCAATCAAAGGACTCGATGATCCCTAAAGAAGTACCTCAAGTACACCTTCACCTTCAACTTCAGTTTCGTAGATCAGTACCCCCCCTCCTAAAAACTAAAAGGATGAACTTCCTTCCCTTGTTCCTAATTCATTTTAGACATTTGATATAATCAACCATGTCAAGAAAACTAAAATTCAAATGTCTAAATTTGAATACTTGCAATCCAACCCTGAGTAGTTGGATAAGTTGGTTCAATGTGTGAAGAATAAAGCCATCCCTATAGGACAAAATGTTAAGAAGGTAACTTATGATCCTCCAAGGAACATGTCCATTCAAACAACCTTGTCATTACTCCTCCTATTACCCCTAGGAAAATAGAGCCTTTTTATGTTTCCCTATTGATAAATGGTCACAAGCTGAGAAATTGTGTCATTAATTCCAGAGCTTTAGACAATGTCATGCCTACCAAAGTGGT
Organism: Torreya grandis; assembly: GCA_037957365.1. NCBI lineage: Eukaryota > Viridiplantae > Streptophyta > Pinopsida > Cupressales > Taxaceae > Torreya > Torreya grandis. The sequence continues at coordinate 450,458 of JARHVA010003867.1, read as the reverse complement.
AGAATATCTTGGTCTCACGCTGACCAAGACCTTTGGGAGATGTTTCTCCATGGAAAACAAACAAGTGCCACTACTGGGACAAATTAAGGATGCCTAATTTGCATTTGTGGCATTCCCAAATAAGAGAATTAAGATGACAGTCCTGGTGGCTGACGTCCCAGCGTTTGACGACATAAGTCTTGGGTAAAATTTTTAAAAAGATGGTGGTGAGACAAGTATGGACCTATCTGAAGTGAGAATCCATGTCAAGGGCATCATACAGAGGTTGCTTCCTGAGAAGGAGGCAAAATATGTTGCACCCAAACGTTGGCCCCTGAAGCTCAAATTCTATTTGAGTCTTCAGGTAGAGAGGTCCATTCGCCAATCATTACTTTTGGGGAGAAAATGGTTTCTTACTAATATACCAAGATAGAATGCCATTTTCACTATCTCACAGTGGGTGGCATTTGAAGCACTTCAATCCTTGAAGTATTAGATAAGATCAGCTTATACATATGTATAATTTTTATATAGTCATTAGCTTGTTTTGTGTTATTCATTTTCATTTATTATTGGTGCCTTTATTTTTGGGTAGCATGACTCCATATCCCAATGGCATACTTAAAGGCACTAGAGATTCTAGATTATACTCCCTTTGATTATTTTTATAATCGATGGAAGTTCCCCAACTGGAGCTAGCTATTATTTCCAAAATTTGTCACTTATTTTTGGGACAACATATCAACTATTTTAGTTTTACAAGCCAAAATTCTTGCTTTCCTTCTCAAAAAATGTTTTGAGCACTCAATTTCTTCAATTATTCAAGCATTTTCAACTAAAGAACTCACAGGTTCAACAGGTTCAACAACTTTAACAGGTGAGCTCTCACAAAGGAACAATTTCTAAACACTTAGGCAATTTCAAGGTTGGTTCAACGTCGAGGTTCAACCAAAAGGTCCATCGGCATGCTTCAAACACATGGAATGAACCACTGAGTTATTAAACCATTGAACCCCACCTCCAAAGGTTCAACGATGTCGATAGACTTCAAAGAGTTAAGCGCTTCGGCAAGTTCGAAGTTCAAACGGCTTTAAAGGACTTAAACGAAAGAAGACTTCAAAGAAGAAAGATTGAACTGTTGAACCATTGAACCTTGAACCAAAATAGTTCAAAGTTTAAAGGCTCAACAAGTTTAATAAAGTTTGAAGGACCAAGAGATTCAAAATGAACCATCAAACCTTGAACCAAAATGGTTCAAAGGTTCAAAGGGTTCAAAAGAAGTTCAAAGTGCAAAAAGGAAGCTTCGAGCGAATGGAAGAAGTAGAAGAAGTTCAACAAGGAGTTCAACCAAAGGGTTTGAAGAATGATTAAACCAAAGAGCTGAGTGAACAGATAAGTTGATTGAACTACCGACCATTTAACCACTTTAAACCATTGAACTGATGCACTCCAAGGTTCAAGGTTCAAATTAGTTCAAGCAACTAAGTAATCATAATGTCCCCATGGATGTCAAATTCAAGATAATGAAATATCTGATGATTTTCAAATATGGCACGGACCCTGTTAACAAATTTAGTGACCAGCCAAAGAAGAAGCCAAAGGAGCCAATAGAAAGTGAGAAGATAGCCCGAGAGCTCAAATCACTAAGGAAGGACAAGACATGGCGAGGAAAGAGGGAAAGACCAGAAATATCTATAGGAAAGTTATTTTGGTAGGTGAAATAATCCACCAGGTGGACATCAGAGAGTGTGAGAACTTAATAGTGCAGCCTATTTTTCTAGATTGAGTAAAGGTGAAGTGGACAGCTATGCAAATATTAGGAAGATGACTAGGTGGCCCATACTTTGGAGGAGACATTTGAGATGAATTGACATGCCATAGTTAAGGCCGATGCCCTATTCCAACATGGCACCTTGACAGAATTGAAAATGCATTCAAGGCATTGAATGCAACATGGGCCATTTTGTGAAATAAAGCACCCAAGTCTTTCTTGGAGTGCTATATATTGTAATCTCTTATTTTATGCAAATAGAGATCTTTTTGTTATTGAAAGAAAAAATCTACCCAAATTGAAAGGCATTACTGAGACTTTGAGCTCAGATTGTTAATCATATTTCATTATCTGAATGAGAAAGCAAGTGACCTTTTAGACTTTGTGCTGGAATAGATTGTTTTATTTAGGAAATTGTTCTTATGTCTGTTTCCTTAATGCGTTCTTGTCCATTTAATTAAATAAGTAGAACTAGTGGAAGTAACTAAGAAGGTGCCCTGAAGCCGATTGTGGAGAGACTTTGTGCTGCCATAATTGTCTTTAGTGTGTTTATTTTTTGTTTCTATTAAAAATATCTTGGGATGACTTTGTTCTCTCATTGTCTTTCATATTTCACTCTTTGGCAGTTGAGGTGGATACTTTGTGCTACACCTCATTTTGATGGTTATTGCACTTTGTTATATTTACTTATTACTACCAAAAATAATTCTTGTTGTTTGTTGAATAACACTTTTGAAAGAAGAGACGTGCCTTTTATCATTTCACTAGGATTTCTCCTTTGATTTGTGAACATCATCTCTAAAAAAAGAAAGATGGATGGTGTTATCCTACCCCTGAGTGTTATTTTGTACTTATATATATAGTATATAGCACCTCATATTTATAGGGAACCTCCCCTTGATGAGAGGAGAGATTTGTCACCTTTTGATGTGGTCAACCTGCACATTTGGTTGATAAATCTCCCTATGCTATGGTTGAAACACCTATTTTGCCTATCAGTTAGCTGGTGAAAAAATATTCACCCAACATAGCCATATGAGTTAGGCATCTATTATTCTTTGGCAAATGGCTAAGCATTCTAACCATATAGGTTAGGCATTCCTTTTCCAAATGGGCAAGTATTAACCATACAAGTTAGGCATCTACACATGAGTAAGTTATGCTCTGGTTAGAGACTTGACTCATCAAGATCAATTGGATCTTGAGTCGGTCACTATTCACCACTCATCTCTACTAGATAAGCACTGAGATCATTGTGATAGGAGTATCAAACATATAACAAATAGTTGTATTCTACCTTGGAATTTGGCCTAAAGCCTCAAGAACTATGATGATCCAACTGAGATCCTTTCGAGAATATCATATAATTCTTATCTTTGCTTTGTTTATCTAGACTTGGGTCTTATTATAAAGTTCTTGTCTTTTTAGTTAACTTTAATCTTGTTTAGCACACAACCCAAACCCCATCCTATTAACCTATGTACTATCAACATCCTTCACTTCTTAGACTACCTACATACCTACTTATGAATAGGATCAAGGTGTAGTATGCATGTAGTTCTATTTTCTATTCTAAGTTTCATGTGAACTATAGATCTGAGTATGCAACCCTTTCTAGGGCCCAGTTCCCTAGATAGTTTCTCTATGATTGCTACCCAAATGGGAGGGTAAAAGTATTAATATAAGTGATTGATTACTTGTTTAACTAAATTAGCCCTAAATATTAATAAGAAATAAAAATGAACATTTTCAAGCTACATGCCCCCTTCTAATTTTTATTTACATCAATAATGTTTTTAATCCTTGCTTTAGACAACCTAATCCGTACAATTAATGTTTCCAAAGTTTAATTATTTAAAAGCCATACAGTTGGTTGTTTCTTGATAATAACTGATTTAACACTCTAAATCTTGGATTTTACTGCTCCTTTTCAATGGTATTAAGTTTTGATTAAGAAATGTACTTTCTCTATATCTATTCCATAAGTTTATAAGTTAGAATCATTTAAGGTAGTTCAAGTTGTTTCCTTATCTTAATTAGTGTTGTTGACCAACAGGGATTATCCCACCCCTTGGTCTTTAAGACATGACATGGTCCTTATTTCTCCTTGATGTTTTATAGGGATGTTGCCCAGACATCATTTTTATAGATATGTTAGGCTATGGATGTAGTAGCTCAAGTGTAATGGTATTTCCCATAAACATGAGCTAGAGACATCGCTTAATACCGATTGTTGTGTAGTTTTATTTATCCTTAAATTCTTGGTCTAAGTTGAGATTTAAAAGTAAAGAATACTTGAAATAAATTAATTCATTACATTTCAAAAGCAAATTCTTGAGTAGGAAGGTAGAAAACAAATATGTGACATGATCTTCTAGTTTAGTCCTTATGTTGATTTTCACAATGTTAATTTTCTTGGACAATTACACCTCTAGTCTACTTAGATAATTTTTTTAAAAGATAACTTATCCATAAGGAGTTTAAGAATGCTATATTGAATATAAACATAGCGTTAAATAAATTCCTTTATATGTTTGAAAGGATGGTTTGTAATTGAGGGTTCAACCCTTAAATGAAGAATAAATCTATTATCATACTATTTTTTAATGATGATAAAAGAAGATTTTATTTTCCAATAGAGGATGAAACAAAAATAGATTTTTCAATCATTTCTAGGTGCAATGTAAATTAATATAATAATTTCTAAGATCCTATTATAAAGTGCATTACAATTGTAATTCTAACAAATTTCTAAGTATATTATAATTTTTCAACTACACAATATAATTTTAATTTTTTTTGATAGTTTTCTACATACTCAAGTATAAATCAATTATAACGAATTTCTAAGGAACTCATTATAAAATTGAATAAAAATAACTTCTAGTTAAACACAATGAAAAAATAGGTTAGAATATCATATAATTATAAAGATGGAATTGAAATTTTCTATAAAATCATTTACTTTCCCTAACAACAAGTCGCATTATCATTTTGTTTTTAGTAATGTAAAATTCATTCTATTTTAGTTTTCTAAAAATAAATACATTATATTTTTTCTTTCAATTTTAATAAAATATTATATTTATATTACAATTTAAATAAAATATTATACTTACTCATTGCCTATTAAAATCCTTGACTGAATTGGAATGTGGATCCACTTGAATTGAAATAGTTGAGATAAAAGTATGTTGGCAGTGTTTATGGACATGGAGATAATAAAGATTGCATGAAGGCAAGGAAGAAGGCATTGATCTTCTTTTTACTTCTACTTCAAGCATTGATCTTCTTCTTCTAAGAACCAATCTTCTCTTTCCCCCTCCAAGTATTGATCCTTTCTCTTCTTCTAGCGTCGATCTTCTCTCTACATCTGAAACCCTTCTCTCCACCTACATCAATCTTCTTCTCAATCAGATCTTGGTTGGTCTCTTTTCACTGCCTAGGTGTCGATCGATCCCCTATTGTCTCCCCCTCTTCAAAATGTTCCCCCTTCAACATTCATCTCTTCATGTACTTATATTCTTATTTTCACCTGAATCTCTTCCCATTTCACACTATTACTATTCCTAACTAGCTTTTCAGTCTGAGTCTACGGTTTATTTAACTATTTCTTGAGTGGTGGTGATGCATAGTTGATGTGACAGTTCCTTTTGCATTGCATGAGTTAAATTAGGTGATGATGGATTAGTTTTAATTCCAAATTGAAAGAAATATATTTTTATAAATGAAGGTTTTTGATTCCCCCCCCTAAGTTAGGCACTAGAGAACCAGTTAGTATGCCTTATCTGTAGGCATATGTGGTGGATTCGGTACATAGGGAGAAGGTAGTAGGTTAGGGTAGTTTAAGTTAGATTAGTATTAACTTAACATTTTCTAGGTTTAAATTAAAAATAATTAAAAATATTATATTATTTATGAAATATAGTTTATCTGAAAGATCTAAAATTAAAATAATTAATTAAAAGAAAAGTTCCTTTTTATTAATTAAAATAACTTTTGACAATTTTTAATAATATCGAATTTGATAATATTCTCCTCTAATATTAAATTCATTCATTAATTATATTTTTGTAAAAAGAGTAATGGAAAATACTAAACATTCATCTCATTAAATTTTTCCTCGTTCACAATTGTATATTATGACAACATTGCATATACTTCTATGTGAAGAAAATAACTTTAATTAAATCATACCTTACTTTCATGAAATCTCTTCGATGATATGATAGACTTTTAAATCAGCACAAAATTTAAGTTAAATTAAAATTTATCTCACCTTGACACAAATACTAAATGAGGTCCAAAACAACTGAAAGTATGAGCACAAGTCGACATTGTAGGAAGAGAGGTTGTGACACATCCACATCTTAACATTAGAACACATGTCAACAATTAACCTTTGAAAAAATAGTATTAAGTGCCATAAATTATTATTGTGCTCATTGAAAATGGATTATAAAATTAAAATTTGAAACTTTAAAGAGCATGACAATGAATACACTTGTTATGTATTTGTTGGCAAAAATATTGGAACTAGGGAATATATGTGCCTCCTCTATTTAAGGTGCACTTCATTTATTAAAAATAAAGAAAATGAAAATAAACGTGTTGAAAATATTTATAAGTAGAATACGATATTGGATTGTGCCTTTTACCTTTAAAACCAAAAGAGAGAAAAAAAAGAAGATCAAGAGTTAGATATGGATAAACAAACAAAGATCTTATCTTATACATGGAAATAAAGATTGTAAATTTAATTTAAAAATGAAATAAGTACTTATTAAGATATGAGAGATATGAATTTTACATAGGAATAATACACATCCAAAAATAAAAACCGTGGGAAATAAATTTCTAGAATTTCTTTTTGTATTATCAATGGAAGAGTCAACACAAAATTTCCTTATCCTTTCTTTAAATAAAATTATAATGAACATCAAATAAACCATTGTACTAAAAATATTTATCATATTTATAGATGTAGGAGGAAATGAGCTAACCATTCACATTCTCATTTTCATCCTATTCAATTTATATATTCACATTTCATTTTTTCACAAAGATAAAAATTGTAATTTTAAAATATGACAAAAGTATGAAAGGAAAATAAGATAAAAGCTATGTAGACCCCTTAAAAAAAGGGTTTTCACATGTTGGGACATGCACTTGATGGAGTTGATTACTGAGGGACTTAAATTAAAAAAATTCTTTCTCTGATACAATTTGATTTTTTTTCACTATTGCAGTAATAGAGTTCCCCTTGGGAACCACAATGTTCTTACACCTTATAAACCATCAGTAAGATATCATCTTCATCAAACTGGTGGTTTTTGCAAAGACTGTCAACTAAGAAATTAGTACCTTGGGTAAAATATGAATATTATCGATCATATCCATAGATGGAAAATTAGATGTGTCTTCTTTGAATTAGTATTCTTTGATTAATGATCTAAATTTCTCTTTCATCTCACATACTGGGTGCCATTATTAACCATATTATTTGACCAAATCATAATGTAGGTTCCCTGCATTATAGTAGGCCTAAAAATATTCTCCCATCTAGTAATTTATTTATTAAAAATCTCTTCTATTGTTTTATTTAGCACTTTTATGTTATGAAAAAATATCTCCAACCAATCAAATGAGATATCATTTTCTCTCTTATAAAAAATTTCTCATTTGACTAGCAATTTAGAATAAGTTGTTGACATACACTCTATATCTGATTTCATGCTCTCCTTTTCATGGAATTTGATTTGTTAATTTTGATATCTCTCAATTTTTTTTCCTAAAGAATTTTTTCATAGCTTCTACATCAACTTATAGTTGATGTGGAATCTTTATTAGTTATATGTACTTGAGTTGGATCATCTACCTAGAGATATTTTGGAGCCTAAATTAGATTGAAAGTGTAGTTCACATATCCTAAAATTTACCAAACTTAGTATTTCAAATACTCTTGGGTCAGCTCATCCTACTCATAACTTCTGATCATTCTATATGTAGTTTATTGGAGGTTGTGTGAGTCACTCTATTGATTGGATATATCCAAGACAATATTATTTAGGGTATAATATGGAATGTCCATATATTCCTCATTATTATCCAATTTCAACTAAAGAATTTAAGAAAACTTAGCTTTATAGGAATCAAACACCAACCTAGAAGTGGTCTTGGCCTTATTTTAGGGAGGAATGACTATAAGATTAGCTATGACATCAATGTCAGGTAGCTCTATATCCACCAATTTGTAATTTATTATAATAAATGGTTGCATCCACTAAAATATAATTTCAATGAACCTAACCATCTATGCTTCTAAGTTAGTCAAAATGGACAAGAATGTATAATGTGGCAAAATTAGAATTTGAGTAGAATTTGAAAGAAAAGGAGATGCTTGTGATTATGGTAAATAAAATGAAAAATATCCCATAGTTATTGGATTATCTAAAATATAATTTGAGATGATATATTATTGTGTGGTGTTAAGAAACAACAAAGACATCTCACTTCTAGGGTAAGAAGATGATTGCAATTTCACTAATTTTTTGGCTTACAACTTTTTCACTATAAAAATCATTCACCACATGTCTTACTAGGCTAATTGAATGATTTTTATCCTCTTCATTTCCATAATATTTTTTTGGATATTTCTAGGTGGGATATGGTGCTAAATATTCCATTTTAGAATGACAAAAAAATATTTTAGTGAAGTTATAGATCTAGTTCTCCTTGAGTTATTAGTTGATGTGAGTTTGAAAGCTTCTTATCGAAACAATCCATTGATTTGTCGAGTAATACAATAATCTAAAGTAGTAGGTTAGTCAAATCTTATGAAACAAAATTATAACCATCAAAGATAAGACTATGATTATTTTAGTATAAGCTCAATCAGGTAGTTGACTCCCACTAATCATCATCCCATCAGGCACCGAAGTGGTAGTGAAGGATTTGATTTGGTCCATACTTAATCATCCCCAATCAGACCTCTACACCTCATATTAATCTACACATTCAACTTAGTAATACTCTAGATGTGGTTTATCTATGTACTAGGGAGATTTTATGAGATGAGATCTCATATGCCATTTACTTTCAAAAGAAGGTTTTTCCATGAGGGTACATTTTGACATCAACGATGGAAATTTCAATAAATTTGAGCTTTAAAAAATTATCACAAATGTAATGGACCAAAGTGATTTGGAATGCTATACTATCCACATGTTTCTTTTTTCATCTTTGTTGTACCTTCACAAGTTATCTGCACATTTTAATCATCAGATTTTTATCATTCACCAGCTTTGGGAGTCCTAATGGATAATATTTAATTCCTCTTACTATGATATATAATATGTTTTTTTAATTGAATGTATTAGCTTCCATATTTGGATATGATATTATCTCCTTCATTTAAAATTCTTCTCTCCTATATTTATTTAATGCCTATACAATTCTCATAGTGAAGTAATCATTGACCCATTTGAAGTGTTCACTACTTTTCTCTAGTGTCAGTTGTGGGTATTATTCATGCACCTTAGTTATAGGTATTACATTTCTTCAACTTATAATTCAAGTGAAACAACCATTTTTAATCCTAAAGGATAAGGTAAAATTTAAATCAATTAGATAAGACTTTTACAAAATCCTATTTTTTTTTATAAAATATCTATTTTTTATTTAAGAATATCATAGATGAATTATTTATTCTTTCAAAAAATCTATGCATTTATTAGATAAATTTAAAATGGTTTCTATTAAATTGAAGTAATTCATGTAAAAAATTTCATTAATTTGAATTTAAAAATTGTTACTTATTTTTATAGATGTAAACTAGTTTTGTTTATGGGCATTTGTATTGTTGATTATACGCAAGATGCACAAATAATTATGTAGAAATCCATTAATGCTTAGATTTGGTTTTTATAAATATGTATTGATGCAAGATGAGATTTTTGTTTTTCATAATAAATTTTAGGGAACATCCCCTTGATGAGCATGATTTAAATTGTTAGAATAAGTATTTTCTCTATAATGTGTGTATCTTTGTTTATTGCAAGTTCATGCAAATGACATTGTTTCTCAATTTTTTGTATTATGTTCAATGTTACAATTATTTTTAATAAAATAAATTTACTTTTGAATATGATTTATTCATGATCAATAAGAGAATACTATAGGCATGAAACTATATTTATTTACATGAGTGAGTGAATAATAATCTCAATTCATGAGGTCATTTTATCCAATTCTATATATGTTAGTCATAATATTTTTCATGAAAAAATTTCTATAACGCTTGTGACAAATAAAAAAGAATATATTCATAGCATTTTTTGTTTATTTTCCCTGATATGGTGCTTTTAAAACTACCCAGGACATAATAACATGTTTTTGTAATAGGTATGTCACCGTTGGTGTTGTAGAACAAGAAATGTGGATAGTAAAATTCCTCTTAAATTTTTTTGCTTGTGTCTAAACTATGTTTGAAATAATATTAGTAAATAAATTATTATCAAAGAACCCAACTCCTCTTCTCCTATATTCAATAACAATCAAGGGTGAATATTCTATCCCTAACATAATGACATGATTTTTTTGTGTTCTCAACTAATTCTTGTTTGTACTCTATGTTGTCACATTTTTGATTAGAAGGTCTTTGACTTTTTTATAATATTTTAATGCTAATACATAAGGTCACATAATTTTGATACATAATTATGTGTATAAGCTTCATATTATAATTAAAGAGAATATTTATCATATCATGTAGTTGTAATAACCTTCATGAAGAATGTGGTGGGATAGATTTAACTCAAATGATTTTTTGAACAAATAGATGAAATAAATGTGGTCACATGAGTTAAAATCAGTGAATTAATACATGTCATTTTATTTTATGAATAAGAATATATATATATATATATATATATATATATATATATATATATATATATATATATTTGAATAATAACATGCATACATAGAATTATTTGTTTTAAGCTAGAATGATTATGCCCAGAACCCCTATGCACTTATTTCCTGAGCCCCCATCCACAAATCAACATGCCTCACCTTTTATTCTGACCCTAACACCCATCCCAATTAAAACGAACTCTCCTACTCCATTGAATTCACCTTCGCATGAGCTACATAAAGTCAAATAATTATTGCAAATCTTTGAAAATGAGCTAGTGGCACTCAAAAGTTAGCAAGCATAGCATTCCAAGCCTTATTAGCCTTTCAACCAACCATATCAATAAAATAGGCCTCCATATTAGGGTGGAACATATATTCAAAACCAAATTCCATATAATAGACCACCATATGCACAAAATTTGAATGCTATTAAAAATTCAACATCCCTTGTTCCCATGCATAATAACATGGCGTAGGACTATGAGTGGATGTTCTATATAATCAACCACATAATTAGGCTACCTATGTAAATGGAACCTTGAATCAAGTACAAATGGCACAATCGAATATCATAGTTTCACAAAGGGAAGAAGCTCTAGTTAAAACATAAGAATAAAATAAATCCACTCTTGTAAACTAGTAGGTAGGTTACTTCACATACATAAATCTAAGTGAGATGCCAAATATGGGAAGAAACCCAATTTTTTTTAACACAAGGATTATAAAGAGATAAATGGTGGAAGAACTATCTTCTCCAGTACCTTCAAATTTTTTACCCTAGGTCTAGTGTGTAGATACCTAAGTCAAAACACCTATGTAACCTTTGGTGCACATAGCACAAGTTGTGTAGAGAGAGTCAGCCTCAAACTAGTGTGTAGGTGAGAGAAGAGGCTACTATTCAAAAATCATAGAAAAAGGGAACCTAGATCCCCTTTAGCATAGTACAATAAATAAAGAAGACAAGCCTAAATTTAATAATGTGGGGTGATCTTGATATTCCTTCTTAAAGGAATTTTTCGCATGATGCTCTAAAGAATTTCCAATTATTTGATCCATCACAACTTATGTTTGTTATCTCTATGAGCTTATGTTAACCAAAGGAGGAGGAAATGCATAAAATAAATAATCCACTTCCATTCTATATTTATTTGATCATTGATGAGCATGTAGTACATAATTTCATGATATATTCAGGTGTGAACACCTCGGTGATGATAAAAAATATAGTAGACAGATTGGGTATAACATAATATCCTATTTCCAAAGGCATCATCTAATTGGATGTCATGATAGTTAATACTATGAGGATCATCAAGGACCTCAACCTCACTTTTCATGCATGTTCAATATTTTTCATTGCATAGGACATAACAGTCATTGATCTTCCCCCTACTTCATTATATGAATTTCCTCAGATTTCATAGCCAATATGGGTGGATACCTATCATCAAATTATTTAAACATGATACTTCATACCAAATACAAGACCAAGGTGATCATCAAATATGAACTTATATTTAAAAGTCATGTAAAGCCATATTATCCTATCCCAATTGAAATAAACTACGTAATATTTAATCAAGAGGAGAACTCAGTCCTTCATGAGGGTATCACACCCCTTGAAGGGGTCCCAAATGACTTACATGATAAATGGGCATGCATGCATTATGAGTGTGACACATATTATCAAGTAGAACCCTAATGAATTCTTGAAGTGAACCCTATATTTTTAGATGTCATGAAGGCATATGAGGATCTCAAAGGCATATGAAAGCTATATTTTTATGGTTCCCACAATAAAATTAGTGTTGGATCTAGTGTTTTATTCATATCCCTTCAGAAGGAGAGATATTTCCATCCATTCAGGTTGTAATTTAGCTATACAAATAATGTTGAGTACAAGGTGTTGATTCACGGTCTCTAATTGGTGTAAAAGAATAGGATGAAATAAATGCAAACATTTACATACAATGAACTAGTTATGCACTAGTTTTGGGCATAGAATATGTCAAATAATAGTTTTTTAGAAGGTTACAAGCATAAAATATAGGATATGATTGAAGGATTTTAAGAATTGAATATATGTTCCATACCAAGGTCATAGAATGATGATGATGATAGATTCATAACCATATGTACACAATATGAAATTTTGTGTGATGTAAGGAAAGAGTCAAAATAAATTGTAAATCTCGTGTTTAGATTGATGGTCTTGAATTATGCAAACAACTATTAAGTTTTTAAGAGTGCTAAATAGATCATCAAATTCTTACAAGATGAATTTGAATTCAATGTCCTGAACCAAGTGTAGATTCAATCCTAATATGAGGAGAAGATCATTTAATTGATTGGAAATAAGCTATGTAAGGGATTTATCTCACTTTAATCATCTTCATCTCTAATGACTAGCTCAAAGGTGAGAAGCAAAACATTAAAATAAAAGAGGAGATCTTTACACAGATGACTATCTTCGATGGCAAGGTCTTGAAGGCAAGAAAAATATGTTACCCACCTAAAATTAAAAGACTCGTTGAGCTTAGTAAGAGTTATGATGATATCTTCTCATGGAGATATAAATAACTTAGGGGCTTTGATCTAGGCTTAAATCAACATACCATTGAGCTCAACCCCAACACAAATCTAGTTAGGTAGAATCAAAGGCTGGTTAATCCTAAAATCAATCCTTTAATGAGGAAAGAGCTCTCAAAACTCATCAAAGATAGTATAATATCTCTAATAAATCAATCTTCATGGGTGGCCAACCTAGTTGTGGTGTAGAATAAGAGTGGAGAAATCCAACTATGGTAGACTTCAATGATTTGAACAACATGTGCCTCAAGGATCACTTACCCCTCTCACCAATGGATTAAATCCTACAAATGGTCTTAGGTGTAGAGATATTATCATAGTTAGATGGTTATTCAGACTATAACCAGATACATGTGTAGGAGTGATTTATTTTAAGACTTCATTCACTACTAATTGGGGCACATTCACATATCATAGGATGCCTTTCAGATTGTCGAGCACAAGGAAAACCTTCCAAAAAGCTATGGATATGACATTCTAAGGACTTATAAAAAAATCATATTGATCTACCTTAATGATGTAACTATTTTTTTAAAGTGCATGAAGGATCACTAGGGTCATATAAAATAAGTCTTTGAAAGGTGGCAGGAGTTTGAGATTTCTCTAAACCCAAATAAGTACATTTTCATTATGTATGAAGGTAATTTGATCAGTTACATAATTTCTAAATATGGAATCAAAATTAATCTAGAATGAGTCAAGGAAATCTCATACCTCCCTCTCCAAGTCATAGAAAGAGTTTCTGGAACTCTTAGGAAGAATAAATTTTGTTAAGAGGTTCATGTCAAAATTTACTAATCTAACCAATCCCCTCATAATAATGCTCAAGAAGGGAACTACATTTAGCTTAACCCTAGAATAAAAATGTATTTTTAAGGCCATTGAGTTATTGCATAATCCCCCACCTGTATCAACCTAAATTATATTAAAAATTTCATCCTTTTTGCCTTTTACAAAGCTGAAGGCATCTCAAACATTCTTTCACAATAGAATAATTAAAATATGGAGTAGCCTATTACATTCTTTATCTAATCTCTTAAGGATTATAAGATTCACTACATCTTTGTGGATAAATATGCCATTGCAATCATAAGGGCACTTAATAAGTTTAGAGACATGCTATTCAATAATAAGATCTACCTCATGGTCACACACATTGGTGTAAAATAGTTTCAACTTAGCAGGGACATCAATTAGAAGAGGGCCATTAGATCACAAAGGTGATAGAGTACGATGTTGATATCCAAGTCACCAAGCTAGTGCATGGAAGTGGGTTGTGTTAGTAATTGGTAAAATATGTAAAAAATGAAGACTACATAGTTCTTACATTACATGAAGACCAACTAGAAGATCAAGGTACCCCTACAATCTGGATGAAGAACATGAGGGCCTTCTTTTAGAGTGGCACACATCCACCTAGCTTGAATAAATACCAACACAAATGTTTTGGGTTACAAACCATTCTTTATTTACTTGTTGACAGTGCAATTTTAAGAAGAGAAATTGACATAGTTCCCTTAAGGCGTGTAGAGTATGATTAAGTGAATAAGATTCTTAATGAGTTATATAATGGGCCATCAGGAGGCCATTATTCACCCAAAACCACTACTATGATAATCATGCAATATGGATATTATTTTGAAACTATATTTAAATATTTACATGCATGGATACAAAGTTACATTAAGGTCACCTTATTTGTAGGCAAGCAAAAATTGGCAGTCCTACCCCTATACCCAATACAAGCTAATCAAACCTTTATACAATGGGGCTTGGACATCATCAACATGATAAATCCACCTCAAGTATAGGGCATAAATGGATCCTTACATCCAAATATTACTTCAAAATATGGATGGAGGTAGTAACACTCAAAAAATATAACAAAGCCTCAATTATAGAATTCTATGAGAGCATTATAACAAGATTTTATGTTCCATCCACCATTATCTCTGAAAACACAATGGATTTCCTTGGAGCCAAAATTATTAGGTGTGAATTCAAGCAAATCATTCACTTGAGAACCTCCTCAAATTACTACCCTTTGGGTAATGGCCTAGTTGGAGAAATGAATAAAAAATTGATTCACATCATCAAGCAAAACATGGAAGATAATCAATGATCCTAGCATACTAACCTCAAGATAGCTCTTTTGTAAGATTTAATAATGCCAAAAATGGTGACAAGGAATTCCATTTTATTGTTGGTCCATGGGAAAGAATAAATTTACCTTCATCTCTTGAGTTGCATTCATTAGAACTATCCCATCAACTGAAATTACTCTAAAGTGAACCCCTCACAATAAGATCTACCAAATAGATGAAAATTGAGAAGATCAGGGTGCATGCCATGCACACTATGGAGATTCAACCAATGCAAACATAGAAGATGTTCAATAGAAAAGATACTGATATAAGTTTATAAGATGGGGACTTCTCAAGTGGGACACATATAGAGAAAAAGTTGTTAAACTTACTAAGTTTGATGTTATATGGAGCATCCCATATAACATACTCACTTACAATCAAGCCAACAAATTTCATCTCACAAAGTTGAATGGAGAATAATTACTCATCCCAATCAATGGGATTCATATCAAGCACTATATCTATTAATATTATATATTTTTAAATTAGTAGATTAAACATTTTAATTTCCCTAAGCACCACATGGGAATATTGTTTAGACTAGTTTTATTTCCTCCAAGCACTTGTGTGTAGTGTTCTACTTAGTTGAAGTTTCTTTTATTATAAGTGGTATTTGGCACAATTTTTTATTTATTTATTTATCCTCTATGTAAGGTGAAGATCAATTAATTAAGGTATGGGCCAAATAGGTTACATCCAAATTACATCCCAGGGATATGAGAAGTGTTAACTGTTTCTATGACTCTATGCCCAATAGATCACTTCAAAGGCCATTGGATTCCCATTTAGAAGGAAAGTGGCATGTAGAGGTCACCAAAATTTTTACCATTTTTGGTCACCATGGAGGGGCACCACCCAAGTTCAATAGTTTAGGGCTTTAAAGTTTAGTCGGAGTTCAACAAAAATGGCTAAGTCTTTTAACATAGAATTTTTACAAGAAAGGTTGATGTTTGTGACTTTTGCAAAAAATAGTTGGAGTTTCTGTTTAGAGATTTTATTGTAAACAAAATTTCTTAAGGATAAAATGTGAGTCAAATTTTTTCATGGAGAAAAGTTAAAGACAACGTTATGAAGGTTTAATCAAATGTCAGGAAAAAATGTTGGGAAAAAGCATTGAAACTTTTATTCTAAATGTAAATGCCTAAGACCAAGTTTCAGAGAAGAAATTATGAAGATAGTCACCCAAAAAAATATTGTGAAGATAAATTTGAGAAAAAAAAATTAATAATAAAATTTTTTAAGGCTTAGAAGTGAAAGGATTCATAGTACAAGTCGCACGAAAATAATATAGATAAAGGTGCAGAATTGAAGGTGCTTGTGCATACCATGTATGCAAGGTTCTTTAGCTTTACTCATTGATTAGAGGGAAGTGCATAGTTGATTTCTAAGGGCATAGGGCACATATTTCCATTATTCATGCAAGATGACATGACAAAATTTACAGAAGTCTACATAGCTTATATGTAAGTAACCTTGTATGGATTGATAAGTGGTAGTCAAGTACATGAAGTAATTATGGATAGTTGGGCCTTGAATGAAGACACATAAAAAAAAATTAAAATTAAAAGTGGATATTAGATGCCATAGTATGGCCACATGCTTCTCTTTATTTCCTAAAAGTCTTTCATTCCCAAACACACATGTGGATCCACAAAAATATTTTTAACCACTAAAAGATTCAAATTTTCAAACAAAATTTAAGAAAAATGGATTTTAGTGAATTTTTCATGGTGAGTTGGTCTTATTGATCAACCTAGAGCCTCAAGCATAACCTATGAATTCAAATTTCTATCTACCACCATAAGCGACAAATTTATTGCATAAGAGCTTTTTAGACCCTATAAAATCCCTAATTTTTATTATATGTGCTATGCTCTCCTTGGTATAATAAATCTATACTCATTAAAGTTTGTAATATTATATTAGGCCATGAAATCAATAATTAAACTATCTCTCTTCATGATATACGTACTATTTATATTAATGGTTGTTGATCTTTGTCTACGGATGTTCATCCCTATCATTATTGTCTTCCCTTTGCACCTCTACATAGAATCACAATCGTCTATAGGTTGAACATTATGTATACATAGGGATATGTAGGCATTATCTATGGACCATTTGTCATCCATTGTAACACTTCATTGTGTTCCCATACCTTTTTTCAAACACTCATGTAGTGGATGTCTTACTTAAAGGTTATGTGTTTTAGTTTATTAGTTTTATTGTTCCATCAAGTGGGTGAGGCACTCACTCTACTATTAGTGCATCACCATTTATACTTTTATCTAACCTCTTACCCTCTCTCCCCATTTTAATCTCAAAAGGCTAGGTTTAACATTAGTTGTATATTTCATTTCTTCTCTTTATAGGTCTATGTGTTGGTCTTAAACTAGCTTCACCTAGATTAGAAGGAATATGACCTTCTCTAGACATTAATCCAAATGAGCGCAAGAGTCCCATGCATTAGGGATGTTCCTATTGTTACCAAGAGACACAAGATCTTCTACACATGTCAGTAAGCTTAAATACACCCACGTTCTGAGTCAAGTACTTCCACTTCCCATGCAGAGTACTTGCACTCTACTCCCATATTCAATCACCCTATGTAGCAAGCTATCCATGAGTGCACATTACTTATATTTTGATTAATTACACATTAATAATTTTGAGACAAGAATGGTTTAACAACCCTAAAAATAATTTGAGTGTTATTTACTTTCATCTAGAGACCTATTAAGGTCAAATGCTATTTTATTTTAATTTGGCTACTTTTTCATTACCTATGCCCTCTTAACTTTTAATTTATATTATAGTGCTTCATGTTCATGGAAATAATCATGTTCATAGAATTTATGGTTTTATCTTTTATTTATTATTTTATTTTAAAACTATATTAACACTTTACTCTTAACAATTTCATCAATGCAACCCTTAAACATAAAAAATAATTATTATTAATTAAATTTAAATTATAAAAAGTAATTACATAATATTAAATTTATATTTTCATGTTCAAATTATAAAAAAAAATTATATTATAAATTGACATTCAAATTCAAGGATAAATAATTTTAAATACGTAGCTCTTATTTTTATTGTTTCTTTCATCTATTATAAATGATACTAACATTTAAAAAAATAATGTTGATTAAAAATTGTTATTAAAAAAATTCATGACAATCAAAATCAACAATAAATAATTTTCTTTTGTATTCTCAATGGAAGAGTGAATAAAAAATTGCCTTCTCCTTTTTTTCAAGAAAAATTATAATGAACATAAAAAAGAAATTGTCTTATAAATATTTATCCTATGTATATAAGAGGGAATGGACTAACCCTTCACATTCTTATTTTGATCCTATTTTATTTATATATTCAAATTTCATTTCTCCACAAAAATAATAATTGTGATTTCAAAATAAAATAAAAACATGAAAGGAAAACAAGCCACAAGATATGTAAACCCCTTATAAAAAGTGTTTTCACAAGTATGGACCTACACTTCATGGATTTGATTACTAAGAGACTTTAATTACAACTTTTCCTTTTATTCGAGACAATTTGGATATTAATATTTTTTTCACCATTTCAATAATAAAGTTCTCCTTCGGAACCACAATGTTATTACACCTTATTAATAGTCGGTCATATATCATCCTCATCAACTGGGTTATCTTCACAAAGTCTATCAACCAAGAAATTGGTACCTCGAATAAATAATGAATATTGGAAGTTCCTTCTTTGAAATAGTAATTTTTGATTAATGATCTAAATTTCTCTTTTATCACGCCTAAAAGGTGTCATATTATTTGATCAATTCATAATTCATAATGTTGGTTCCCTAAATTTGAGTAGGCCTAAAAAATATTCTCCCATCCAATATTTGATTTTAAAAAAATCTCTTCTATCACTTTATTTAACACTTCTATGTTATAAAAAAATATCTCCAACCAACCAAATGAGGTATCATTCTCTTATCGAAAATTCATCCTTTGACTAGAAATTTAGAATAATTTGTTGACATACACTCTTATCTGCTTTCACACTCTCCATAATGTGAGCTCTTTTTCATGGAATTTGATTTGTAGATTTATTTTATTATGATATGTATCAATTTTATTTGCACATTATTTTTAACTCTTAAATATATTTCAATTCATCTGAAAAACTATTCAACCCAAACCTAAAGAGATTCTCCATAGCTGTTATATCAACTTATAATTGATGTGGCATCTTTACTAATTACTTATAATTGAGTTGGATCATCTACCTACAGAGTTTTTTAATCCTAAATTGGATTGAAAGTGTAGTTAACATATCCCACAATATATCAAACATAGTATTTCAACTACTCTTGGGTCAGAACATCTTATTCAAACTTTTGATCATTTTATCTATAGTTCATTAGAGGTTGTGTGAGTCACTCTCTTGATTGGATATAACAAAATGAATATTATTTATGGTATGATATATAATGGTCACCTCTTCCTCATTCTTATCCACATTCTATTCAATAATTTATGCTAACTTGGATCTAGAAAAGTTAGACACCAACCTAGAAGAGGTCTTGGCCTTATTTCGGGTAGGAATGACAAAAATATTATCTATGACATCAATGTCGGGTAGCTCTATATACAATAATTTGTTATTTATTCAAATAAATGGTTGCATCAACTAAAATATAGTGTCAATAAAACTAACCATCTATGCTTCTGAGCTAGTTAAAATGGATAACAATGTAGAATGTAGTAAAATTAAAATTTGAGTCCAATTTGAAAGAAAAGGAGATGTTTGTTCCTATGGTATAGAAATTGAAAAACTCCTACAGTTATTGGTTGATCCAACCTCTAATTTGAGGTGACATATTATTGTGTGATGTTATAAAATAAAAAGAGGTCTCACCTCTAGGGGAAGAGGATGACTACAATTACACTAAATTTTTGGCTTATAACATTTTCACTATAAAAATAATTCACCTTAGGTCTTACTAAGCTAATTGGGATAATTTGGATCCTCTCCATATCCATAATAATTGGTCTCTATTATTGGGTGGGATATAGTGGCAAAGATTCCATTTTAGAATGAAGCAAAACAAATTATTTTAGTGAGGCTGTAGATCTAGTTCTCCTTGAGTTATTGGCTAATGCGAGGTTATAAGTTTCCCATCAAACCAACCCATTGATCTATCAAGTAATGACATAGTCAAAATTAGTAGGTTATTCAAATATTATGTAGACAAAACTATAACTATCAAAGCTAAGACTATGATTATTTTGGTATAAACTCAGTTAAGTAGTTCAATCCCATTAGTCATCATCCCATCGGATACCCAAGTGGCAGTGAAGGGTTTGATTTGATCCAAGCTTAATCATCCCAAATTAGACCTCTACACCTATTATCAATATACACATTCAAATTATTAATCCTTTGTATGTGGTTTATCTATTTATGAGGGATATTTTAAGAGATGAGATCTAACATATCATTTGATTTCAAAATAAATTTTGCTCATGTGAGGGTACATTATGAATTCGGTAATGCAAGTTTCAATATTTTGAGAATTTGTAATGGACTAAAGTGATTGGGAACACTATGCTAGCCATATATTTCTTTTTGCATTTTTTTAGTACTTCTGTGATTTGTTTGTACATTTTAATCATCAACATTTTATCATTCAATAGCCTTGGGAGTCTTAATGGACAACCCTCAATTTCTCCTAATATGATATATAAGTTTTTTTTTAATTGAATGAAGTAGCTTCCATATTTAAATATAATATTATCTCCTTCATTTAAAATATTGGCTCCCCAATATTTATTTAATGCCTATATAATTATCATAGTGAGGCATCATTGACCCATTTGAAATATTTACTACTTTTATCTAGCGACAATTGTGGGTATTATTTGTTCACCTTAGTTATAGTTCTTGAATTTGTTCAAATTATAATTTGAGTGAAATATAAATATTTTATACCAAAGGATAAGATACAAGTTAAATCAGTTAGATAAAAATGTTGTTGATTTTTTTTTGAAACATATAATTTTTATTGAAGAATATCCTAGATGAATTATTTTTTCTTTCAATAACTTTATGTATTTCTTGGATAATTTTTAGATGATTTATATTAAATTGATGAAATGAAAATACAAAATGTCATTAATTTGAATTTGAAAATGTGTCACATATTTTTATAGATGTAAACAAGTTTTGTTAGTGGGCATTTATGGTGTTGATTATAAACTAGATTCACAAATAATTGTGTAGAAATCCATTAATGCTTAGATTTGGTTTTTATAAATATGTATTGATGCAACATGAGATTTTGGATTTTGATAATTATTTTTAGGTAACATCACCTTAGTGATCATGATTTAAAGTGTTAGAATAAGTCCTTTGTCTATAATGTGTAAATCTTTGTGTCTATTGTAAATTTATGGAAATGACAATGTTTCTCCATTTTTGTTATTATGTTCAATGTTATGAATATTTTTACAGAATAAGTGTACTTTTTAAGATGATTTATTAATTATATGTAAGATAATTTTATATATGTGAAACTATCTTTATTTACACGAGTAAGTGAGTGAGATGTTTTAGGTAGAGTGAATTAATATCTTGATTGATGAGGTCATATTTATCCATTTCTATATATGTTAATAATAATATTTTTCATAAAAAAATGTATGTAATGATTGTGAAAAATAATAAAGAATATATGAATGTCACTTTTATTTATTATCCTTGATCTGATGTTTTAAAAACTAGTCAGGACATAATAATATGATTTTTTTAATAGGTATGTCACCCTTGGTGTTGTAAAACAAAAAAAGTTGAGAGTAAACTACTCCTTAAAATTTGTTGCTTGTGTCTAAATTATGTTTGAAATAAGAGTATGAAATCAAGTATTATGAAACAACCCAACTCCTCTTCTCCTATACTTAGTAACAACTAGGGGTGAAAATTATATCCATAACATAGCGACATGATTTTTTATGTGTTCTTAACCAATTCATGTTTATACTTTATGATGTCACATTTTTATTTATAATATATTTATTTTTTATAATATTTTAATAATAATACATAAGGGTACATAATGTTGATAAATAATGGTGTTCAAAAACTTCATATCATAATTTAAAAATAATATTTATCATGTCATGTAGTTATAATAACCTTGATGCAAAATGTGGTAGGATAGATTTAAGGCAAATGAATTGTTGGAAAAAATACATTAAATAAATGTGGTCACATGAGTTAAAATGAGTTACTTAATACATTTTCTTGTAATTTATGAATAAGAATATCTATTTTCATTTTAACTTAATTTGTTAATAAATAAATAACATTGTAGCAATGATGATACTTTTTTTTTACAGTTTATAAAATTTTATAGATATTAAACATTGAATGGTCATACTCGATTTTTTTTTGAGATACAACCATAGTTATTATTTGTTAAGTTTTTATGTGTTGTAGATGTGTCTCTCAAATAAGCAACATATAAGTGTTTTTGTTTGTAAAAAAATCACTATAATTCTTTATTGTTTATTTTATTTGAAGTATATAAAATTAATTTATTAAAAAAAGCATTCAAAATTTTTTTATTCCCTTTTATTCTATCAAAAAGTTACCTTTATAACATTTCCTCTAAAAGTTATGAGTATTCACATAGTAAAATTTTAGAAATTCCTATAATAAAAAGAAAAATAAGAACTAATCTAGTGAATATCATTAAATCATATGTAGTAATACTTCATTTAAGGAATGAATTTTTATTATAATGATGAGAATAAGGTGGATACTATATTGAAAGTAAAATATGTTGGCATTATTAAGATATGGCACTTTTGATCATTACCTAACATCAACACTAACATCAGTAGGAAAATTACAATTTATACCTAGCATATCCTCTATACATGGCTTGGGTTTATTTTTATTGGATAGAATATTTATGATAGTGTATTAAAAAGGTAGGTTATTTCACTTTGTTGGTCCTTTGTATAAGTTTATTGATTGGAACATTTTTTTTGAAAGATATAAGAAGAACATGTGAAGCTATTTTGTCTATGAAAATTAAAGCTAAATAAAGGAAAAAATCCATTCCATTATATGAAAATGGTTGATTATTTCACGTTGTTGGTACATTATATAAGTTTAATGATTGGATCATTTTTGGTAAGATACAATAAGAACATGTGAAGCTAATTTGTCTATGCAAATTACAACCAAATAAAAGGAGAAATAGATGTTTCATGTGGGCATCATCTATACATCTATGTTAGGCTTAACTTGTTAGTATTTTAGGATTTATAAATATAGCATAATTTATAAAAATTAACAAAGGTCATAATTATTTATTTGAAGAACATGTCAAAAACTACATAATGGTTGTTACTTTAAAAATGATAAGATTAATAGAATATATATTTATAGATTAAATTATTTATTTAACTCCATGATGGCCTTGCCACATGATAATGTCATTTAAGAATATTGTAATATACTTTGGATAATATTTATATTCTAAATTTATAACTTTTGAACATAATAAATTAATAATGTAGCAAATCCACGCAATTTATATTTAAAAACAAAATGCACATCAAGATGTTGACACCATGATACATAAAAGAGGTGAGGATTTTGATAACAAAGAAATACCAAAAACATGAAATTGGAGGTATTAAAAATGACTTGCATCAAAATATTGATATACGTGGATGTCAAAGTGAATAAACAAGTGTCAAAATTAAGACCCAACAAAACATGATGGGGGTTGAATAATAAAATTTCACATATCAAATTTACAAATGAATGGGATTTTGAAATTTTAACATGAACCCAACTGATAAATTTTCTATCTAATAACTTTTATGCCTATTTCCAAAATTTTAATCCTCCAAATCCACTTATTCAAATGACTAATCACTAAGACATATTGATATTTGATCTAAATACTATAATGAATGAAATAATATCCTTTGGTAGTTTTAGGTGACCACATTATTATCCATGCATAAATATACAATGCAAAATATATAATAGCTTTAGCAATAAGGACTAGTTATGGATTTGAAAAAATGTACAAGTATATAATTAATAATCTTGTAATTTAATTAAGAGTACACAAAACTATGAGGGATTCTTATTATCGGTCACATTGAATGGTAAGTGGAGTATTTATTGTAGAGACTAAATTTATGATATTCTAAGGATGACATATACCAACTTACACTTGGAATGTTTATTTTGAGTTATTTTAAGTTGCATCATTATATGAAAAATTGGGTGGCTTAAAAAAATCCCACTAGTCTATGTAATTGGGTAAATTAATTTTAACATTGATTTTGTTTTTTTAGTTGTGTTGACAAATTGTTTTGACATGACTTCAAAAATAATCTGAGAACCAAAGTTATGATAATAAATGTATAAAAAAAAATTTTTATCAAAATGAGAAAATTGAGGAACATGGAAGGGTGGAGCCACCTTGTTTACCCTAAAAACTTATCCCCATTTCCAAAATAGGATCATAATAGAAAATTAAGTAATAATACATAATTTATAATCATTATAATTAAATTGTATAGAACTAATTTCAAATATGAAGTGTAAACTTGCATCAAATCAAATGTGGTTTAAATTTAAATTCATTGTAAAAAGAACATTGTGTTTCTTTGCTTTTCTTTCCATGAATTTTATTGTATGAAATATTGATTGGTAGAGTGAAATATTAAAATTAATAAATTTAAAATAGAAATAAAAAAGTTGGGTTTTAGTTATATAAAGAACAATTTGAAGAACTTTATGTGAAAATTCATGATGGAATAAATTACTTGTGGGTTATTAGAAAGATCATCTTCATAGGAGGTTGTTTAACATTATTCATGCCATAATTTAACAAGGTCACTACATTTTTTTTGTTAGGAACATGGTTTTTATATTCTATTAGGTGACAATCTAAAATAATGATAAGTAACTCATTCAATATATCATGGGTTCACCCCTGTAATTTAAAACTAACCATGCCTATCAATTACCTTTTCTTTTGATGATAATGTTTTTTTTACCTTGTCAAATCATTTAAAACTAGAGTTGTTTTAATAATACAAATATTTATTAAAATAATAAATAATATTTTATCATGCCCTAAATCTCTAATTCCAAAGCCTTCCATGAATTATGCTTTTATTTTTGTAGTTCACCTTTCATTATTTTCTATGAAGAGCAAAACATGTACATATACAACTAAAAATACAACCATCTTGATGAAAAGGGACGTGTCTTCAAATTAAAAATGGTTGAAGTTTATTATCAAAATGGGTACATTGGGATTTTTATACCATGCTCTTAGGGATTGGTTTAATCCATATAAAAATTTGAACAACTTACATACCTTGTAGTTTTGTCCACCACCAAAAAAACTTTCTATCTAATATGAGTACACTATTTATTTGAGATCACCGCTTTAAAAATATTTTATTACATTGATCTAATTAAATTTGCATTTGTTTTGTGCTTTAGAAGATAGAAAATACCTAATAGTAGTTCATTTTTTATTGTTGAAAATGTGTCATTATAGTTTATACATTCATTTTTAGCAAATCCCTTTGTAACAAACCTTGCTTTTGTGTTTGTCAACTGAGCCATCTAATTTTGATTTGTTTTGAATGACCAAATTTCAATGATTGGGTTTACATATAATTGAAAGATTAACTAAATCAAAAGTTTAATTTTTGATGAAAGCATCATATTCACTTTTAATTATTTTTATCCATACATCAAGATTTTCAGATTGCTTTAATATAAGTTGTGAATAAAAAACAACGTTGAATTTTTTTTAATGGCCATATAAGGTAATATATTGTTTATTTTATCCTCAATTTCTTCTAAGAACTTCTTTGATAGTTGTGCAATTATGTGTGCACTTTGAGTGCTTGTTTTTAAAACTTATCAGGTTTAAAATATTTTAATGTATTTGGGGACCTTTTTAGCATATTTTTATAAGTTTATTGGGGAATCAAAGGTGCCTTATTTTATTTATCTCCAGCTTCTTCATTTTCTACCATATGTTTACCTTTTGATGAATTTGATTTTTCTTCCATAAGGGAATTGTATTTCTCAAATATAGGATTCAAAAGATATTCAAATGTTTTCCAATTATAGGTCCCAATTTCACTTTTTGAAACCTTCATATAAATATCTTTGAAAACATAAAATTTACAATATTTTTTCAAGTCGACTTATGTTGGTTGTTCATTATTGTTTCAAAAAAAAAAAACATCCCTTGCAAAGACAAATTTATTTCTTTTCTCATATAATGTATGCCTTTGATGATTTTGAATATACTAAAAGGATGCATTTTTGATTGGTTTCATCTAATTTATATTTTCTCCTTAGGAATCAATACATAACATGTAGATCCAAAAACCCAAATATGTCACACTAAAGAAAGATAACCACAATAAAATTCATATGGATTCTTAATTCAAATGACTATTTATGCTAACATATTATGGAAATACACTATTTTTTGAGATACTTCTACTTAGAAATGAATATTTAATCCTTTGAAATATAACATTGATCCAAACCATGTTCATCATGGTTCTATTCATCCTCTCAAATTCTCCATTTTTTGGGGAATGTAAGGGACTATGAGATGCTGCTTAATATAATTTAATTTGAGATATAATTCAAATACCTTTGATGTGAATCTAATACCATTTTTATTCCTTAGTGTCTTAATATGGCATTGTTCTCATTTTCAATTATTGTTCAAAACCTTTAAAATGTTTGAAATTTTCCATTTTTTTAGAAAGTAAATCCATGTAATTATATTGTAGTGATCAATGAAAAACATGAATTACATATGACCACTAGATGAAATAATTATTAGAGAACACAAATATGATAGAACCAACTCTAATTCTCTATCAACTTTCCATTCTAATATTTGAAATGTTTCTCTTTTATGTTTAGCCAATATACAAGCTTCAAACTTTTCATTTCTTTAGGAAGTGTTAGAAAACCTACGGCACAATTAGTTTGCATTTTTAGAATCATATCATAGAGAGTGTGCCAAAATATTTAATGCAAAAAAAGTCTTGTTAAAATGCATTCTTCAATGAGACGAGAAATGTATTTTGGAATTTAAGGCTCACCTCTAGGTTTCATCAAAATTTCTTCCTCAAATCTAGTCAAGATGAATACATTATATTTTTCACTTTTGATTTTACATTTAAATAAATGAGAAAAATGGATTTTAATTATTTTAAAATGAGAAGTAGATACAAAAATTTTATTTTAAATTTAATAAGGTGTAGGGAAATTTTGAGAAATAAATCTATAATCCTTGTTGAATTTAGTTGAATTGTTCCTTTTCCAGTAGATTGAAGACTTGTTCAATTTGTTAAGTACACTATAACGCATATTAATTTGTGAAACTCAAAAAGAAATCATATTATGTGTGGAAAAAATATATAGGACACAATCATTAACCCATGTTGAATTAAAAGATGCAATATTGACTTTATTTGAAATAAAAAGTACATATCCACTTGTCACATGAGATTAATGCAATTCCAAGGTTTTATTGTTTTAATATTTATATTTTTGTTTTAAATAGGCATAAATTATATCCTAGTATGCTTTAAATTTATGAGCCTAATTACTTCTTTTTCTACCACAAATTTTTCAAAACTTTTCTATCTAGAATTGAATAATTGTGGTTTAAAAGTAAATGGATGAAATAGATGAAATAAAACTATTGAAGACAAGGGTAAGTATGAAAAAAATATAAATTAGATACTTTTTTCACCTTTTCACTATGCTTTATTGATAGAATATTAGAACTAGAAAGTAGGAATAGTTATTACCAAAACCCAAAAACTGAAACCTACAGAACAATAAGGTCAAAACCATCCAAATGGGGTAAAAATGCAAAGCCCTATGAATAGAGTTTTGAATCTTGAAACCTTAATAGGATTTTCAATGATTAAAGAATTAGAAATATAAAATTGTAATTGTAATTGGGCTAAGACATACAAAATCATCCACATGATGAATACATGTTTCCTATGTATCTAGTATTCTTAAGAGGAAATTCATGCCCACGTAGTTTTCCAACCTAGAGTGAGTTGTACATTTTTACTCCTTTGACTATGTGTATAATGTATAAATTCATTGGATACTTGATCATGCATTAATTTAGGCTAAGTAGAATATTATTATGACTTAGTTGAGGACTATTTTAAATTATTAGAATCATAATTTGGAAGAATAGACACCTTTTGGTTAATTTGTAGTAGTGTAAACGTGCCTTTATATTAAAATCACCAAGTGGGATAATGAGTGCCTTGAATGTTAATTTATAATAATAAAAAAGTTGAAATGACATGTTTGGAAGACTAAAAACTTTTAATATGGGTTCAAATTTAAAAAAAACAAATTAATGGCAAGAGAT
Source organism: Torreya grandis (assembly GCA_037957365.1). Taxonomy (NCBI): domain Eukaryota; kingdom Viridiplantae; phylum Streptophyta; class Pinopsida; order Cupressales; family Taxaceae; genus Torreya; species Torreya grandis. The sequence goes on along the minus strand of JARHVA010003867.1, from coordinate 421,579 downwards.
AAAAAAAGTCAAATAGGAGTCAAGATCATTTGACAATCATGACACAAACTGGATAATTTTGACCCTTAAAGTAGAGTGTTTTTTTAGGTCTGGTTATATCTGAACATATGATTATAGGTTTTTTTAATATTATATAATATTTTTTATGTGATGAATTAAATATTAGAAAATAAAAAGGTCTTCATAAGTGCTTAGAATATGACAATGTGTCAAAATACATTTAAATTAAGTTAGCATTTTTTTTATTTGATATGGTAAAAGACAAATTTTATAAGGACATAAAACCACATGAGTGCATTAATTTTTTTTTAATAAGACAATCAAGGTTGAGAAGACAAAAAGCAAAAAACTAGTACTAAGAATGAAAATAGAAAGCAAAAAACTATAATAGAACTAGGAGGAAGGTCCCTCCTGAGGATCATCAGAAATAGTAGTGTCCTTCATCAATATGGTAGGTTTGTATTTAGATACTTTGGCCTAATTATGGTTCCCAAGGCCTTCTATCACTTCCTCAGAGAAGATCATTCTGGGCTGCTTCCTACCTTTTACTTGCAAAGGCGTTTATTTAAGGGGAACCTAGAGGGGATTTTAAGACCTTGTGAGATTTCATATTAGGGGATTGGAAGGGATAAGTGAAGTGGACAAAGGTCTAGATAATATCCTTATCTAAATTATAAAGTTCATTCTAATCCTAGATAAGTTTAGTTAGGCCAAACCTTGCCTATTATAACCTTGAGCTGAAATTTTCCAAAAACTATTTGTTCCTTCTAGTTCCTCCATTATTATGGCCTTTCCTTTCCAAGCTAAATTTTTAGGTGTCCGAATTTCAATGGGTTTGGGCTTGGGAATAAATAATAGTTTTAGAGGGAGGTCATTAGGGGGGACTGAGATAACCTATTCTAGGGAGAGTGTTCAGAGGGTAGGTGGGATCCCTCGATAGGGTCCTCCATCAGGGAGTCCTCCTCAAAAGAGGATCTCCTAAGGGACTTTCCATAGTGAAAGGGCCTAACCATGTTTGACAAGAAGGAGTATTAGACCTTGATGAAGAATGGAATTTTTACTGTTTACTTGGTGAAGTAAAATAGTACTTTCTAGGGACTTGAGTAGGAAATATGGAAGACTGATTTCAAACCTAATGAAGTCTTTTAGAAGCGAGAAATGGTGAGAAAATATTAAAGTATAATTACCTTATAGGGTCATGTAACACATGATCTGAAGGTAGATATCAGGTCAGTAATGTGGGAGGTCTACTCATAGGAATCCTATTTTGTCGATCTACATGAAATCATTTGTTTTGAAGAAATATTGTAGTGATTCTTGTTTTTATGATTGATCCTTGAATTCCTTGGTCGCTGCATAGGACACTCTAGTGGCATCACTAATGAATTCCTCCAATATGTTAATGGTGATGCCTTTAATGGTGAATTTCCACTTTGTCCAAGCTACCACGAAGTCTCAAGCAACCATGGCATTATGCTCAGTGATGAGTTCCATAAATTCTATGAGTCCCCCTTTCTTAAGTTTTTTATAGGCTTTCTTTTTCTCACAGACCTCCTTGCATGATGTAGGTTCTAAGTAATCTCTATTTCCACCCCTGGGTGATGGAAGTGCAGAGAAAGAGTGGGAGTGTGAAAGTTTCTAGATGTGGTAGAAATAACTAGGGCTCAAATGGGTGGGAACACACACCAAAGACTCATAAAAATAATTAATCCCCCAATTTTTCAAAATGAATGTGGATTAGCTGAATTGGGATCCACCCCATTGAGTTCAGGGGTTGCAAGTGTGAAAGGATGATTATTTTAAGCCACAATAGTACCTTTAGCATGAATGACATTATACACATTTGAGGTGATGCTACCTACATCGTGATAGTTTACAATTTAAAATTAAGGTGAAAATGGGATAAAAGTGATGTGAAAAACTATTTGTGACCAAATTTAGGTGTCTATAATTACCCCCAATTTAATATAAAAATTCAATCTTTAGAATAAGGGAAAAACAAACATTAGTTATTGAGGAACATTTTATCTTTGAGGTAATACTATAATTGTGAAAGGCTCTATACTATTTGAAAAACCTTGAGAAAATAAATTATTTATTTATTCTATTATTTTGAAAATTACAATTTAAAAAATATATAATTTTAAAATTTTAACATGTTTGAATCTAAAAATTTCATGAACTTTAAATTTTAAAATGTTTGAATTAAAAAATTAGTTGAACTTGAAATCAAAGAAAGGGGAAATATACACCATTTATGTGTGAAAAGTAGTGTAGTTTTGTGAATTTTATTAGATAAGATGTTTCCTTGTAGAATTACAGAGAAGGTGATACCCATGAGTCACTTGGATAAATTATGTTCCTTACTTGAACCAATGGAGAATGTTTTTCAGTGATCAAACCATAAAATTGAATTTGCACTTGTATAGAAACTATAACCCATTGAGGGATAAAGAACTATCAATTTTACTAAACTGGTGTTCCTAACCCCAAGATGTGAAATAATTGAAATCCTAAATGGATTTACATACATAATAATAGAGTACATGGTAATATACAAGTTTTACATTGTGCATCTAAATTGAATCAACCATTACAGATGCATTTTAAATTCAATTAAAAATTTGTTAATCTAATACATGATCAAAATAGAATGGATTATATCCATTATCCTAAAATTTCCAAAATTTATAATTTTTTTTAAAAAATATTTAAAAATAGTATAACATGAATGAACTTGTATCATGCTTCCATTGTAACTATATAATCTATAACTATATGTAGATACTGATTATAAAATTTGTTTGAAACTTTTATATGAATGTGTATCATATACTCCAAACTATGTGGACTTGTGATTTCAAACTAAAATATGAGTTCATATTCATGAAATATCCCCTCATAAAATGTGCCCACGACTGAATTTTGAACTATTTTACAACTTTTGAAATGGTATTATGTGTTAAATTTTTTTTTTCTCTTTGAAAAGACTAATCTCATGTATGAAAACCCCACATAAATTTTCCAATTCTTAGATGAGGGAATTTAACCTCAAATTAATTTATATCATAATAAAATTTAACTATAAAAATCATTAGTAAGATGTAATCATTGAAAAATAAAGCATATGGAATGCTAGCATAGTATTATGTTTTATTTGAATCATGTTTATTACATAAGAAAAATAAGAGGAAATTCATATATAAATGTGCCCATAAAGATCATATTAATATAATAAAGAATTAATATATTTGTGTTAGTGGTGTATGATACCGATCATTAAAATTATCCAACTCAATGGGGTCAACAAACACATAAGCATACTGATATGAATGTCAAATAAGAAAGCCAAGGGCTTGACATGGTGTCCAAACTTATGGAGGCCATAAATATTAAACCATAATTACATTTGAAATCTCATTTGTATTAAAATAACCTTATAAAAAATTTATACGTATTCATAACTTGGCTTATCTAATTTGGAACATTTTATAAAAATTTCTAGGCCATACGTGACAATCTAAGGGTTAAAAAATAAATTTCAATATTTTTTTAGTATTTTTCTATTTTTAGAATTAGATTATTTTTTTACCCAAACATGAACTTAAATTTAAATTCATTCTTTAGGTCAATTTTAGTGTTTAGGATACATTTGGAGATTTCTAGAGTTACTCTAGCTTACATGCGAAACTTAATAAAAATAATAGCTACTAAAAATAACAGGTTGAGTTTTTATTTTTTTTACATTTTTGAATTTTGTTAGGATTTAATATTCAAAAAATTATTAATTATCATATTAGTTTATTTATTATTATTAGGAATTGTATTCCCATAAGGTTTGATGTCACCCATGACTATTCCAGGATATCAGATCCTATGTTATAGGAAGTTGTTGTGGTATCTTGATGGCTATATAATAGCCAATTATATTGTATCAAAAATATATGAAAACATAATATTATTAATGTTTTTTTAATCTATTTTTTCAATGTGAAATTTTTATTTAGATCTCCAATTTACCAACAATGGTATCAAAGCAAGGGATGGGCTTGTGAAAATTTATGATAGACAAAATCATGATTTATTCTAATCACCCCAACCAATGAGAGCCCTGTGAGTAGTAGACCATATATTTGTTTTATAAATGTTATTGTTGTGGATTTATTAGATAATAATGGTGTCCTATGAATAGAATATTGAATCTATTTAAGCATTGCATTTGTTTGATTTTTCATGGTGTCTGTAAGTGCATTGTTTTTTTATTTGCTATTGCTTACACAACAAAAATAGGTCTATGTATTCCATTCTGTGTTATGCTTAATGTGTATATCTAGGTTCATTGAGCTTGGTGATCTACCCCAAATATTTTTGACATTATTGGTCCTATAATTTTCATATTATCATCATTTATAGAGATTCTAGAGATTGGTTGAAGTTAAAGTGGAAACTTCCCTATCAATTCTATGTTGAATTCTCTATCATTGAAATAATAGTGCATAGCTTCTATCACTACAATAATAGTCCTATTTTGGGCCATGAAATACCATTTATCTTTTGGCCATGTATCTGATGTCTCTACAATGAACTACCAAACATCACTACATGCCAAACTCCAACCGATGATCCTTTGCTTAGCCATGTGTTATCCTTGATGTCTCCACCATGGGAATAGATTATGCTACAACTATCAAATTCAAGGTTTTTGATGATATAAATGGTTTAGTGTTTTATAAATAGTCAATAATCTATGTGTTTTTTCATGAAAATTTCCTCATGTCATGCATATCTAGCTAATGAAAGCATCAAAATCTTCTTCCAAATCATGTTTTAGGTTCTTGGTAGATTTATGAAGATCGATCACATATAAAAGTCATAGTTTATCTGTCCTGTGTCAAGATTATTGTTAAATTCAATGTATGCCTAAGTTTTTATTTAATATAGTAAATGTTATTCCTAGTTATATATTAGTAAGACTTTTATTGTAAGTCAATTGAGTCTTTAATATTTGTATATGGTCAACTCCATAAGTCTTTCATTAATGTTTTAGGTCCATTATCAATATTAAAGTCTATATTTGGTCATCAATATGTCATTTTATTATTAGAATCATCAAATGTCAAAAGTCGTCGAGTCATCTTTTGTAAAAGTCATTTTTATGTCAAATTTATTAAAGTTAGCCCCATCTTATGTAAATGATGCATTTTTTGGTGAACCTGATGTTATGAGTCAAAAGAATCAGTTATGCATGTGGGAGAATCTCACACCAAAAATAATGTGAGATTCAAGTTCTTATCAATTGAGTGAAGCAACAACTTACTAGAGGCTAGAGGATACATGGAGGTTGGAGGACAATTAGTGTCCTCTCATGAATTGACGATTATGGAATTACATCATTACTATGGTGACATTTTTCATTATGTTTGTTTTATGTAGTGCATGGTGTGGTTTTATTATGTAGTGTGGTTTTCACTAAAAATATTGAGCATTATTTTCTAGTTTGGTACCTCTTAATGAAGAACATTGTTGGGAGTAAAATATATAAAGAAGTTCTTGGTTCTTGGAAAAGGGTTTGTGGAAATCTGAGAAATCATCAAAATGTATAAAATAGTTGAGACCTCCTATCGCCTCTAGGTTCATGGTCAACCTACATACAAAAAACCATAGGGGTTTGTGGTAATATGAGAAACCATTGAAGGTTTTAGAAGAGAGATGCACTCCTATCACTTCGAGGTCTATGGTAATCTTGGAAGGAAAAAACTAGGTGTCATCAAGACCATGAAGCCACAAAGATGGCATGTTACCTCAAAGGTGAGAAGGCTATGCAGAGAGTGTTAAAAACATTTTACCATGTTTGAATTAAGGGGCTACTAGTAATTAATAATGTTAAAGGGGTGAATGTTAGGATTTAATATTCATAACATTATTAATTAGCATATTAGCTTATTTTTTATTATCAGGAACTATATTCCCATATGGTTTGTTATTATATGTGACTATTATAGGTCATTATATCCTATGTTATAGGAAGTTATTGTGCTATCTTGATGGATATATAATAGTCAATTGCATTGTACTAAAAATATATGAAAACATAATATTATTACTATGTATTTAATCTATTTTTCTATGTGCAATTTGTATTTTTCTCTCTAATTTTTCAACAAATTTTACATGTCAACTGAAATTCTAAGTTGAGGATTATTCATGCTCTTTTATATAATTATTTTATTCAATCAATATGAATCAATATAGTTTATTGTTTCATACGTTCTATTTCTTATGTCTATTGATTTTTTTGTCTTGATAGTATTCAAGTTCATTTTTTGGTATCGGAGTAAGTTTTATTCATGGAGGTGTAACATATGGTGAGAGGATGAGGATGAATTGATTAAATGAACTTGAGATTATACAAGAATTTTATAGAAAAGTGAAACAATTAACTGTAATTATTAGAAATGAAAGTCAAAATAAAACAAAAGATGAAATAGAGGAAGAAACATATCATGAAGATGACATTCAATAAGAGGAAGAACAATAGGAATAATAAACATTAATGGAAAAGAGGATGTTTTTGTGTTTATAAGGAAGGAACTGAAGAATAAAGATTTGCATTTTAGACTATAGAGGAAGTCTAAAATTAGAGCAGTTGATAGAATGGATGAATAACATGGATAAGCTTTTTGAATATAAAACTCTAAGAGAAGACAAGAAATTAATTTTTTTATGTATGAAATTGAAGGGTCATGTAATGATTTGGTGTTATCACCTAAAAAATGAGAGACAAAGAAAATATAAAGAGAAGATCAACTCATGTAAAAATATGGAGAAGAATCTGATGTAGAATTTTCTTCTTGTAGATTATGCACAAACCTAATATATAATATTCCATAACCTGCTTTACTCTTCAATCTATTGACCAAGCACAGCCAAAATTCTCTATTCTTCACTCAATAACTTTTGAAACCATCACCTTTGATTTAGCTCTTTATAGATTAACCTTGTCCATCTTCTTCTTGGTCAGCCATAAGACTTTCCTTAAATCTTAAATCTTCTATCCCATTCAAACATATCTCAATACCACCTTCATACTTTGACCATAGCATCCATGGGTCACCCTTTAGCATCTAAACCTTTCTTTTAAGTATTCTTGTCGAGTGATTGCATATTACATAACAGACTCTATTCTACTACATTGATCTAGACTTGCTATTATCTGCCCATTGGGGGCATATATACCAATTTAGATGTATACATTTGATACATCCACTCACTCGGTGACATCTCATACATAGTTACTATTACCATGTTCTATCCTTACATTTTTTAAATTTTAATTTTTGCATTGATATATATTAATATTGATGTGAAATTATATTTTTTACTTGAGTTAGTCAATGAGAAGTCATAAGTAGAGTGAATAATAATGTTGATTAGTGAGACCATCTTTATCTATATATATATATATATATATATATATATATATATATATATATATATATATATCTTATTCATAATTTTTTTCATGCACAAGTATCTATATTATCTATTACAATTATTAGACCATGTATAAGCATAGCATGTGTTATTCACTTTTTTCTTATATGATGCCTTCATAAGCTAGTTAATAAATAATAATCTGAAAATTCTATAAATAGATCGCCTTTAGTGTTATAGAATTGGAAATGTGGAAAGTAAACTACTTATAATTTGTCACTTATTTTTAAACTATTTTTGAAATAAGTGTAAGAAATAAATTATTATCAAAGAGCCCAACTCCTTTTCTCCTAAATTAATTAACATCCAAGGGTGAAAATTATATACATGACAACAAGACATGATTTAATAATGTATTTTTTATCCAATTCATATTTCTAATCTAAATTATAACATTTTACATTAGAAAGTATTTTCTTATATTTTAATACAAATACATAAGGATATGTAATGTTGATACATGAAGGTGTATAGAAACTTTGTATCATAATTGAAGAGGATATTTATCATGTCTTGTAGTAATAAAAACCTTATACAAAATGTGGTAGAATGCACTTAAGGAAAGTGAATTGGTGGAAAACAATATATGAAAGAAATGTACTCACATGAATTACAATGAAGGACTTAATACATGTACTTAAACACAAGAATATTTATTAGTTTAATATTTCATTAAATTTAACATTATAGTAATGATAACACCTTTGTTAATAGTTTATAAACTTTTAAAAAATATTAAACTTTTAATGATCAAACTTGATTGATGTTGAGATGTAATTATAGTTAATTTTATTAAGGTTTAATGTAATTTTATATCTCTCAATGAAGAAACATATTAAAAATGTAGTTTGTAAAAAAAATCATTTTATTTTTATAAATTTGTTTATTTTTATTATTTTAAATTATGAAAAAATAAATTATTAAAATTTCATTTAAAATTGTTCAATTCCTATTTTTTTTAACAAAAAGTTATTTATTTAATGTTTATTCTAATAATTATGAGTATTCACTTACTAAAAGTTTAGAATGTTTTATAATAAAGAGAAAAATGAGAATTGACTTAGAAAAAAGAAATTCAATTATAAATGGGAATAATTTATATAATGATATAATTTTGATTAGAATGGTTAGAGTAAAGCGGATGCCTAGATGAAATGAAAATATGTTGACGATATGGTACTCTTGACCTTTACTTAACATCAACACTAACTCTAGGTGGGAAATTATATTTTATACATATAACATCCTCTATGAATAGCTTGGGTTTATTTTTATTGGAGAGAATATTCTTTTGATTATATCAAAATGGTGTGTTATTCACTTTGTTGGTCCCTTATACAAGTTTAGGGATTGTAACATTTCTGGCAAGATATAGGAAGAACATGCAATGTTTTTTTTGTCTATGCAAATTGTAACCAAACAAAATAAAAATGATACATTTCATCTGTGTATCGTCTATACATTTATTTAAATATTATATTTTTAATATTTCAAGAACTATAAGTATAACATATATTATAACAACTAATAAAAGTCATGATTATTTATTTGAGTAGCAAGTAAGAAATCTAGTAATGGTTGTTACATTGAAAATTATAAGACTAATAGGATAAATATTTATAAATTAAAATATTAATATATCCTCATGATGACTTCGTTGCATGCTAATTCTATTTTATAATGTTTTATTATACTTTCTATAATATTTAATAGTCAAATTTATAAAATTTGAAAATAATAAATTCATAATAAATTGATTATCAAGAATTTAACATAAAGATACATAAAAGAGATAGGAATTTTGACAATAAATACATTTAAAAAAACATTAAATTGGAAATCATTCAACATATTCATTTGAGGGCACTCCATATTATTTATGTCATAATTTAGTGAGTCACTATAGTTTTAATTAGGAACATGATTTTTGTATTATATTAAGAAAGAATCTAAAATCATGTAAAAAATATTCATTTGATGTTTTCCTAAAGTACAGATCATGGTATATGTCAATATATATTCATCTTGTATGAATGGAGAAGAGTCACTTGTACACTTCGACCTCTATACATCATATGACAATGACATCGACCACAATAAATTTGTGGGGATCGAAAAGGTTGTATAAAATTATTGGTGGTGGGTTGAAGCACTATTATATGAAGCCATACACTCGTTTGAACTTCTCTATTCTTTGCTCAACAACTCTTGAAACCATCACCTTTGATTTAACTCTTTATAGAGTAAACTTGTCCATCATATTCTTGGTCAAGCATAAGACTTTCCTTTAATATTAAAACTTCTATCCTAGTAAGACATATCTCAATACCACCTTCATTGTTTGACCATAGCATCCATGGGTTACCCTTTAGCATCTAAACCTTTCAATTAAGTATTCTTGTTGAGTGATTGTAGATTACATATAGGACTCTATTCGACTACACTAATTTAGAATTGCTATCATCTGTCCACTAGGACCATATACACCAATTCATATTTATACATTTGATACATCTGTCCACTCGGGGACATCTCATACACATTACTATTACCATGTTTTATCCTTACATTCTATAAATTTTAATTTATGCATTGATATATATTGATATTGATGTGAAATTATATTTTTCACTTGAGTTAGTCAATGAGATGTCTTGGGTAGAATGAATAATAATGTCGATTAGTGAGGTCATCTTTATCCATTTATATATATCTTATTCATAATTTTTTGCATGCACAAGTATCTATATTATCTATTATAATTAGTAGACCATGTATAAGCATAGCATGTGTTATTCACTTTTTTTTGATATGATGCCTTCTTAAGCTAATAAATCCATAATAATATGAAAATTTTATAAATAGATCACCTTTAATGTTATAATTTGTCACTTATTTTTAAACTAATTTTGAAATAAGTGTAATAAATAAATTATTATCAAAGAGCCCAACTCCTCTTCTCCTAAATTCATTAACATCGAAGGGTGAAAATTATATCCATAACATAAAGACATAATTTATTAATGTATTTTTATCTAATTCATATTTTTAATCTATATTATCACATTTTACATTAAAAAATATTTTCCTTTTTAATAATATTTTAATACAGATAAATAAGGATATGTAACACTGATACATGAAGGTGTGTACAATCTTCGTATCATGTAATAATAAAAACCTTATGCAAAATGTGGCAGAATACACTTAAGGAAAGTGAATTTTTGGAAAGAGTATATGAATTACAATGAGGGACTTCATACATGTACTTGTGTGTTATGAATAAGAATATCTATTAGTTTAATATTTTATTAAATTTAACATTATAGTAATGATAACACCTTTGTTAATAGTTTATACACTTTAAACATTGAATGGTCAAACTTGATTGGTGTTTGAGATGTAATTATAGTTAGTTTTTATTAAGGTTTAGTATAATGTAGATATGTGTCTCAATGAAGCAATATATTAATAGTGTAGTTTGTAAAAAAATCACTTTATTTTTTTAAATTTTTTTATTTTTTATTTTTTTAAATTATGAAAAATAATTTATTAAAATTTTCATTCAAAATTGTATAATTCCCATTTGTTTTAATAAGAAGTTATTTATTTAATGTTTATTCTAATAATTATGAGTATTCACTTATTAAAAGTTTAGAATGCTCTATAATAAAGAGTAAAATGAGAATTGATGTAGCAAAAAGAGATTCAATCATAGGTGGGAATACTTTATATAATGATATTATTTTGGTTAGAATGATTAGAGTAAAGTGAATGTCCAAATGAAATGAAAATATGTTGACGATATGGTACTCTTGACCTTTACTTATCATCAACACTAACTCTAGGTGGGAAATTATATGTTCTACATATAACATCCTTTATAAATAGCATGGGTTTATTTTTATTGGAGAGAATATTCTTTTGATTAGATGAAAATGGTGTGTTATTAACTTTTTTGATCCCTTGTACAAGTCTAGGGATTGTAACATTTATGGCAAGATATAAGAAGAACGCATGATGTTTTATTTTGTCTATGCAAATTGTAACCAAATAAAATAAAAAAAAGACATTTCATATGTGTATCATCTATACGTTTATTTAAAGCATACATTTTTCATATTGCAAAAACTATAAGTATAACATAAATTATAACACTAACAAAGGTCATGATTATTTATTTGAGTAACAGTAAGAAACCTAGTAATGGTTATTACATTGAAAATTATAAGACTAATAGAATAAATTTTTATAAATTAAAATATTAATATAGTTGCATGATGACCTTGTTATATGATAATACTATTTTGGAATATTGTATTATACTTTCTATAATATTTAATAATCGAATTTATAAAATTTTAAAATAATAAATTCATAATATAACTAGTATAAAAATTTTAACATCATGATACATTAAAAAAGATAGGGATTTTTGACAATAAATAAATTAAAAAAAAAAAAAACAAAAACATGAAATTGGAGGTCGTTCAATAATATATATTCAACTGTAAGTATGAATGGAGAAGAGTTACTCATACACTTCGACCTCTATACATCATATGACAATGATGTTGACCACAACAAATTTTGGGGGGTCGAAAACATTGTACAAAATTACTATATGAAACCATATACTCATTTATTATTATTGGAAATGAGAAATACAAAATATGACATAAACAATAATATGATGAAAACTATGAGTTGGTTAAAATTGTACCAAAAAATAAATTAGAAAGGATTTTCTCTCTTACTCACATACACCACACATATACATATATTAATCTTTAATAGTTATAACATATAAAATATAGTATAATCATATGAAGTAAAAAAATACAATTTTAATATCATAAATAATAGTAAATATCTTTAAATATGTCATTATCATTATTTTAAATCTATTATTTATAAACAAAATTATTATTAGATTATAAAATAATGGTGAATAGGTATTTCCGTACAAGTTCAAATCTTATTTATGATAATACAACCGCAATCTGATAAGAAGGAAGATGGAAATAAGGAAAATGTCATCAAATTTATTGAAAAAAAGTATTTGTGTAAGGGAATGTCAGAAATATAGGAGGACGGCACCCAAGATGTAGTCTGCAAGCAACCGAGTTCTTCCATAGTTACCGTATTATAAAAGAGAAGGATTAATAGCCTTCAACCGATTGCTCCAATGGGTGGTACAAAGGAATAATTTTTCTTTTGACTCCAATCTGTTAACATCAAAGGATTAATCACTTTCGTTTTTTCCAACGTGGCTTTTGCTGCACGGGAATAATTCTGAGATGATTTTTGGGGCCTTTGAAATCATCCTGTGTTATAATTGTGTTCATTCTTTAAATGACATAACTAAATTCACGTGGGCTTTTTTTTCTAAAATTTTTAATGAAATTCAAGGAGTAGCATGGTCCTTTGGAACACTAGGAACTTTTTCTTGGCTGTAATAGATCATGTGGTCACAGTGGATTTTCCATATAAATGGCAAAGTGAAAAATGTGCTTTCAATGATATTTGAGAATTGTTTTTAACTTTCACAAATGTGCACAAGCACTCAAACCCATGTTTTTGATTAATGAAAGATTGTTTGTGAACTCAAACGTATTTATATCACTCCCAAAAAAGACAATGATTGAGTTTAATAATTAATCGATAGATTCTCAAAGATAACGGTTATCGTAACTGATAAACATTTGATATGATCTCTACAAAAATTTCAATTGTAGTTTCAACATGTATGAGTCCAATTCAGATACCATCCACTACCATCTCTAATAAGGGCAATCGATTCTTGAGTGACTTTAACAAAGATATTTTGTCTATGATAGAGACAAATCTCATGGAGTCTACCACACTCCATATTTAAATTCATGGACATATATAAGTGGTGAATAAGTTGATAATGCATCTTCTTAGAATCTAAAATTCTAGGAAGCAATGCACATGAGATGAAAGGATTCATTTCATTGAGCATAATTACAATGTATCTCTAAAAAAATCTAAAAAAATACAAACCTTTTTAAGTTTGCTTGGGTTTCCATCGTTTGGAGCCCATTGATGTAGCTTATCTTATTTTTCCATTTACAACATCATATATTCCTTCAACTCAAAGGCTAGTTGACAAAGCTGATAATATTGTTAAGTACATTAAGTGCATTCAACAAGCGTATGACATTCTACAAAAGGCTTATGCTAACTAAAAGCAAAACCATCATCAACATTGAGAAATGCAAACATTTTATGTAGGTGATTGGGTATGCCTTCATCTATATAAGGGAAGACACACTTAAACATACCATAAACTTTGTCCACTTTGGTGCCTACCCTACACTATCATAAAGTATGAGAGAGATAACTACATTGAGATCAATATACATTCCTACCGTGGTTTGCATCCAAATTTCAATACATAACTCTCATACCATTATTTTATATGTTGCAAAGACACTAGAGCATGTAACTATCAATATTTATTATAAAATTCAAGCATAATAAAATCAAATAATTGACACTAGGGTCAAACACACAAGAAAACAAGATTTATCTCTCTTTTATATGATCAAAGTAGGTCAA
>JARHVA010003867.1:345000-402500 GCA_037957365.1 Torreya grandis | reverse complement strand
ATTTAATTATGTATGTGAGTGTTGCATATGTGCATTAAAGTAAAAAAATAAAAAATAAAAATTCATACCTTGAATTACCATAGGAATAGGAGGAGGAAAATTTTATGACATATATCCATCCACACCTTTTTCCACTTTACAAACATTAGAATACATGTCAACAATTTCCCTTTGCAAATAAGTTGCATTCTAAAATTTAAATTTGAAAATTAAGGATCATACCAATGAATGCACTTCTTATGTATTTGTTGGAAAAAAAAAGCATAACAATAAAAATGTTCTCAATTGTTTTAATCCAATCTATTAAAAACATCAGTTAACAAAGATTTTATATTGATGTTTTTCCAAGCTCTGAAGAAGATAAAAAACTTAAAATAGAATATACTACTATGAAAGCATTTGGATAAAGGTATGATGAAGAGGTGAATAAATTTTTGTACAACATAAGTAATATTACTTTTTATGATTTATCTTGCTTGTTAAGAAAATACCCATGTTTTTACACAATTAGGGTAATTTCATATATTTTTAATGATGCTTACAAATTTCTCAATGGTGATTTGAACATAAGGTAGGAATTCATTTTTAGGTACATTATCTTCTTTACTATCACAAAATTTTTTATCTTTATAATCCATACTATAGGCTCCTTTAAGATGCCAATCATTATAGACAAATTTTATTTAAAGATTTAAACAAATATATATATATATATATATATATATATATATATATATATATATATATATATATATATAATTTTAATTAATTAATTATATTAATGTTATTTAGGGTCAAAATTATTTAATGATATTCTAAATAGTGTATCCAAATTCTTACATAAGATGATAGTCTGACTTATTGATAAGAAAATTTGTGTTTTTTTCATAAGTTTGAGATGCAACTACATGCACATTATTATAAGTCAATTCTGGTGAAATATATAAGATCCTAAGTGAATATAAATTAGAATAGAGTGTGGCTAGACCTAAAATTAAATAGATTAGAAAATTATTTAGAATCTCAATAATAATCATTTTAGATAATAGACGAATCCTTCTTAGATTTATGGATTGATAGATTTCTCATAAATCACACACACACACACACACACACACACACACACACACACACACACACACACACACACACACACACACACACACACACACACACACACACACACACACACACACACACACACACACACACATCTCATTTTTTAATTAAATAGATTGACGTGTAAAAGTATAAAAATAGATCCAAACACCAATGAAATGAAACTACTGGTAGAAGGGCCCAAGTAAACATAGAAGATAATATTGGTGGACCATCATTCCAATCTTAAAGGAGTAGGTGAACTTTTACAAAAGAATGAGATGGAAAACATTTACATGATCATGACAGAAACATGATATAGTGAAAAAAAAATGACAAGAATACCATACATCACAAAAATAGTAAAATTAGAACAACAAATGGTGGTTAAGTCCTTTATTCAAATTGATAACCCATATACACAAAATAGTTCCAGAGACATTATAACAAGAAGGTATGTATCGCAATTGAGTGTCTACGTAATGATCCAAATTTCATGTGTGTGTGAGTGTTGAATGTATGAGTTAAATTAAAATAATACATAATTTAAGTTCATATATTTACTTACATAGTAATATAATGAAAAATCTTATATGTAATACATCCATCCACACCTTTTTCCACTTCACAAACATTAAGATAGATGTCAAGAATGGAACGTTGCCAACAAGTAATCAATATCTATTATTCTTATTGTTCTCAATGAAAATGTATTATAATATTGAAAATTGAAATTTGAAATATCATAATAATAGATATAACTTCTACATGTATTTTCTGGTCAAATATTTGGAAATAGGAAAAATATTTCTCTTTCACAATACTGAACAGGACAAAGTTCCTCCTTTATTCTAAGGGAGGCTTCCTTTATTGGAAACAATGAAAATGTAAATAAACCTAATTAAAATATTTTTTTTGTATAATATCATATTGTATTTTATTTCCTTCTACTTTTACAATTAAAAAAGGAAAAGGGAAGATGAAGAGTCACAAGGACAAAAAACACAAATCTTATCCTATGCATGAAAATAAAGATTCTAAATGTTGTTTGGCAACTTGAAAAAGAAATCAATATTGATTTATATTTAAGACATATGAATTTATCATAGGAATAATACACATATATGAATTTACTTTTCTATTCTCAATGGAAGAGAGGATAGAACATTTAGTTCTCCTTTATTTCAAAAACAAATACAATGAACATCAAACAGTTCTTGTACTAGATAAATTTATACTATTTATAAATGTAGGAGGAAATGGGATAATAATTCACACTCTTATTTTCATCCTATTCAAATTATATACTTACATTTCATTTTTCTAATAATAAATAAATAAATTGTAATTTCAAAATATGACAAAAAATAGGAAGAAAAGCATATTAAAAGGTATTTACACTCCTTCTAAAGAGGGGTTTTCCATGGAATGACCTATAATTTATGGAGTTAATTAATAAAATATGATTTGAATTATAATTTTTCCTTTGCTCTAAGACAATTTTAATATTCTTAAAAAATCACCATTTTAGTAATAGAGTTTTCCTTGGGAACCAAAGTGTTCTTACAACATATCAACCAAAAATATTATATAAACATCATCACAGTGGGGGAATTTGTAAATTATATCAACAAATAATTCATCACCTCAAATAAAGTATGAATATTACTGAGAATATCCATAGATATAAAATTGATAGTATCTTCTTTGAATTATTGTTTTTTATTAATATTCTAAATTGTTATTTTACATCACCTATTACACATCATATTTACCATCTTATTTGATCAAATCACAATGTACATTCCATAAATTTGATTATGCCTTAGACATATTACCTCATTCAAAATTTGATTATTTTTAAATCTCCTCTATCACATTATGTAACACTTTTATCTTGTGCAAAATACTCTCCAACCAATGAAATGAGACATCATTTTGTCTCGTATACAAAATTATTTATTTGACTATAAATTTAGAATAATTTGTTGACATATCCTCTACACCTGATTCCATTATCTCCCATAGGGTGAGAACATTTTGGAGGACTTTGATTTGTTGATTTATTTTATTCTAATATGACTCAATTTTCTTGCACAATTTTTCAATCTCTTCAATATATTTCAATCCATCTAAAACAAATTATTCAACCTAAGCCTAAATATTTAATTCATAGTTATTATATGAGATTATAATTGAAATCTTTACTTTAATACATTGTTATTGAGTTAGGGAATCTACCTAGGTAGTTATTAGATCCTATGTTGAATTGAAAGCATAGTTCATATATCGAGTGATCTATCAAACTTGGTATTTCATCTACCCTTAAGTGAACTCATCCTACTTAGAAATTTCGATCATTATCTTTGTAGTTTCTTAGATGTTGCATGAGTCACTCTCTTAGTTAGATATCTTAACAAAATACTTCTAAGGGTATAATATGGAATGGCCATCTCTTCCTCATTCTTGTCAACATTCGCTCAATATTTTATACAAACTTGGAACTAGAGGAATCAAACACCAACCTATAAGTGGTATTGCCATTATTTAGGGTAGGAATAACTATAATATTAGATACAAAGTCAATGTTGAGAATCTTTATATCCACCACTTTATTATTTCTTCCAATCAATGACTAGTTCCACTTCAAGACAATGACACTAAAACTAACCATATGCTCTTATAAGTTAGTCAAAGTGGACAATAATGTAGAAAAACATTAAATTATAATCTGAGGAGAACTTGAAAGAAGTGGAAATATTATTTATTGTGGTACATAACTTGAAAACTATCTCATATATATTTGTTAATCCAACCCAAAATTTGATCTTACATATTGTTGTGTGGTGTTGTAAATCAACAAATAGGTCTCACCTATAGGGGAAGGGGATGATTGCAATTGCACCAAATTTTAAGATTAAAAATTTTTAACTATAAAAAGTATTGAACACATGTCCTTCTAGGATATTTTTGATAATTCAGATCCTCTTTACCTCCATCATATTCATTGGTTATTTTTGGTTAGGATATGGTGTCAAAAATGCCATTTTATTTGGAGACTAACACAAAATTTTGTTTAAATGAGGTTATATCTCTAGTTATCCTTGAGCTACTGGGTATGTGCATGAAGTTGGAGAATAATTACATGGACATTTTACATAATGAAATCACTTTATTAAATAATTATCTAACTCAAAAATTACCGATCCATAATGTGATCACATTAACAGATAACACGATCGTGTTATTATAAAAGTAATAATGTGACCATGTTCCTATTATTTTTCACATAAAATTATGTGAACATGTAGATGAGCCAATATTTACCTGAATCTTATATTTAATAATATAAATGCTAAGTATAAGTTTAAATTTATGTTTTTTACATTTATTTCCTTATACAAGAAATCCTTCTATAGTAAATATAAGAAATTAGGGTCAATATACATCTAATAGAGTTGGTCTCATTTTTACATGTATAACGATGTGGATAATTGTTTTTCAAAATCTAATAAGGTCAATACGTAGGCATTCTCAAGGTCTAAGTACTTAACCTAAGGATTTTAGGGCATAACTTTGGTAATTGATGTCAATTTTTGGTAAACATCTATTCATTTTTAAAGTTTTTGTTCATTCTCAATTGATTCCTAGTATTTATAAGAGTCTTAGATTTATAAAAATTAAAGTTTTCAAACCACTCACTTTGAACTTTATTAATGGTGGTGTGAGTCAGGTAGCATAGGTCACATTTTTGACCTACACACATCAAATGAACACTTTATGTTAATCTCACTTATTTATCATCCCTTACTCATCCATGATCACTTTCTAATAATCCCTTATCACCCTTATCACTCTCTCCTCATTCATCAATATACCTAATCACTCCCTCATTGATCCTCACTATCCCTCATCATCTTTAATCAGTCCCTCATCATCCTTAATTACTCTCTCATTAACCCTCACTATGCCTCATCATCCCTAATCACTCACTCTTCATCCCTCATCATCAATAATCATTCCGTAATTGATACTCAATATCCATATTCATCTTTAATCACTACTTCATTATCCCTAATCACTCCCTTATTTATTGTCACCAGCCCTCATCATCCCTAGTCACTCCTTCATCATCCCTAATCACAACTTCATTGTCCCTAATTAGTCCTTCCTCATCCCTCATCATCCATAATAACTCCCTTATTGACCCTCACCATTTATCATCATTTATAATCACCCCTCATCATCTTTAATCATTACCTTATTGACCCTCCCCATATCTCATCATCCCTAATCATTGTTTAATCATCCCTCATCACCTCTAATCATTCCCTCATTAACCCTCACCATCCCTCATCATCCCTAATCACCCCCTTATTGACCTTCACCGTCACTCATCATGCCTAATGACTCCCTAATCATCTCTACTCAATTCCTCCTTATCCATTTTCATCCTTAGTCACTCCATCTAATACCTTGATGGTTTTATTTTTTGGGGGTTTAACTATTTTAAGAGATCCAAGTAGAGAGTTAAGTGCTAGAATAAAATATAAGACAATGATCAAAGTAATGTGGAGGAAAATTTGAAACATAAATATTTATCACCTATAAAAAAATTTGGGCCTATTAGAAATGATGTAATTCACAATTGAAGATCCACCAGAAAAATAAAATAAAGTAAAACCAACATAGCATAATAAATGGATAGTAAATATTAGGATCAACAAGCTATTTGATTTCCTAAAACCAATCAATTAATTTCCATATGAGGACATTTTATGATCCAGATAATTACATTGAAGGCCTTATATTTGTATGTCTATTGGTTGAGTCATCATAATAGAGAGTGGAAAATAACTTTGAAATGATTAAGACAAGTAGTCCAAGATTAGAAATTGGTGCTTAATTCACAACTTCAATATTTGATCCAATAAAGAGTGTCACACTATGAGCTCTTTACATGCATAAATTGAGAAGAGGGTAGAAGATATCTATCACTATAACAAGTTAAGTAGATAGTAGATTAAGAACCCAATGGTATGGTCGGTACTAAAAGTATCTCTACTCCCCCCAACAAGAAATTATATGAATTAAAAATATTGTTTCATTGGCAAATGTAGATCAATGGTGAGCCAATACACTTAATAATTTCCAATGGAAGTTAAAATAATTTAGTTTCTCTTAAATCATATTTTCAATAATTGAAATTGAAATTGATGCATCATTCATAACCATATGCTAGTGTAGGCCTTGAGAAATGGATCACCTAGTAGTGTCACCTAGTGTACAAAATAAAACCTTTCAGAGATGTAATCCTTTGTGGCATCTCACTATTAGAGGTGTGTGATGTTTTACATGTGGTCAAGCATATATTTTCCATTGAAATGTAGTATCTGAATTAAATCCTTGAAATTTTGTGATATAAAATACCATATATCATAGTTAGCTCATAAGCTTTCAATCATTAGTGCCAACAAGTGAAAGAATCTTGTTAGTTATAGTAAGAAGTATACTATTGATGGTAAGAATTAAATGAAATAACATATTTATAGAACCATATCATGGTGTGGTTTGTCTAAGAATAACAAAGACAAAATAATTAAACCATAACGTAGATGAATACAAGGATATAGTTCAGTCACCTAAATAAGATCTTGCATACTGTACACTAAACAATAATATTAATCTGATACCTTAACTACCTCTACGAAACACCTATTTACGCAACATATCATTTCTATATAATCAATATTTCAAGTGGTATATCCGTAAAATATTTGATAATAGACACATCATGCCTAGATTATTGTCTTGCACAAGCCTAATTATGCTTTAGCCAAAGATGGATGGGACATGAGGTTGTGAATCAACTAAAATAATATTAATAAGATTAAAGTGAAGAAGTATTATACTAATCTAAATATTAAGGAATTTATTTTCCATATTCATGGTGTATGAGTCTTTTCCAAAATTAATCTTAAGTTTGGGTATCATCTTATTCAGGTTGAACCTCTATAAATTTAGACTATAGTCTTAAAAATAAAGGAAGGATTGGTTGACTAGTTGGTTATGCCTTTTAGGTTAACTCATGTAGTTAAATCATTCATTGAGATTTTGAATGACATCTTTAGTCCCTTTGACTATGTCATTTTTTTAATCTACCTTGATTATATCCTAATCATTAGAAAACATGGGATGAACATCTACACCATGTTGAACTAGTGTTTCACATTTTACATAAACATATTTTTATGATAACATGAATAAATATTCATTTTTCGTGGGAAAGATAAAATATTTGGTATACATTACACACACAAGGAGTGCATGTGTGAACCTAACCAAGATTTAAGTCATATAAGATTGGAAAACACCAAATACCTTTCCACAGATTCAAATCTTCTTATAATTATAAAATTATACAAGAGATTTGTGTTTAATTTTTATACTTTGAACCAAGGTACCAAAAGTGGAACCAAATCAATTTTCATCAAGTCAGTTTCAAAACAAAGATAATTAGATAAACTAAATTTTAGACTCTATTTTTTGTTAGTACTTATGTTACTTGACTATAAATTTGGAAGATCATCCAATTCATTTAGTAATAAAATTGACTATCAAAAATTAGTATTGACATCACAATAAGTCCTAAAAAAGAGTTAATTTATATTATAATAGATTAAATAAAATATGATTAGAATAAAAGATACCTTTAGAATATATACTTATGTCAGATGGTGAGGGAGTGATTAGGGATGACAAGGGATGGTGAGGGTCAATGATGGAGTGATGTAGGATGGCGAGGGTCAATGAGGGAGTGATTAGGGGTGATTAGGGATGAGAAAGGAGTGGTTAGGGATTATGAGGGATGAAGACAGAATGATTAGAAATATTGAGGGATGGTGATAATCAATTAAGGAGTGATTAGGTATGCTAATTCCAAGTGATTAGAGATGATGAAGGATAATGAAGGTTAATGAAGGAGTGATTAGGGATGAGGAAAGATGAGTAGGGATTGATTATAGATGATGGAAAATGATGAGGAAGCAATTAGGGATGATGAGGGATGAAAAAAGAGTAATTAGGTACAATGAGGGATGAAGGAGTCATTAGGGATGATGAGTGATAGTGAGGGTTAATGGAGGAGTGCTTATGGATGATAAGGGAGTGATTAGAGATGACTAGAGACACTAAAGGTCAATGAGGGGGTGATTAGGGACAATGAGGAATGGTGAAAGAGTGATTAGGGTGATGAGAAATGTGTATGAGGTGATCTAAGATGAGGGAGGGATGATAAAAAATTGAAATTAAGATAAATTAGTCATTTTATGTGTGCAAGTCATCAATGTGAACTATGATACACCAATCACACCACATTGGATCAAGTTCAAAATGAGTGGTTTGAAATCTTCAATTTTGACAAACCCAAGACTCTTATAGATGTTAGGAATAAATTTGGAAGGCACATAAACCTAAAAATGACTATATGTTTACCAAAAATGGACATCAATTGCAAAATTTATGACCTAAAATCCCTAGGTTCATTACTTTGACCCTAAAATGCCTAAGTATTGACCAAGCTAGATTTTGAAAGATTATTTTCTACATTGTAAGGTGTATAGCTATGAAACCAACTCTATCAAATGTAAAGTGACCCTAATTTCTTATATTTACTAAAATAAATTTAAATTATAAAGAAATAAATGTAAAAATATAAATGTAAACTTATAATTTAAAGTATTAAATATAATCTTCATGTTGAGATTGGATTCATGTACATATTCAATAGTTTTTATGTGAAAAATAACATGAACATGATCATGTTATAACTTTTATAATAATGTGACTATGTTATCTATTCACGTGATTTTTTTACTAACACGATCATGTTATTAACACGATCATGCTATTTTAATTTTAATTCAAATGCCAAGACTTTTGGCTTGAGAATGGATTACATTCTTGAGGCAAAGGCTCGGACCTGTCAATTTACAACCAATTTTGATAGTTTTGATTAAAAATAAAAACAATTAACTTTGATTACCTGATACATTGAATTTCAATGATAAAATTCTAAAATTTAATATTATCATAATGAACACACTCTCCTCTTGTCGAATATATATTTTTTTATAATTGATGGACTAAGTTAAGGTTTAAAACTATGTTGATTTCTAAATATACCCTTTTAGGCCACTACATGTCATAAATATACATTCTTATACATGTTCATGTAATTTTTTTTCATTGATCCAAGTGAAAAACAAGCTATATGGTCACAAAATATGCCTAATTCAACACACATTAAAAAAAAAGGATTGATTTCTTTTTAGGTACTTAGGTCCACCACAAAATCGACTATCCATTTTTTTGTCATTTTTTAGGATCTATTTTCTTGTGAAATTCATAAAAAAATGTATTCATTGAAAAATATAGGTCAAAAAATTGAAGATCTTATCTAAATATTCACCGTAGGGTTTCAAACAATATTAAACGCTGATAAAAAAATGACATGTCACACGACCATCTATCTACTTTATTTTCTTACAAAAATAAGAGTTCCTCTTTAGATTTTAAATATTTGACCTAGTTATACTTAATGTAATATCCCCTTCAAATAGGGAATATATAAAGACAAAATGTAATATCCCCTTCAAATAAGGAATATAGAAAGACAAAAGCTCCGAACAAAGATACGATTTTGCAAGATAAATTCAAATAACTAAATAATCCACAGTAAATCTCTTAACTCAAAAATCAATGCTCTTATTATTATTTAGAATGATTACAATAATATATCTCTGGCATGCATATAAGATAATACAAATATCATCTCAAAACCTGATCTTTGCAAATTTGAAACAGCTCTTGGGTTGTTGTGTCAACAACACAGTCACTGTCATTGGTCGATATACTACCGATGTCGATCTCTGTTAGTCAGCTAATCTACCAACATTGGTCTTTAGTCGGCTGATGTCGGTCACTGGTATGCTGATGTCGGTTCTTGTGTCCCCTGCGACGCTGTCCAGACTATGGTAGAATGGTATGAAATCGCACGAATCGGTATGAATTCCGTACAAAAGCAAAATATATGCTATGGCTTGTATTCTGATACCTGATCTAAAGATCTCTATCTATATAATTTATTAAATTAGAACATAAGGAAATAAATACCAAAAATCCCTGTGATAAATTCTGTGTGAATTTATCTCCCAAACCTGTAAACCTCTGTGATAACTTTTGTACGAAGTTATCTCTCAAATTGGCAATAAATCAGCTGATATCTCACAGCCTCTGAATCACACAAACTGAAGAGTGGACATTATCCAATGTAAATGAAATCCTGGAACCCTTGGCTCAGTCTTCACAGAAAAATTCTTCAATATCAAAATCAATAATCATTCATAATCCAACTCTCTCCCATGAGAAACCATTATACCCTCAAAAAGATATGCTTGCCCTAATTAGGGTTTTCTTAAATTAGAATTAGGGTTTCTAAATTAAAATTAGACCAAATAATTAATATTTGATTAAATCAATCAAATATTAATATCTCCCTTAATATATGTCCGATCCTCGAACCGACTGAAGCTAGTGAATCAGGGAGTGAATCTGCACATGACCATATCAAAACAAGAATGCTCTGCTGCATGTCAAATATCCCTAAATAATAAGAGCTCAGACAAACATCTCTAAAATACCTTGAATGAAAGCCAACTATAGCAATTTTGCTAATCGAAGCCAAGCCAAGCTCCACCATGACCCTCTATCCATCTTATTAGCCTACGAGGGTCGAATAATAGGCTAACCATCAACTCAGAACATGTCAACTAAAAAGGGGACATGACACTTAACTAGTTTTTATATATATATATATATATATATATATATATTGGAAACTAGGCTTGAAATCCTACATTTCACATTCTTACACCATATTCAAATTTAGAGTTTAGATATCTCAAATTATCTATAGAGATTTAAATTTTTAAATTTTTAGGAAAATCAAGTCCACGAATTGGCCCCCTTTTGTCCCCCAACTTTGTGCACTTACCCTACTAGCTCATATGAATTCACAATCTTCCCATAAAACTAGTTCATTTAAATGTCAAGTACTACCAAACTCCCAACTAATAGGTTACTCAAAAATTATACACACCAACTTATAACCATGAAAGCTAAGGGTATGATTCTTTCAGTATAAGCCGGGTCAAGTAGTTCACTCCCATCATCTATCATCCCATTAGGTACCCAAGTGATAGTGAAGGATTTGATTTTATTCAAACTTGATCATCCTCAGTAACACTTATACATATCATATTCATCTACACAATCAACCTATCAATCCTCCAGATGTGGTCTATGTGCATATGAAGGACCTATTATGAGATGAGCTCTCACATATTCTTTGAACTATCAAAATCATTTTTGCTTGTGTGCAAGTATATTTTGAATTTGTTGATGGAAGTTTAAATATTTTGAGAATTTTTAAAATTATTAAAAGTGTAATGACCCAAGGTGATCAAGAAAACTAGGCCAACTGCATGTTTCTTTCTCTTTTGTACATCTGTGAGTTATCTATAGATTTTAATCATCAACAATTTTCCATTCCCCTGCTTTAGTGGTCTCAAAGGATAACCCTTAATTCGTCCTATTATATGATACAACATATTTTTATTCAACTAAAAGAAGTAACTTCCATATCAAATTATCTCCTTCATTTGAAATCCTATCTGCCCATGCCTTCTTTAATCCATATACATTTCTTGTATTGAAGGCGTCATTGACCCATTTCAAGTGTTTACTACTTTTCTCCAATGTCAATTGTGGGAGTTATTCATGCACTTTAGTTATAGGTCCTACATTTCTTCAACATTTACTGTGAGTAAATCCACCATATTTTAGTCTGAAGGACAAGGCATATGTCAAAAGCAATTAGATAAAACTTTTATTAAATCTTCTTATGTTTTTCTAGAGTCCTAAATTTTGGTGAAGAATATCTCTGATGAATTATTTTTTATTTGAATAACTCTACATTTATTGGATAATTTTAAAATGGACTCTTTTAAATTTTTACAATGCATATAAAAAATGTCACAAGATTAAATTTAAAAAGTATGACTTATTAGATATACTTTCATTAGTGGGAATTTATAAACAGTATGCACCAGATATTGTGTACAACTCCATTAATATTTAGATTTGATTTCTATAAATATGTATTAAAGAAACATTAATTTTGGGTTTCTGAGAATAATTTTAAGGAAGCCAACTTTAGTTTCTAATAATAATTTTAAGGAAGAGAACTTTAGTGAGTAGGATAAAATGTATAATGTGTTATAATAAATCATTTGTCTATAATGTTTGTATCTTTGTGTTTATTTATAGTTCATGCAAATGACATTGTTGCTCTATTGTTTGTATTATGTTTAGTGTTGTGAATATTTTAATTTAATAAGAGTAATTTTGAAGATGATTGCTTTGTGAATTGTGACAAAATTTTACAGGTGTGAAATTGTCTTTATTTATTTAATTCATTCAATAAGATGTTCAGGTAGAGTGAATAATAATGTCAATTAGTAAGATCATCTTTATCCACTTCTATATATAATATTCATAATTTTTTCATATGAATAAGTATCTATATTCTCTGTGACAATTAGTAAAGCATATATGCATAATGTGTTTTATTCATTTTTTTCTGATTTGATACCTTCATAAATTAATCAAGACATGAAAAATACATCTCTCTTAATGTTATATAACTCGAAATGTAGAGAGCAAACTACCTCTTACAATTTATTACTTATTTTTAAACTATTTTTGAAATAAGAGTAAAAAATATTTTATTTTCAAAGAATCCAACTCCTCTTTTCCTAGATTCATTAAAATTGAAGGGTGAAAATTATAACCATAACAAAGTGACATGATTTTTTAATGTGTTTTTATCCAATTCATGTTTCTACTATGTACTGTCACATTTTATGTTATAAGGTCAATTTTTTTTTAGTAATATTTTAATGTAGATATGTTGACACATAAGGGTATTTACAAACTTCATATCATAAATGAGATGGGATGTTTATCATATTATGTATTTGTAAAAACCTTGGTGAAATATGTGAGAGGATATATTTAAGGAACGTGAATTGTTAGAAAATATATATGAGATACATGTGGTCACATGCAATGTAACGAGGGATTTAATATATGTACTTGTGTTTTACCAATAAGAATATTTATTAGATTTTTTTTTTAATTCAACATTATAATAATTTTCACACTTTTTTTAATAGTTTATAAATTTATACAAAATATTAAACTTTGAATAATTATATTTGATTGTTGGTTGAGATGTAGTTATAGTTACGTTTTGTCAAGGTTTTATGTATTGTAGATGTGTCTTTCAACAAAAATTTATATAAATTTTATAGCTTGTAAAAAATTATTTTTATTTATTTATTATTTATTTTGATAATTTTAAAGTATGTAAATTCAACTTATTAAAAATTTCATTCAAATTTTTACGATACCCATTTGCTCTAGCAAGAAGCTATCTTTTTCACATTTACTCTAATAGTTATGAGTGTTCACTTTTTAAAAAAATTAGATTGTCTTATAATGAAAGAAAAAAAAAGAGTATTGATATAACAAAAATGGATTCATTCATAGGTGGGAATACATCACATAAAATGGTATTTCACATAAAATTATGATAGTAAGGTAGATGCCTTGGTGAAATTAAAATATGTTGGAATTGTTAAGAAATGGCACTTTTGACCATTACTGAACATCAACACTAATTCTAGGTGGGAAATTATATGTTTTATATAGCACATCCTCTATACATGGCTTGGGTTCATTTTTATTGGATAGAATATTATTTCAAATATATGAAAATGGTGGGTTGTTTTATTTTGATAGTACCTTATACAAGTTTAGGTATTGGAGCATTTTTGGTAAGATATAAGAAGATATGTGAAGTTATTTTTTCTATACAAATTGTAATCAAATAAAGGAAAAAGAGAGACTTTTCACGTGGATATCATTTATACATTTATTTTATGCTTAATTTTTCAGTATTGAAAGATTTATAAATAGAATATTAATTATAAGAATTAACAAAGGTCATAATTATTTATTTTAAGAGGTTGTAAAAAACTATATGATGGTTGTTACATTGAAAATTATAAGATAGGTAGAATATTTTTTTATAGATTAAAATATTAATGTAGCCATATAATGACCTTGTTGCATGATAATGTTATTTGAGAATGTTGTATTATAGTTTCTATAATATTTATATTTTGAATTTATAGATTTTAGAAGAAATAAATATAAAATGTAGTGAATTTACATAATTTTTATTTAAAAATAAAATACACATCAAAATTTTGACATTGTGATACATAAAAGAGGTAAAATTTGTTACACTAAAAAAATACAAAAAAAACAAAATTGGTTGTCATTCAACATTATTTATAGAAGGTAATTTTTTAAAAAGGGTAAACACTTTTACAAAATCTAAAGTTATGAATCAGATAGGGTAGCATTGACTAGAGCTACGAACCAGTCTAGACACAAATAGTAGGTCTAGATCTCCCTTATAAATTACAAAATATAACCAACAAGATGTTTTAGCTAACAACACCAACATCATTAGCCACTCTAAATATTTGTAGCATCTCTAACAATCACAACTGGTCTAATATACCCTTTGATATTTGAACCTAGATGGAGTTGGACACAATTAAGCCTCTTAACCAATCCACTCATATCTCATTGACATTCATAGAAATTTATTCAACATTACTCATACTACAATTTAAAAAGGTCATTGTAATTTTTATTAAGAACATGATTTTGATATTATATGAAGCAAGCAACATGATTTTATATTATATTAAGTGGGAACCTGAAATCTAGACAAACAATTCTTTTGATGTTTTTAAAAATTAAAAATCATGTTGAATGTCAATATATATTCAACTTGTACAAATAAAGAAGAGCTAATTGTAAACTTCAACCTGTATACATAATATGACAATGACATCAACCACAATAAATTTAGCTGGGTAGAAAAGGATACAAAATTATTGGTGGTGGGTTGAAGCATTACTATATGAAACCATATACTCACTTATAAAAATTTGAGATTATGCATGAGGTTAAAGCAACTATCATAGCAAGGGATTCTAATAAAATAAAACATGCATGGGTATTAAGATGTGAATTAATTTTAAATATTTAATTGCTTCATCTTCCATAACAATTCTCTAAAGTATGCATTTATTATGTTGCCTTGGATATTAGGGATAGTTGTAAATTTTAATTTCAATAATATTTTTCAATTGTAAACACTAGTTTGAGCATTATTTTTATATGAGTGTTTTTTAAGATGTTGGATAGAATATTTTTGAATCCAGTGATCTATCAAACTTGGTATTTCATTTACACTTAAGTCAACTCATCCTACTCAGACCTTTTGATAATTATCTCTATAGTTGCTTATAAGTTGTGTGAGTTACTCTCTTAGTTGGCTATAACTAAGAAAATACTATTAAGGGTATAATATGCAATGGTCATCTCTTCCTCATTCTTCTCCACATTTAGCTTAATAATTTATACAAACTCAACATTAGAGGAATCAAACATCAACCTATAAGTGGTATTGGCCTTTTTTGCGGAAGGAACGACTATAGGATGAAATACACCATCAATGCCAAGTATTTGTATATCCACCACTTTATTATTTATTCCAAGCAAGGGTTGGTTCCACTCAAATATAGTGCCTCTAAAACTAATCATATGTGCTTCTAAGTTATTCAAAGTGGGCAATAATGTAGAGCAACATTAAATTAGAATTTTAGGAGAAGTTGAAAGAAGAGGAAACATTGGTTCATGTGCTACATAAATTGAAAAAAATATCATAGATATTGGTTAATCCAATCCATTATTTGATGTTACATATTGTTTTGTGGTGTTATAAATAAAAAATAGGTCTCACCTCTAGGGGAACATGATGATTGTAATTGCATTGAGTTTTTGGTTTACAACTTATTCAATATAAAAAGTATTCAACACAAGTCCTACTAGGGTATTTTGGATAATTCAAATCCTCTTCACCTCCACCATATTTAGTGGCCATTTTTAGTTAGGATATGTTGCAAAATATTCCATTTATTTGGAGATTGGCACAAAATACTATTTAACTAAGGTTATATCTCTAGTTCTCCTTGAGTTGATAGGTATGCACACCAAGTTAGAATAATTACATGAAAATTTTCCATAACTCAATTACATTATTAAATAATGAGATCATGTTATTAACATAATGTATCGATAATTATGAAGCCATAATGTAATAAAATTAATAGATAACGTGATCATGTTATTATAAAATCAATAATATGATCACATTCTTCTTATTTTATACATAAAATCATGTGAACATGTAGATGAATCCAATCTTTATCTAAAGCTTATATTTACTAATCTAAATGTTAAGTATAAGTTTACATTTATATTGCTATATTTATTTCCTTATAAAATTAATCCTTCTATAGTAAATATAAGAAATTAGGGTCACTCTGCATCTAATGGGGTTGGTCACACAATTGCATGCCTTAGGATGTGGAAAATAGTTTTTCAAAATCTAATTGGGTCAGTAATTAGGCATTTTCAAGTCTAAGTATTAAACCTAGAGATTTCAAGGCATAACTCTCATAATTGATATCCATTTTTGGTAAACATATATTCATTTTTTAGGTTTTTGTGCCCTCAATATTGCTTCCTAGTATTTATATAAATCCTAAGTTTGTTAAAATTAATGTTTTCAAACCACTCACTTTAAACTCAATCAATGGTGGTGTGATTGGGACAGATGTCAGATTGATGACGTACACACATCAAACAACCACTTTGTGTTAATTTCACTTATTCAACATCCCTCCCTCATCCTTGATCACTTTTTAATCATCCCTCATCACACCCAAACACTCTCTCCTCATTAATCATTGTCCCTAATTGCTCCCACATTTACCATCACTATTCCTCATCATCTCTAATCAATCCCTCATTATCCCTGATTACTCCCTCATTTACCCTCACTATCCCTCATCATCCCTAATCACTCATTCCTCATCCCTCATCATTCCTAATCAATCCCTCATTGACCCTCACCATCACTAATCATATGTAATCACTCCCTCATCATCACTAATCATTCCCTCATCATCCTTAATCACCACTTCATCATCCCTAATCATCACTTCATCATCCATAATAAATCCCTTATTGACCCTCACCATTCCTCATCATTTTTAATCACTCCCTCATCATCCCTAATCACTCCCTCATTTACCCTCACCATCCCTCATCATCTCTCAACACTCCTTCCTCATCCCTCATCGCCCCTAATTATTCCATCATTAACCTTCACCATATCTCAACATTCCTAACCACTCCCTCATCCTCCCTAATCACTCCCTCATTAACCCTTACCATCCCTCATAATCCCTAATGACTCGCTTATCTCTCTACTCAATTGTTCATCATTCATCCTCATAATTAGTCACTCCATTTTATATACCTTAATGGTGGTATTTTGTTGGGGTTTTATAATGCTAAGAGATACAAGTGGAGATTTGAGTGCAAGCATAAAATATAAGACATAGTGATCAAAATGATGTGGAGGCAAATTTGAAGTATAAATATTTAGCACCTATGAGTATTAAGCTGTGAATTACTTTCAAATATTTAATTACTTCATCTTCCATAATAGTTGTCTAAGGTATGCATTTATTATGTTGGTATGGATACTGGGGACAATTATAAATACTAATTTCAATAATATTTTTCAATTGTAAATACTAATGTCAACATTCTTCTTTTACGACTGTTTTTTAAAGATGTTCGCTAGAATATTTTTGAATTCATCAATTATGAAAGTTGAGTTATATTAGATTGATTGTAAAAATTATTTTCTCCTTCTATTTATATATTCCATTATTTTATAGATCCAATTAAAAATATCTTAATTTATCTATCATTTACATATAATCTAATATATATATATATATATATATATATATATATATATATATATATATATATATATATATATATATATATATATATATATATATATATATATATTAGATTATATGTAAATGATAGATAAATTAATTTTATAATAGTTATTTTTACATTAATTTATTTCTAGTAGCAAGAGTCCATATATGTAAAAAGTTTTAGTTCATTTTTCTTACACATTTTTTGACGATGAATTATAAAGTGATGTAAAATGTAAATACAAATATTTAATTAATATTGTAATGGTTATTTTAAAATTAATTTATTTATCTTAATAAAACTTTATGTAACTAGAAACGAGGAATAGAAATTGTGATGAAAATGACAATATGCCAAAAAATATGGGTTGGATAAAGTTTTAAACGAAACAATTGGAAATATTTTTTCTCTCTTGGTGAGACATATATATTGATTTCTAATAGTTATAACACATTAAACATAATAGAATACATGAAATTAAAAATATATAAATAATATATGTTGTAAACGTAAAAAAGTGCATTTTTAATACTACAAATAAAGGTAATTATCTTCAAGTATGTCTTCATCATTAATTTAAATTTAATATTTTAAAAATAATCATTGGCAAACCATGAGATGGTGGTGAATGGGTATCCTTGTACAAGTTCAAATCTTACTTAACTATAACCAATGCTACCATATCCAAGTCAGACTCGATGATGTCCCTATTTATCCTCGTAAGTTTTTTGATGTTGAGATATATAAAATTAAAAAATTAAAAAAAATCAAACTTCATAATAATCACTACATCCCATTAATATTGAATTAAAAAATAATAATAAATATAAAATAAATTTAAAAAAAAATTAATATTAAACTTCATAATATTCACCTTTTATCCCACTAACCCTCTTTCTTTAATTAAGGGTAAAATGGAGTTTTTAAAAGGGGACTCTAGCCTTGTACAAAGGAAAGAAAGATAAAATATTGAAGAACCCACAAAGCTCCTATGCCTATGGAAGATGAAATTGATAACAACCAAGTTGTGATTATGTTGTGAATATGTCAAGTATATCTAACAACAAACCCTTCTAAAAATTTTAACTTTGGAATCTAAGGGTCGAATAAAGAGGTTCTACCTTCTTCTTACCTTTTCTTAAATATGATCCTTCTATAACATTTTATTTTTTGGATTTGAGAATCATATTTGATGGTTCAATGCCCTTCTTACCATGTCCTTTTTCTTACTACCAACCACGACCAATCCTCCCCCATCCCCTTCATTAGGGTAAATAGGAATGGTAACATTAAATAAGTTATCAAAATTGATTTTAATAGAGAATCTTTAGATACAAAATCAATATTAGATTCATAATTTAGATTTTTTTATATAATATTTGATCACCTTCAGCATTTTCTAAATAGGTGTCCTTGCAAGGCTCCTCCTCCTTTTGGATCAACTCCTCAAGAGTTTTAGGTACTTCACTTACATAATTTATATCCATGCTATCCACATTAGCATGTTCTGGTAGGGCACCCTTCCACCAAGAGATCTCCCTCTTTTTATTATAGAAGTTATAAGTTGAAGCCAAATGGCATATAACAAAATAACTCCTAAAATGAAAGGATAATCCTTCATAATCGAGGGATTGTTTCTAAGTTCTATCCTTAAATTTAATCTCAATAAACTCAAGGAGATCAATTTAACAATCTAGGTCAACAAGAATCCTAGCAAATGTGGAATGAAACATCTTACATGAATTAAAATATACTACCAAAAATTCACCAAAGGAATTTCCCACATATTTATATCAAAAAGAAGTCTAGAATTGCAACGACAAATGGGGTAACCTTTCCCAGGTATGTTTGACATTAAAATTTTTAGATAGAGAATTAAACTCAGGTAACCATGGATTGGAAATCATTATCTTCTAATCCCACTCCCGTAAATTGTTCTTCAACACCACATCATGATCTTCCATGATGTTAAATATGACTACAAAAAACTCCTTATATATGGCAAAATTTATAGTGGTCCTTCCATAAAAAACTTTAAATTTTCCTTTGTACTAGGTTATGGGACCTGTTGACACCCTCCATTTTATCCTTAATAAAAAACATCCATATGAGTGTATTATTTGATATAGAATTTTATATTGTTATGTGCAATAATCAATTTCTAAGATTTTTTGATTTCATAAAAAAAAGCTTATTTATCATCTTCATTGTTGTGTTAGAATTTGTATAGCAGATGATGGAAATAAGGGAAATGTCATTAGATTCATTGAAAAAACATTATGTGTAGAGGAATGTTAGGAACACAGAAAGAAGGCAATGAAGATGTAGTCTACAAGCATTTGGACTCACGAAATGGCCCCCAAACTGCATTGAAAGTGTCATTTGTTACCTTTTATTAGTTACAAATGGGTTGTACATTTCTTGCAACTGAGATAAAATTTTATCTAATAAAATACTATTAATATTAATCCTAACTATATTAATTGTTAAATTATATGATTTTAAGATATTATTATACTTACTGATTATTCATTCGAATTAAATCATATTTCAGACATTTTGTAGGTTTTCGGTGTATCTCCTCTTCTCCTTCTCCTTCTCCTTCTCCCCCTTTTTCTTTCTCTATTCTAGAGGTCTAAAATAATGTGTCTAAAATGCACTATAATGTTTTATGGTGATTAAAATCTTTAGTTTCACATGCAATTTAGCTACAACATATTTAATCTGGTAGATGGGTTTTCTACCTCTTCTTCGATGGCTGAAAAAAAATCAATCCATAATTACCACATTATAAAATAGAAGGATTAATCGCCTTCAACCACTTTCTCCTAGTACAAAGTAATAACTTTTCCTATGATTCCATTCAACATCAAAATATCTTAGGGTAAAATGCTTAAATTACATTGTCAGATTGCTCTAAAAATAGTGGATTTTACTGCATGGGAATAATTCTAAGATGATTTTTGGGCTTTGAATTCATTCTTTAAAAGACATAACTAAATTCAATGATTAGAATGGTCCTTTGGAATACTATGAACTTTTTTTTGGCTCTAATATATCATGTGATCAGAGGGTATTTCATCCCATATGAAGGGAAAAATGAAGGTCAGGCATCATAGATGTGGAGAGTATAAATTGGGGGTGAAAAATATGCTTTTAATGAGATTTGAGAGATGATTTTACCTTTCAAGTAAAATTTGATGACGAGAAGACATTTTATTTCATTTTTTAAAAAAATTGCAATCTCATATTTATAAAATATTAGGTCATATAAAAGTCAAAAATTTAAATTAAATTTGTATAATTATGGTTGTACAACATAGGTGAAATTTTATGTTATTGTAGACATAATTGGTTGTTAACATATATTGACAATTTTAAAATGATGTCTTACTCTAAGTGATGATTTAATCACTATCCAAAGAAAATGTCATTTGACTTATGGGAGATCATTAAAACCATCCTTTCATCATTTCTTTGACACGTTGGATTCTTGATGATGTTCCTTCGCTACTTGTTCATTCTCCACGTGCACAATGTTGTCACAATTGATGAAAAGTTAAACAACACAAAAAAAATGTGTAAAAGAACCCACACCCATGGTTTTGGTTGATGAAAAATTATTTGTAAACCCATATGCACTTTCATCACTACCAAGAAAGATAATAATTGAGTTTATATAGTAGTTAATAGATTTTCAAAGATAACCATTCTCGTAACTTATAATTTTTTTATCATTTATAGAAATATTTCAATTATAGATTCAACATATATGGATTCAATTCAGATACCATCCACTATCATCTCAAATAAGGACAATCTATCTTGACAAACTTCAGGAAATAACATTGGTCTATGATGGACACAAATGTCGATGAGTCTACCACATTCCATCTTTAAATTCATGGATATATAGAAGTGGTGAATATGATGATCATGCATATTCTTAGAATGTATAATTATGGGAATCAATGCACATGGGATGGAAGCCTTCCTTTCATTGAGTATATTTAGAATGCATATCTACAAAAGTATAAAAAAATGTAACCCTTTTTAAGTTTGCTTGGTTTCCATCCTTTAGAACACGTTGATCTAGCTTATCTTATTTTTCAATCAAAAATATCAACTACTACTTTGACTCAAAGGTAAGTTGACAAAGCTGATAAGATTGTTAAGTATATACTAACTAAAAGCAACACCATCATCAACATCAAGCACCACAATCCTTTCAGGTTGGTAACTAGATATGGATTCACTTATTGAAGGAAAGACTCACTTAAATTAACTACAAACTTTGTCCACTTTGGTACGTACCATACACTATCACTAAGCTTGATGGATATAACTATATTGAGATAAATCTACATTCCTACCTTGGTTGGCATCTAAATTTCAATACAAAACTCTTGAACAATTATTTTATATGTTTCAAAGACACATCATCATGTAGTTATCAGTATTGATTGTAACATTCAAGCATAAGGAAATCAAATAATTGACACTAAGGTCAAACACATAGGATAAACAAGATGTTTCTCTCTTATATATTATCAAAGTAGGTGAATTTATTTTCTAAGGAAAATGGTCTATATAAAATCAAGTTTCAAAAAACTATCCACATCTTCTTCCATAACTTCACATGATGGGGAACATTACTATTCAAGAAGGGATGATTTTGATCCAGGGGTATCTTGGACTTTGATTGATTAGTGATATAATGGTGGCACTCTACACCATGTGACATTTTCACCATTGGCTCCAGGACCATTCCAAGCATATGTTGTCATAATGTGAATTCCTAATCCTTATTCATTGATGTTGCACATACATGATAGTTTAAGCTTTAGTATGCATATAGGTGCAATAATATTTATAGAAAAACATATAAATGAGAATTTAAACATTCAAGTAGTGATAATTTTCCACTCTTGTAACTAAATAATTTTTTTTCTAGACCTATATATTATTGTATTTTTCCATTATTTTAAGTAAAGATATAATAGGGAGTAACATAGGGGTTATGCCCAGCCAATCTCTTAGATCATTATATATAACTATTACATAATATAGTATCATAAATTACAATTATAACATGGTTTTTCTTTTTCATTTTTGTTTATTAACATTTTTATCATACATCTCTACCTTTATTATTTTTCTTATGCTACCACTTTAATGTGATTGATCCACTAAGTGTGTTATCTATCAAGTAGTCTCCTAGGCCCTAGATTAATAATAAACCAAAATCATCCCATAATGACCATATTAGCTATGTGGTGCCAAGTTCTTTATGAGAAAGGAATTTAAATTTTTGTACCATTAGATTCTTGTTGAACCTTCTGACATATGTAAAATAACCTTCAAAGTCTAGAAAGATATGTCTAAGTGGTTAGGTATTCCTTTTAGTTTAATTAATGCACTTATGAAATTCATATGAATGATGAATGCCATCATTTGGCCATTCAAAACTTAATTTATCAACATCTAGTTTGATGACATCCTAAATTTTAAAAAGACATAAATTTTTTTTGTGACATATTAAAATAATTATCAACTCTTTTCCAAATAAAATTTGTATGGTAACATGGAGAAGTATTCACTTTCCATGGAAGGGATACAAAATCTTCTATACATTGTTGATTCACATGGAGTTCATGTACACCGAATTGAGAATTGTGTCATCCAAGAATTAAAGACACTAAATAATATCATATAGCTTCAAAAATTCTCAAAATTATCAA
Organism: Torreya grandis; assembly: GCA_037957365.1. Taxonomy (NCBI): domain Eukaryota; kingdom Viridiplantae; phylum Streptophyta; class Pinopsida; order Cupressales; family Taxaceae; genus Torreya; species Torreya grandis. The sequence goes on along the minus strand of JARHVA010003867.1, from coordinate 378,588 downwards.
ATTTGTACAGGGCATTTGTGCTTGAAGTTTTTAAAGTCACTTAGTATTTAAGCCAAGTTACCAAAGGTGGCACCCACTAAAGTTACACTTACACAACTACACAACAAAAAGTATTTAATAAAATGAAATGATGACTTTATTTTATATTAATTATAAAGTTACCCAATATTTAAAAATCATTTTAGATAAATATTGATGCATTTGAACATGCACATGGAGTATTTCACATTCAATTTGGTCACATAATCACTTACTACATTAAAAATTTCATAATTATAAGTTTAATATATTATTATTCAAGAAAATTCCATTTACGATGGATATGAACCATATGGAAATCATTGCCATGTATAGGGAGTATTCACATATCCCTCAAGAATGTATAATCGGTAATAATACACCCCTCTTCATACCATTAAAATACAAGGATATCATATAAATCTTTTATAATTCATAGGCATCCATGATAGGCTTGACACTTTTTTATTAGGAGTAAAAATGCACTCTAAATCATGTATAAAATCATTGATATCTCACATTGCACTGCATCAGGGAACATAAAGGTAGATGTACATATATTCTCAAAGATAGGATTCAACATCAATACACCAAGAGATTTTTTGATTTAGAGTATTTTTTCAACACTATTACCTAGAAACCTAAAAATAATATAAATTAGGACTATCCCTTTATAAGGGGTTACAAATGATTTGAGCATGAAAAGGGCCCCATGAGGCTACCTTCCCATTGAAATTATCAATATTTGGTTGTTTACACATTATTGTTTTACCACAACTACATGGTCAAAAAATTACTAGATGCATATACAAGTATAGTGCCATGCTCATCTTTGCACAACATTGTAGCTTCATAATCCTATGAAACAAATTTTAGCACCTTGAAATCAATTAAAATCACGTCAAAAACTTAGAAACATTGCATAACATTATACAACATCCCTACATTCTATACAAAATCAATAAAATTTTCCACCTCAAGTTGGCTTACACCATCTGAATAGATTAGCCCAGATTGGTAGTATTAGAGTAAACATTTCGTGTTTAACACTTCACTTGATTGGCACACCCCATTACAATGTGTGATAACAAGGAATAATGCCTAGGTTGATCTTCACACAAACTATATGGTACCTCTGTATTATCCATGGGGACTCCATACACTCTTGCACATTTTCATAGGACCAAAAGGAATACCACACATGACCCTACATTGTAGTGCAACTTGTGCATCACCGAAGGAATATGTATCACTCTTGTAACCTTCACAATATCCTTATGTGCTTCTATCATATAATGATAAATATTTTATTTAAATGAGGTTTTGTGCATGGCTTAATGACATCTATGACATCTCAAGCTATGCACATATACTTGCAATAGCTATGCATGCATCCATATCACCTTATGGTGTACCACACATCATTCTAAATAAATACATGAGCATGGACACTTCACTCCACATTATGTCACACCATGTGACACTTTTGAATTTGATGGCATGTTAGAACACCTGTCATCATACTTCTCATTTTAGAGTTCAATCACCACAAAATCAAGAAGGAAAAACATCACATGGGCAAAAGATGAATTTTCATATAATGTAATTGTCTTTCGGTGTAGTTAATTTATTTTAATATTATATATTTTAAGGCATCTAATCTTAAAGTATCATCCATGTCCATAACATGTATCTTGGGTACTTACATGCCTCGTGTATCTTGTATTGAATGGCCATTTTACCATATGTTATCATGCCTTGAGTATCTAACATCAATGGGTCTTTGTAAAGACATCTCTTACAATAGGTAAATCAGATAGACTATGTTCCCCCCCTTTTTAATTATAGAAACATGCATTCCCTATATTTATAGTCATGTGTAGTCTAGACAAATTATTTAGGATGATTACCCTTTTGATCACATCAATTGTAATTATATGTTTTACAATGTGTTGTATGCATATGTACCAATACCTTATTCTTTCTACTAAATATAATTAGAAACATTATTCTAATCCCTTAGAATTTTAAATATGCAATAGATGTTCCTCATCTTATTTAGATTCTATTGCATGTTATACAATTGTAGAAACATTTATTTTGGCTGCAACTTAGGTCAAATGTTGTAAAATACATCAAATCATGTACCTCCTATTGTATATCTAAATGAATTAAAAAAATCAAGTTATGTACATGCATTATATGGCTCCAACAAGACCATGTGTATCAATTTTGATGGATTTCCTCTAAGGCTACCCTACTACGAAGAAAGACAATATTTGTGTCCTTTTAATAGTTGATAGATTCTCAAAGATGATGATTCTTTCAACTTTCAATAAATCAATCTCATCTATAGAAACATTTCAATTCTATTTCCAACATGTATATGTCTAACTTGAATTACCATCTAACATCATCTCTAATAGCGACAACAACTTTTTGAGAGATTTCCTAAAAACACTCTGGTTTATGATGGATATAAAGGTAAACAAGTCTATTGTGTTCCATCCTTAGAAGTTAATGGATATATAGAAGTTGTGAATAAGATGATTTTTCATGTTCTTAAAATTTTCAATTCCAAGAAGAAACACACATGGAATGAAAAGCTTCCTTTCATATAGAAAAACTACAACAGAGCCTTACCTAACTCCACAACACTACCCTTTTTTGGTTTTCTTGGGTTTCAAACATTTAGTGCTCATTGATGTATCTTATCCTTTTCCATTATCAACAAAAAAAACTATTTCAAATCAAAAGGAAGTTAACATATCTGTTAATATCATTGAGCACTTTGGGTACATTTAATAATGAGTGCATACCATTATGTAGAAGTCTAATTCTAAGTACAAGAAACATCATGATGAACATCAACCACCACATATTATTTAGGTTGGTGATTATTCATTTCTCCATTTGTAGAAGGAAAGACTAACATGAACCTATTTCAAGTTTAATCCACTTAGGTAAGGGCCTTACACTATCACTAAGTAAGTTGGAGATAATACTTTTGAGTTCAATTTTCCTCCTACCTTAGTTTGTGACTAGTCTTCATTTAAGAATAGTTGTGAATTTATTTTCTACCTTTTATAGACACTTGAGATGTTTTAGAGATAATTTATCAAGCATATATCAATCATGATTTCAACACATCAATATAAGTGGATCAAATTGCTAATGTCAGAATCAAATGCATTTGAAAACAAGAGACCCCTTTGTTATAAATCATAAAAATAGGTCAAGCTCCTTCCCAAGGTTATTAATATATAAAATTTCAAGTTTCCAACAACTTCTACATATTCTTCCATAATTTCACAAAATGAGCACCGTGTCTCATCAAGGAAGGGTAATTTTGATCCAAGAGGATATAGGACTTTGATTGAATTGTGGTATAATGGTGGCACTTTTCACCATGTGTTATCTTGAGCATTATATTTGGGATCATCCCCAGCACATTTGTTCATACCACAAAGTCTTAATTCTTCTTTATCAATGTCCCTCATTCCTGACAATTTCAACTCTATTTTGTGTAAAGGTGGATTACATTTTTGAGAAATTTACAAAATAAAGAATCAAAACATTCATGAAATGAGAAATTATCATTTTTATAACCAAAAAACTATATTGTCATCTTCCACACTTGTATATTAGTTCGTATTTTTTTTTTCATTTCTAAAAATATAGATAAAGTAAGGAGGAATGTAATAGCTAGATATCTTGAGGTGCACCTAACCTCTCAAATTGTTATATAAAATTATTCATAATATAATTTTACAACTTATACTTTTAACATGGTGTTTATTGTTCTACATTATCTCTTTATCTATTAAATATTTTTTTTTTATGAATCTTACCCTCTATTATTTTATATACACTTCAACTATAACATATTTAATCCATCAAAAATGTTATTTATCTAATTCTATTCCAAAACAATAAAACAATAAAAGCATTCTTAAAAAAGTAATTATTAATCACCTTCAGCCCATTGTTCCATTTTTTAATTTTTTAGTTATAAAATACAATCAATTTTTTATGAATAAAATAAAATTTAAAAAAATCATCAAAAACTATTAAAAATTATAATAAATAGATAAATTTTTATTATTAATTCTTTAATAAATTATATTAACATTTAAAAAATATCATTAAATAAATAAATAAATAAAATCCTGACAAAGGGAGTCCACCATCAAATTTAGTCTTTGGACACTCCTTAAATGGTCCCTTTAATAGTGAAAAATACAAATCGAACAAATTAAATAGATTGAAGAGATCCCTCCAAAATAATTCAAGACAAGGCTCTATGGCAATGGTACGGATAACAAATTGGACGCCATTAAAAATGGCAGTGGAGGAATTTTAATCTAACTATAATCATCACTCTATAATAATTCAAGGCAGGGTTGTTTTTAGGTACTTGTGAAACGCTTTGCACTAAATAAATGAAAATAAAGGTTGATCAGTGTATTAATGAAAGTTGCGGAGTTGTCATTGAATAATTTTTTTGATTTATTAATAATGATCAGAAATTGTGGTATATAGTGCAGCAGCTCGAGAGAACTATAGATCGGCAAAGTGGGCTAAATGAATTAAGTATCCTTAAATTTAATGTATGTATGTTATCTGGTTTAAGATTTTATTATTTTATATCTAATAATTTGTTAATTTCGATTAATTTGTACAATATTTTTTTTTGAGATTTGTTTTTTAATCGTTTATCATGAGAATATTTAATATATATTCATTTTATATATAATTTAATAAAAACAAAAGTTAAAGTATATTTGGAACTTGTTCTTCTTAAAGTGGTCCAAGAGAAAGAAAAATAGAAACCACTCACCTCTTTAATAAATTTTTTTCTTGTTTTCTTGGATACTGAAAAGAAAACTCGTAATATTTTTTGGGGCACTGACAAGAAAACGTGGTCAGATTCTGCATGGAAATGGGAAATGAAATTAAAATATGTTGGCATTATTAAGATATGGCACTTTTGACCATTACTTAACATCAACGTTAATTTTAGGTGAGAAATTATGTTTTACATAACACATCTTCTGTATATGCCTTGGGTTTATTTTTATTGAAAATAATATTATTTCGATTATATGAAAATGGTTGGTTATTTCATTTTGTTGGTCTTTGTTATAAATTCAGGGATTCTAACATTTTTGGTAAGATATAAGAAGAATATGTGAATTTTTTTTTTGTCTATACAAAGTGTAATCAAATAAAGGAAAAAAGTGATATGTCATGTAGGTATCATCTATATATTTATTTGAAGCTTAAATTTTTAATATTGTAAAATTATAAATATTATATAAATTATAATAATTAATAAAAATTATGATTATTTATTTGAAGAGCATGTAAAAAATCACATAATGGTTGTTATATTAAAAACTATAAATAAAATAAATATTTATAAATTAAAATATTAATATAATCCCATAATAATCTTGTTGTATAATGATATCATTTAAGAATGTTGTATTATACTTTTTATAATATTTATATGTTGAATTTATAAAATTTAAAAATAATAAATTTATAATATAATAAATTCACATCATTTTTATATAAATATAAAATACACATCAAAATTTTAATATCATGATACATAAAAGATGTGTGAATTTTGACAATTAAAAAATACCTCCCAAAAAAGGAGGAAAAGAAAGAGAGGAATTGGAGGCACTCAACATTTTTCATACAAAGTCACTCAATATTATTCATGCCATAATTTAGCAAGTCAATGTAGATTTTGTTGATTTTTGTATTACATTAAATGAGGAAAATTATTTGTATTATAATAAGAAAGAATCTGAATTATGACAAACAACTTATTCGACGATTTGTTAATATCATAAATAATGGTAATCATATTCAAGTATGTCATTATCATTATTTTAAATTTATTATTTTAAAAACAAATCATTGGCAGACTATGACGTGATGGTGAATGAGTATCTTTGTACAAGTTCAAATTTTAATTATGATAATTCAACCACAATCAATACAACCATAACCAAGTGTGATGTCTTTATTGGTTCTCATAATTTTTTTTATTATATATATATATATATATATATATATATATATATATATATATATATATATATATATATATATATATTAGTAAAGTAGGCTAAATGAATTAAGTATCCTTAAATTTAATGTATGTTATCTGGTTTATGATTTTATTATTATATATTTAATAATTTTGATTGATTTGTACAATTTTTTTTAGAGATTTGTTTTACTATCGTTTATCGTTACAATATTAAATATATAATCATTATATATATTATATATTTTAATGAAAACAAAATTTAAAGTATATTTGGAACTCGTTCTTCTTAAAGTGGTCCAAGAGAAAGAAAACTATAAATCAATCACCTCTTTAATAAATTTTTTCTTGTTTTCTTGGATACTGAAAAGAAAACTCGTAATATTTTTTGGGCCATTGACAAGAAAACGTGGTCGGATTCTGCGTGGAAATGGGAAATGAAATTAAAATATGTTGGCATTATTGAGATATGGCACTTTTGACCATTATTTAACATCAACATTAATTTTAGGTGAGAAATTATGTTTTACATAACACCTCTTCTATATATGGCTTGGGTTTATTTTTATTGAAAATAATATTCTTTCCTATGAAAATGGTTGGTTATTTCACTTTGTTGGTTTCTTGTATAAATTTAGGGATTCTAACATTTTTGGTAAGATTTAAGAAGAATGTGTGATTTTAAAAAAAAAATATAAATTGTGATTAAATAAAGGAAAAAAGTGACATGTTATGTGGGTATCATCCATATATTTATTTGAAGTTTAAATTTTTAATATTGTAAAATTTATAAATATTACATAAATTATAACAACTAATAAAGGTTATGATTATTTATTTAAAGAGCATGTAAAAATCACATGATGATTTTTATATTAAAAATTATAAAACTGATAAAATAATTTTTTATAAATTAAAATATTAATGTAATTTCATAATAATCTTGTTGTTTAATAATATCATTTAAGAATGTTGTATTATATATATATATATATATATATATATATATATATATATATATATATATATATATAATTTATAAAATTTAAAATTAATAAATTTATAATATAATAAATTCACATAATTTTTATTTAAAAATAAAATACACATCAAAATTTTAACATCATGATACATAATAGAGGTGTGAATTTTGACAATTAAAAAATACCCCCCAAAAAAGCAAGAAAAAGAAGAGAGAAATTGGAGGCACTCAACATTATTCAAAGGAGGTCACTCAACATTATTCATGCCATACTTTAGCAAGTCACTGTAGTTTTTGTTGATTTTTATATCACATTAAATGAGGAAAATTATTTGTATTGTATTAAGAATGAATCTGAAATTATGACAAACAACTCATTCGATGATTTGTTAATATCATAAATAATGATAATCATTTTTAAATATGTCGTTATCATTAGTTTAAATTTGTTATTTTAAAAACAAATCATTGACAGACCATGAAATGGTGGTGAATGAGTATCTTCGTACAAATTCAAATTTTAATTATGATAATACAGCCACAATCAATAAAATCATAACCAAATGTGATGTTTTTATTGGTTCTCATAAATTTTTTTTGACATTAATATATACAAAATACAATAACTAAAACAAAACCTGATTTTATATAAAATCCAACTTCATAATAATCGCTTTGTATCATATTGAGCCTCATCAGAAAAAATATTATTAATATATACAAAATAAAGTTAGTGTGTATATACATAGTGACATCCATGTAAGTGTATAATTTGTATATATATACACACTATTAATCGATTCATAATTACCGTATTATAAAACAGAAGCATCCATAATTTGTATATATACACGCTATTTGAATTCATTGTGTTCATTCTGTAAAACACATATCTAAAATCACGTCGGCTTGGTCCTTTGTATTAATTGGAACTTTGTTTTTGGCAGTAATATATCATGTGGTCACACGGGATTTCCCACATAAAGTTCAAAGTGAAGGTCGGGCATCACAGATGTGGAGAGTACAATTTCGGGCTGAAAAATGTGTTTTCCATGAGATTTTGGAGTTGTTTTTACCTTCCAAGGAAAATTTGATGACGGAAAGACATTTTATTTTATTTTTTGTTTTTAGAAATCGTAGTATTATATTTACAAAATATTAGGTTGCAAAGTTAAAAATTTAAATTAGATTTGTTTAATTATGTTTGCATAACATTGGTGAAATTGTAATTTATTTTAGACATAATTGATGGTTAATATATACTGCCAATTTTAAAATGACGGCTTGTTCTTAATGATGATTTCGTCACCATCCAAAGATAAGATTATTTGATGCAACATCTATGTATATGATTTGATGGAGCATGCACAGATGAATCAACCTATCTTGACTAATACGTCCAACCCTTCATGAAAAAATATGATATGTTTACACTTCTTACTTTTCACCCTTAGTTATCTAGTTCTGGGGACATATATCATCTATGAAAGCAAACATAAAGGAAGAGTTGGGTTGTGTACTAAACCTTTGGGTCACTTTTACACCCCGAACGTCATTGTGGACCAATAAATACTCTTTCACTAGTGAGGAGGTGGGAGAGACATAGATATAAGTCAGTCACTCCATAATTATCCAAAGCTTATTACTTAAGTAAAATGATCAGCTCGATAATATCTTAACTCAACCATGGAAATCATATGACAAAATACCTAGAGTAATACATCACGTCCATACCTAATCTACTAAACATGAATGAGGCTAATCACCCTCATATAATCTAATTGGAATGGAAGGAATCAAAACACCATTCCCTTTGTTCCATCACTCGCTCATCAACCTTAATCATCCCTGATCGATCCTAATCACTCCCTCACTAGCGCTAATCACTACTTCACTGGTAATCATCATCTATTATCATCCCTAATCACTCCCTCATCATCCCTAATAACACTATCATTGGTCCCCATCATCCCTCACCATCTCTAGTGATTCCCTAATCAAACCTCATTGTTCCTCATAATCCCTAATCACTCCCTCATTGGTCATCATCATCCCTCATCATCACTAATCACTACCTCATTGAACCTCATCATCCCTATTCACTCTCTTATTATACCCCATTATATTTAATCACTTCTTCATTGGCCCTCATTTTGACTAAACATAATCTCATTGGTCCTCATTATCATTCATTGTCCCTAATCAATCCATAATTATCCATCACCACTCCTAATCATCTTTAATGACTCCCTCATCTAGCCTCATCTTCTTTCATAGTCCCTAATCATACTGACCTCATTATTGCTCATCATGTTTAAACAATCCCTAATCAATCCTCATTATCCCTAATCATTCTTAATCACTCTCTCATCTTCCCTCATCATCCATAGTCATGTTTAAATCATCCCTCACCAACCTTAATCACTCCATCATCATCCCCCTTCATCCCATACTTTTGTTAACCACTCCATCATTAGCCCTCATCATTCTCAATAACTCAATCTCATCAACCCTCCTAGTTTTTCATCATCCCTAATCACCCCTAGTCATCCCCAATCATCACTAATCACTCCCTCATTACCCGTAATCATCCTTCATCCATAATCACTTCTTCATCGACCCTCATCATGTGCAATCACTTTGTTGTTGTCCTTCATCATACCTTATCATAAATAATTAATCCCTTATTCCCCTGATATTATATTGGGGGAATCAAAGGTAAGTATTTATAAAGCAAGCTTCCCTTGCCTTATTCCTTAGCATAGATGAGGTAGGTAGGGCAAGCTTCCCTTGCCTTACTAGGTATGGAAATATTGAGATATGGACAAGGAATTTAGAATGGTGTCCTCCCATATATATTTGGTAGGATCCCCATTCCTATGATTCCCCTTAACTTACTATATTAGGGAATGAGGCATACTTACAGTATGACATGGCCCTAATTTGGCCTTTAAGGCCCACCAACCCTACCTAAGATGTAAGTATCCCCTCCTCGATACATTTGATTAAGGAAATACCCTTCTTTCTCTTTGTATATCAATTTGGATATAGATTGAATTGTGTTGAGAAACACACTCTTATAGATTGGTGAATACCTATCTATCTATCTGTAAAATTAGTCTACTACGGATAATCTCTCAATGACATATAGAGAAATGAATAGCTCAATTATGGTGTTTGAATTGGGATTCTCAACTGGTCTCTAGTCACGCTATCTATATAAATATATATTTAGATTCTCAACTCTAGGATTGGGATTCTTAGATGTTGAAATCCCAATATATACGTAAGTAATACACCCATGCCTTGAGTTTATTACTCCTACACCCAATGTCGAGTGCTCTTACTCTGCAACCATATTCAATCACCCCTACATAGTAAGTTAATGATAGGTGCATGTTTCAAATGATAATATTTTTTTTCAAACCTAATGACATGTATAAAAGGATTCAACTACGAAATTGGTGTTATTCTTAGACACTAGTGTTGAGGAAACACTACAGAGCACGTAGCAACTCCAATCATTTCTGATTTGAGAATGATGAGCCTTTCATCTATATGCCAAGATAGACTAGATTGTCTTCAAGAGGTACCGATTTCCATTTCATTGAGCTTCTTACACCCTCTAGAAGAAGAAGAGTTAGAATATTCTTGTCTCCAATTAGGGGGACTAGTGATTCAAGACAAGCTTTCCCAAGAGCTCAGTCTACCCTTCCTTTTGGTAGATTTATTGAACCTAGAAGAGGATTATTTCCTATTCCCTTCATGGCTATATAGACAAACTAGTTGTTTGTGCCCTTCATTGGGGTAACTTTGGTTATAGCTCAATATTATGACATCCTAGTCATAGCCCTTCAAATTTTATCCTATTTTATTGGTGAGAATGCAACCTCCCCTATGGAACATATTCAAGATATTGAGAATATCTACTCAATTCACTACGTCATAGAAGATAATGTAGGAATTAGGCTACTTGTATTTTCTTTGAAAGGAAAGGGTCTCCAAGGGTACCAAGGTTTGAGGCCAAATTCAATTCACAATTTCTATGCAAGCAATTTGAAGACAAAAGTAACCACTTATCTCTGATAGAGCAACTCACCACCATTAAGAGAGGCCCATAAGAACTGATGGTTGGTTTCAATTTTATATTCTAGAGGGTCTAGGATAGAATACCACCTTTATTTAAGCCATCTCTAAATACTTAATTCTTGTATTATTTGAAGGATTTCAATAATGATGTAGTTATAATCATCCAATCTATGGGAGGAATTGTGATACCCAATGCATATGAGGTTATTGTGAACACATAGAATTATTTTATTCAGGCTAAAAATATTTCACCTAGACCCCCGATGCCCTTGTTTCTTGATCCCCCATCTACAAGTCAACCTTCTTCACCTTTTATTTTCCCTAAGACCCATCCCCTTTGTAACTAGCTATCGTACTCCATCAACTGCATCTTTGAATGATCCACATAAAGTCAAATCATTATTGCATAACTTTGTAAATGAGCTAGTGGCACTCAGTTAACATCAAGCATAAAATTGTAGGCCTTATCAACCTTTCAACTATCCAAATCAATCAAATAGGCCTCCCTTTTAGGGTGTCACGTATAATCAAAACCAACTTCCATGTAGTATATTGCCCTATGTGTAAAATTCCAATGTTATAAACACTTCAACATCACTCGTTCCTATGTATAACAACATAGCACATGAATATTAATGGTTCATTCTATGTAATCAAAAAAAAAATTAGGATGGCTATGTGAATGGAACCTTGAGTCAAGCATTTATTAGACATAATGTGTCATAGTCTTAGGTATAATTGAATATTGTAGTTTCCTAAAGGGAGGAAGCTCTAGCGTAAGTACATGAATGAAATGAATCTAATCTTGTAAACTCATTGAATGGTGACTTCCCTTATTTAAACTGAAGCAAGATTCTAAACATGGGAAGCAACCCATTTGATTTTAACACAAGGTTTACAAAGAGAGAAATAGTGGAGGAACCATCTCATTGAATACCTTCACCTTTTGTGCTCTAGCTCAAGTATGTAAATAAACAAGTCAAAACACCTATGCAACCTCTAGTGTGTATAGAACAGTTTGCACAAAGAGAGAATTAGCCTCAAACTAGTTAGAAGGTGAGATAAGAGGCTACTATTTAAAAATCACAAACAAATGGAACCTAGATCCCCTTCAACATAGTCAAATGAATGAAGAGACAAGCTTAAATGTAACATTGTGGGTTTATCTTTTTAATCCATTACAAAAGAATTTATTGTAGGATGCTCTAAAGAATTTCCAAGTGCACGAGCTATCCTAGACCATCCTTATTTTCTCTATGAACTTGTATAAACCAAAGAAGGAGGAAGTGCACATAATCCATGAACAACCTCTATTATACATTTATTTAATCCTCAATAAGCACCTAGTACACAATTGCATGAAAGACTTAGGTGTGAATAGTTCAATGATGCCAAAAAAATAGAAGACACATTAGGTAAAACATTCTCCCCTATTTCCAAAGGCATTGTCCAATTAGATGGAATAGTAGTTAACATTGTGTGGATCATCAGGGATGTGAACCTTACTTTCCATACATGTCTAAACCATTACATTGCATGGGACATCATAGTGACTGATGTTCCCCCTACTACTCTGTATGCTTTTTTTAAGACTTCACAACTAGGGTGGGTGGATACCCATAATTATATTAGTCATACATGCTACTTCATCCCATAAATGAGACCAAGGTGACCATCAAATCTGAACTTATATTCAGAATTCATGTGAAGTTATACTCTTCTAGCCTAGTTAACATACTGGTGCAACTTCAGTATTTTGCTCTTCTATTTTAGCCTCAACTAGATTTACTCTTGGGAAATCTTCTTGCCTCCTTTTTTGATCTTCATAGTTTGGTCACTCAATTTCTCTATGCCCTTCTTCTCCACATCTATAATAGACATAAGATATGTGTTGACTCATAAACCATCCTCTAGAACTATCGTAACCTTGTCATCTTTGAAATCCTCTCCCTCTTTATTGGTATTGAAACCCTTGCTTATTATCATCTTGTCTATCTACACCACATTATGATTCACCTTTATTGGCATTAAATCTACCTTTGGTGGTATTAAACCCACTTTGTCCCCTTATTGGAGGGGATGAACCTCTTCTTGGACTAGTATATGTCCTTCTAAAATTTTATCTATTTTGCTTTTATTCTACCTTCAAAGCTAATTGATAAACCTCCTCCATTTTAAGTATTTTATGCATGATTAATTCATCTTGAATAGAAAACTTGAAACCATTTACATACCTTGCATCCATTTGATCTTCTATTTTATCATGCTCCACTCATATGAAAAACTTGTACAATTCTTCTATATACTCTTGTATATTGTGATGTTTTTGCCTTAAATTTTGAAATCTTCTAAATAGCATTCGTGCATAATACAGAGGAAAAAATTTCTCCCTCAGCTTCTTCTCCATCTTTTTCCATGAATTAATCTTCTTTTTACCTTTTGTTTGTCTCTCTTTCTATAGGTGATCCCACCAAATCATTGCATGACCTTTCAATTTCATGCATGCAAATTTTACCTTCTTGTCTTCTCTTATAGTCTCCCACTCGAAGAATTTCCATGCTATTCATGCAATCTATCAACTCCTCTCAGTTTAAACTACATCCATAATCTAGAACATCAACCTTGATTCCTTCATTCATTCCTTCTAAATATTAAATCATCCTCTCTTTCATCGATGGTGGTTGCTCTTGTTATTCTTCTTCTTGCTAAACTTCTTCATCATCATTTGTGTCTTCTTCATCACCACCTTCTCTTCTCTTTTGGTTGGTGATAACCTCTATTAATTATTGAACTTTCCTTTGCAGATAATGTATAGTATAGTTCATCTGTGCCATACCTCCTCATCTTCTCACCATTCTTCTCTCCTCTAAGATTCAAACATGCTTTGATACCAAATAATGAACCCAAAAAATAACAAGAACAAGGAAATTATCAATAGGCCAAGATCTTGAAACAATACTTAGAATTGATTCATATTGATTGTTTGAAATAATTACAAACACACACCATGCTTAAATAATCCTCAACATAGAATTCATAGTCTATGTACAAAATTCAAAAAAATTGAAATCTAAAAAGAATTGTCTATTTTTAAAAACACCGAAAAATAGCCAAAAAATCTCTTGAAATATCGTAAACACTATAATTAGACCATGGATTAAAATTAAACTGAATTTAATGTTCGTTTCTAAAAATATATAATTTCTAAAGATAGAAAAAACCTTAAAAAATTATTAAATCACAATTTCAAACACTTAGAAGATCACGTATGTCCTCCAAAAACATCAAAAACATTCCTAGACAAGTATAACTCCCTAAGGATAACAACTTACTTTTTGATATGATCATTTTGGTGAGTGGAAGAGCTCAAATGGAGCTACTAGTCAAAACTATGACATCCGAAAGGTTGTCCTATTTTTTCTACATCAGATATTATCATGTTTATTTGTTTCTATGTTTATATTTTAAATTTTTATTTTATTTTTTATATTTACATGGATTTGTTATGACAATGACTATCTGTATTTGTTTCATGTTAATCTATATTCACCAAAAGCTATCAATAGAGGTTAATGGAGCCTAGTTTAGTCATCCAAATGTTTCATTCTTCTTTCCTTACATAACTACAGGGACATGGTTCTATTATATTTTTATTTATATGTATGCAAGAATTCACATGTATATGTACATAAAATTGGAACATTATTTATAAATTTGCTTTTCATACACCGCCTTTTTATAATGTATTAAATTATAATGTATTTCCACATATGGTTCTCATATATAAATTTGGTTATTTATGGACATCTTTCCACATTAATAAGAATCTGAATGGCCTTAATCTAATTAAATATCCTATGTTTCATATTATGTTTGTTTCTTGTTCATTTCAAGATCATTGCAAGATCTTAGTTTTTTTTTTTTTTTTACAATCTTATGTCCGTTTTGAGTTTTTTTTCTTTTTTCTTTTCTTTCTTTCTTTCTTTTTTTTAAAAAAAAAAAAATTATTTAAAGATCAAAATTGTGAACAATTTAATTTTTACTTTATACTTTTGTAGTTCTATTTAACTTTAGATTGATTCTACATCTTTCAGAATTTTCTTATCACATTATCTCATAATCATCATTTGTTTGATATGTACAAAAAATCCTTATATCTAAATATCAATTTTGAGTCATTTATTAAATATCAATTAAACTCAAAACATTCATAAGTTATTTAGGTGCACATTGATTCTTTTTATTACTTCACTTTTCAAGGAGCCTAAACATTCATCATTCTTTTTCTTTACATCAAATTAAATTCTTTTTCCATCAACACTTTGTGTCAAAATAAGGTTATATCATAAACATATAGTTGTGTTTAATTATTTAAGATATGAGGTTATATCATAAACATATAGTTGTGTTTAATTATTTAAGATATGATTTTAATCTATTTCTCAATACTATTGGGATTTCACTCCCATGTAAAAAAGAACTACATTAGATTTGAATCCAACCATACTTGATATGTAGTTATAACTCATTACAAAGTTTCTTGACGCTAGTAATTTTGACATACTATTAAATTGGAAAATTTTATTATTTGGTCAAGGAGCGAAAATGATGCATTTCAATGCTTTCTAGCCGCTGGTATCTCCCAACATAGTTGTAGGCATATTTGCCATCGAGTTTGCACCTACTTAGAAAATTATAAAATTGCAAAAGTAGTGGGATACACTGATGACCAGGTACAAAATCAATAGGAAAAATTTGCATAATTGATGACCTACAAAATCTTTCCCATGGACAATCAATGACTTGTTGATTCTATCGTAATGATAGTTTAGATCTATATATACATGGTGTTAGCATAATCAGCTCTAAATTTAGATTTTAGTCTCAAATTTCCAAAATTCAACTTAGATCTGTACGTTTTCATCTTTCTTTATCTTTTCATCATTTATTTTGATTTATCAATTGTTTTCATACTTTCAATTATTATTTTTAGGGATAATTAAAGTCTAAATTATTATAATTTAATTCTTTATAAGAACCTAACTTGTACCTTAAATGTAATTATTCACATCTATTGTATTTATTCTTGAACTATAAATGATTAAAATATTTTAAAAATTATTTAATTAAATAATATTACTATCCTGAATATATTATTTAGCTTAGTTATTTATGACATAAATTAATTATTATTTATTTTGACACAATTTAATTACTACCCATTTATTGATATTAATGTTTGATTGAATTTGAAAAATTTTTAAATGTAGCTTAAAAAATTAAATTGATACTCAAAACTTTGAAGGGGTGATATGAAACCGACAACTTTTCATAAAAATGAGAAAGTTGAGCGATTGGGATGGTTGGATGCCCTTTCATCGCCGTATTTAAAAATGGTGTCATACGAGAAGATTGAAGAAATTACGAATGATTTGTGCCTCTAATGATTTGTGGTATGATTTTTTCTCGGAACTATTTTTAGGAAGTTAAAATTTAAACTTGTTGAAAACAGGATTAAATAACTTGTTTGAAATGCGAGAAATCACGCATTTTCCTAGAGTTAAAGTCTTGTATCTACATACGATAGTGGGAGCCGCCTTTGGCAGATGGAATCCCAATTTTTAAATTAGTTTAAGGCAATGCTGGAGCTCATTAAACTAAATTAAAAATATAAATAATCAAGAATAAATGAACTCATTAGACTAGTTTAGGAATAGAAATAAAAATAATCTTAGAACTTATTTCACGAGTGTGAGAATCTTAAATCATGACAAATATGTAAAACTGGAAGTTTTGTTGTTTCATGTTGGTTGATTCATATTAGATGTCGATATGTATGCAGCGTTATATAGGCTTTCACATATTGATGTTGACCACAACAAATTTGGGTCCGTCAAAGATTTTATGTAAAACTAAAACTCATGCATCAAATGTTTAGTATCTAGAATGACGGTGCAAATATTGTTTGTACGTGATAGCATGGGCAGAATTTGAAAGAGATAGAAAGAAGGATAGCCATTGCTTTGCAGGAACGTGTGGCACCAGTTTATCTACATAAGTACCGTATCATCTGTCCACGCCTGCGAAAAAGAATCAGGAGAAGCATTACTTTCTTTGCTTTCGCCAAAGGAGTTCTGTTTTGTGTAATAAAAACAAACTTTCACAATTTTTGTTTTTAATTTTTGATCGAGAGGATTGGATGGTCCATCACATTGCCATCTTTTCAATAATCATCACATTTTCAAACTAATGTGCTTTTTCCAGAGAGCATCACGTTTTGACACCACATGCAGGATTGTAATTATATCTCAGACTTCATTCGAGATTGGTATATTTCTTACTCAACATACATAAAGTATATTTGAAGCCTGGGATTTTGTTTCATTGTTCAACACACATAAAGTATATTTGAAGAATGGGATCGGGAGAAATTAATGGCTTAATATACAATTATCACACGTTTTTTTTTGTTACGTTGGTTCTCTTTGTCATTTAATTATTAATTAAAGTATATATAAAATCATTGATATTTAAAAAGAACAGTTGTTATGATCGTGATTGTAGATTAAACAAATCTTACATAATAAAAGATTCATAAAAAAATGATATTAGTTTATAATAATTATGTATATAATTTTTTAAAAATAAAATAAAAACTTTCCTTTAACTTTTCCAATCTTTCCCTTTCATTAATAGTTCTTTACCTTTGTGTAGACACTAAATGTACATTCTTAATGCATGTCAAGATTATACATATAATCAAGGTTTTTTAATTTTTCTATTTTTAACTATTAGGATGAATAATTATAAAATCAATTCATAAGGATAGAAGCCAAAACACACAAAATCAAATCAAACAAACGAATAATTAATATATTTCATTTGATAATTACTTGTTACAAGAATCTATATGCTCATAATAACCTATTAGAAGTGTTTTTCCAATTATGACAACTATCTTAAAATCACTTCAAAAAATTAATGGGATATATTTAGCAGCGTTAATAATAATAATAATAATAATAATAATAATAATAATAATAATAATAATAATAATAATAATAATAATAATAATAATAATAATAACAACAACAACAACAACAACAACAACATAATTTTAGAGTTTTACATCAAATTTGATGTTTAATTAAAGGTAATTTGTTTTGAGGATTACATTTTAGTCTATCTTAATTTTATCATACATTTTTAGAGTATCATTTTTGGTAATTATTATCTTTTTGTTGTGTATTATTTATTTATAGGAGTTTGTATATATTTTTTAGATTGGACATTTCAAAATTTATGGTTGGTTTTTATATTTTATTTCTATTTATTTTATATATATATTCCAAAAAATGTCTAATTTATTTTCTAATTGATTGAAAAAAAATACTATAAATATTTAAAATCCATTTATAAAAATAATTATTTATTATTTCAATATTATAATTATAATTTAGAAAATCATATCACTGATTTTAAAGTATCTACATATGTTAGAGTATGTCCTTAAATATTTGTAATGCTTTGTGTCTTTCATAGAAATAAATGATTGAACCACAATCTAAAATTGATCTAGAAAAAATACGCTAATCTTTCAGCGGCTATAATTTTTGACATGTAATTTCATTTGAGTTCTTTTACGTGTGAAAACAACCATATCAAAAACTTTGATGTTGTCCTAAATTGTTATATTCATTTTAGGTTGATTTTAATATTTTTTTGAGGCCGTACATGATCATCTGACGGTCTAAAATTAACATTTAATGATTCTTTCGAGAATTTTCTATTTTTGAAAATTGTATATTTTTATAATTAGATGTCAACTTCAGTTAAATTTCATCGCATAGGATAATTATAGTGTTTAAATTATTTTTAAAGATTTTTAGAGTTATGCATACTTTCAAGCAAAACTTACTATAAATAGTGGCTGCTAAAAATCAATATTTTTATTTTATTTTAATGTTTTTGAATTTCTACATGTCAACTCTAAATTTTAAATTCAGGCTTATTTAAACATGGTTTGGGTTTGTAATTATTTGAAGTCATTTAATATGAATCAATTCTGAGATATTATTTTAGATCTTAGCTTATTAGTAATTTTATTGTCTTGATAGTTTTTTTGGATTAATGATCTGGTATCAAATCAAGTTTGAATCTTGGAGGAGAAATACATATAAAGATGATGAGGAGGTATTGCATAGATGAATTGGATTATACAAGAGCTGTAAAATCAAGTTCAATAATTTAATAGAGGTTATCACCAATTAGGGAAGAAGAAAAGGTGGTGATGAAGCTGAAGGAGACATAGATCATGATAAAGAAATTTAACAAGAAGAAGAACAACAAGATCAGCCACCATCAATGGAAGAGAGGATGGTTCAAGATTTAGAAGAAAGAAATGAAGGAATCAAAGTTGATGTTATAGAATATGAAGGAATTTTGAAATTAGAAGAGTTGATAGATTGAATGAAAAGCATAGAGAATTTCTTTGAGTAGAACACTATGAGAAAATTCAAGAAGATAAAGTTTAAATGGATGAAATTGAAAGTTCATGAAATGATTAGGTGGGATCACTTGTAGAAAGAGAGACAAAGAAAAGGTAAAGAGAAGATTAATTCATGAAAAAAGATGGAGAAGACATTGAGAGATAAAATTCTTCTTATGGATTATGCACAAATCTTATACAAAAGATTTCTGAATTTGAGACAAAAAGATCATAGTATAAAGAGTATAAAGATAAATTTTATAAGATTTTCATAGGAGTGCAGCATGATGAAAAAGAAGATCAGATGGTTGCAAGGTATGTAAAGAGTTTTAAATTTTCTATTCAAGATGAATTAAGTATGGATAAAATACTTTGCATGGAGGAGGCTTACCAATTAGCTTTGAATGTAGAAGTGAAATAAAATAGACAAAATTTTAGAAGAACATCTCATGGTCTAAGAAGAGGTGGATCCCTTCTAAATAGGGGATGATGTGGGTTTAATACCATTAGAGGTGGGTCTCATACCAATAGAGGTGAATCATACATGATCAATTGAGGGTTCAAAATTAATGTTTACTAATTTTTACAAGAATTTTCAATTTTTAGAAATTGCATATTCTTAAAACCAAACATATATTTCAGTTGAATTTTGTCTCATAGGCTAATTATAGTGTTTATAGTATTTTTAGAGATTTTTAGAGACACACACAGTTGCATGCAAAACTTAATATAAATAATAGCTACTAAAAATAATCATTTTTTTAGATTTTAGTTTTTTCAAATTTTTGCATATCAACTCTAAATTTTATGTTGAGGCTTATTTAAGTATGGTTTGGGTTTGTAATTATTTCAGTTCATTATATACAAATCAATTTTGATTTATTGTTTTAGATCTTGGCCTATTGGTAATTTTATTATCTTGATAGTTTTTTTGGTTTCATTATCTGGTATCAAAACTAGTTTAAATTTTGGAGAAGAAAGGCATGATGAGAAGATGATGAGGTATTGCATAGATGAACTAGACTATATAAGAGATGTAGATTAAATTTCAATAATTAATATAGTTTATCATCGATCAGTGAAGAAGAGAAGGTGGTGATGAAGCTAAGAGAGATAGATCATGATGAAGAAATTTAGAAAGATGAAGAAAAACAAGAGAAACCACCATCAATGGAATAAAGGATGGTTTGGGATTTAGAAGGAAGAAATGAAGGAATTAAAGTTAATGTTTTAGACTATGGAGGTAGTTTAAAACTAGAGGAGTTGATAAATTGGATGAATAACATGGAGAAGTTCTTCGAGTGGAAGACTATAAGAGAAGAGTTTTCATGCATGAAATTGAAAGGTCATGTAATGATTGGGTGGGATTATTTGTAGAAAGAGAGATAGATCAAATGTAAAGAGAAGATTAATTTATGCAAAAGGATGAAGAAGTTGAGGGAGAAATTTATTCTTTTGGATTATGCACAAACCCTATATAGAAGATTTCAAAATTTGAGGCGAAAAGATCATAGTATACAAGAGTATATAGAAGATATATTATAATCTTTTCATATGCATGTAACATGATGATATAAAAGAATAGATGGTCGTAAGGTATGTAAATGGTTTGAAATTTTTTATTCAAGATGAATTAATTATGCATAGAATACTTTGCATGAAGGAGACTTATCAATTATCTTTGAACGTAGAAGAGAAACAAAATAAACATAATTTCAAAAGAATGTCTCTTGGTCCAACAAGAGGTGGATCCCCTCCAAATAGGGTATGTGGTGGGTTTAATACCACTAGAGGTGAATCATACCTAATCATATGAGGGTCCAAAATTAACATTTAATTATTTTTTGATAATTTTTTATTTTTAAAAATTGCCAATTTTTAGAACCATATGTCAACTTCTATTGAAGTTTATCCCTATTATGCTGTTAACCATTGGTGTGTCTAGGGATATGTGTTGTTGACTTGTGGCTTACATACCTCTTTTATTTACTTATTAATTTTATCTACGTTCTTAGATAGGTCAACCTATGGAATAACTGAGGCTTGGTAGACTATATATAAAAGGTAGTAGTTAGTCTTTAATCATCATGTGAAGTATTCTACTATTAGTGCATTATTATGGAGGTTGCCCCCTTGAAGTGGATTTACTATAATATTTAGTATTATTTTCTATTGTCAATTATCACTGTGTAATTTCTCATATTTCATTATTTTGTGTAACATAAAATAATTTTATGTGAATATCTAAGTAACTTCATTTCAAGTGGTATTAGAGCTTTGACTTGGGTAAGTTTTATGTGGTGTAGTTTTTAGATCTGGTGAGACGTGGCTTCTAGGAGTAGTGAAAATGAAAAAACATAACTTATAATCTAGGAAGAATTAATTTTTTCCCTTTTCACACTTGTAGTCATTAGATTCATCTCAGTGAGATGATTGTAATGGTGTATTATTTTAGTACACTATTTTAGTATCAAATTTTTTACTCTAGTGCATAAAGGTAATCATTGGATTCATCTTGATAAGGTGATCACAATGATACCATTTTTTGGTACACTTTTTTTTAAGGGTCAAAACCCTCGTAAGGTTTGTTTATGGTAGGTCCTTCAACTTGAGGAAGAAAATAAGCACTAAAAACTCTTAAGACTCCTTCTACTGACAACATAGAATCTATAACTTTAGATCTATTGCTTTTTCAACTTTAAGAGGACATAAAAAACTTGGTTCGACATGATGAATTTGTTGCAGTTCAAGCTAATGTTTTAGGGATGGACAGAGATATTAGTGGAGTTCACATTGAATTGTAGTATATCACTATATAATTGGCTATCTTCACATCTCAGCTTCAACCTAACAACCTTCTACTTCAACATCCAAATCCTCCTCTCAACAACTCCCATACTAGTATGAAATCGATGTTGCCAAAAATAGAAAGAGTAAGTTCAATGGTAAGGATCCTCTAACTTGGATTAAACAAATTGAGAATTTATTTGAGCTACATCAAATCCCTTCTTCTCAGAGGGTGATGGTGGCATCCATGTATATGGAACCTGAGGAATTCATTTGGTATCGTTG
Source organism: Torreya grandis (assembly GCA_037957365.1). Lineage (NCBI taxonomy): Eukaryota > Viridiplantae > Streptophyta > Pinopsida > Cupressales > Taxaceae > Torreya > Torreya grandis. The sequence continues at coordinate 355,872 of JARHVA010003867.1, read as the reverse complement.
GTTGTGTACTCAAAAGAAAAATATTGGTGCTCCTATTGCATGGAATATTCTTATTAAGGAGTTGACAAATCAATATAAAAATAATGTCTCTAATAACTATTTCAACAAATTATCCAATCTGTGGCAAATAAGATCTGTGAAGGACTATATTCAACAATTTTAGAATCTCTCTTTACAGGTGGAAAATATCACTGAGAGAAATTATATGGATATATTTTCTGTGGCCTCAAAGATATAATCTAATACAAGGTTCAAAATTTTGGCCCGACATCTATCTTAAAAGTTATCCCTAAGGCACACATGATAGAAGAAAAAGAGATGGTCCGATGGAAAACTTTCACTACTGGTCATGATCATAACTTTCTAGCACCATCATTTTCATAGCCCACTAGATCAACACAATGAAAAATTGAAGATAAGTGAGCCAAAGGGTTGTGTTATGGTTGTGATAGAAAATGGAGCAAAAACCATCGTCATGCTGAAAAGAAGCTAGTTTACATTGAAGGTGCCAATGATGATGAAGATGATGCAAAGGTAAAAGTTCCTAAGGAGGAATGTGAAGAATCTCAACCTACTATTTCATGCCATGCCCTATTAGGTATTAGTACTCCCCAAACTCTTAAGGTGATGAGTTTCATTAAGAAATAGAAAATCACTATCTTGATTGATTTTGGGAGCACACACAACTTCATCCACAGTAAATTGACTACTCATATGAATTATTTCATTTATCTAGCTCGAAAATTATAGGTTATGATTGTAGATGGTGGTATTTTTAGTTGTTCAAGAAAATGTCATAGTATTAAGTTGTATATGGGAGACTACTTATTAGATTCTCATATGTTCGTTATTTCGATGGGTGAAGTTGATATTATTCTGGGAGTCAAGTGGCTCTCCACTTTGGGCACTATTGAGATGAATTTTCTAGAATTATTCATGTGTTTTCATTCTGAATAATTGACATTTGAGCTAAGAGGATTAAGGGCTAAATATCCCCAACATGTTAGCTCCCATCAAATGATAAAGATTCTACATATGGGTGTTGAGGGATTTGTAGCTTGCTTATTTTCTATAGAAGTACAACTAACTCGGCCATCTCCACTTCTTGATCTATAATAAATAATTAATTTTTATTCTATTATTTTTAGAGACATGCCAAAAGGACTTCATTTAGTTGCATGCACGATCATGCTATCACACTTATTCTTGGTAGTACTCCACCCAACATTAGGCCATATAGGTATCCCTATGCCCAAAAAAGTGAAATTAAAAATATGGTAGAAGAAATGTTGAATGCAAGAATCATTCACTATAGCCAAAGTGAATACTCTTCACCATATGTCATGATGGAAAGAAATATGACACTTAGAGGATGTGCCCTAACTATAGATAACTCAACAAGTACACTATCAAAGATAAGTTTTCAATTCTTATCATTGATAATTTGCTTGATGAATTGAATGGTGCTATTTATTTTACCATGTTAGATCTGTGTTCTGTGTATCATCAAATCAGGATCCATGATGAAGACATACCCAAAACCAATTTCATGACACATGAGGGCCATTACGAGTTTTTGGTTATGCCTTTTGGCCTAACAAATGTACCATCTACTTTTTATATATTGATGAATACTATTTTTAAGCCATTTTGAAGAAATTTATTTTGTTATTCTTTGATGATATCCTCATTTATAGTAAAAATTAGGTAGACCATTTGCAACATGTGAAATTGGTACTCTCCATTTTGGAGCAAAATCAACTATATTCCAAACTTTTCAAATTTACATTTTGGGCTAGTGAGGTTGAATATTTGGGTCATTTGGTGTCTTATGAAAGAGTGAAATTGGATCCTAAAAAAATCTAAGCAATGGTGGACTGGACAATTTCTAAGACACTCAAGCAACTTTGAGGATTTTTGGGGCTTACTAGTTACTATCATAGATTTGTTAAAAATTATGGTAGTATTATAGCCCCACTTACCTCTTTGTTAAATAAGGACTCCTTTCAGTTGACTAATGTAGCTACTCAAGCATTTTAATAATTGAAATGTTAAGGTGTGGAGCCTAAAAGCTTCACCAAGGAGCAGATTTGGTAGTTTACAGGTTTACACAGTCACCGGCGTCGGTCAGGAGCGATCGACGTCGGTCAGGTGTAGTTCAAGAGACGTCGGCATCGGCAGGGATCGACCAACGTCGGTCACAGGTAAGCAGGCAGGAACTGGCATCGGTTACCTGTGCGTCCAGAGAGCTATTTCTGAGGATAGAACTGAGTGTTTGCATGATACATTTAAGTCATAGTCTTAAGTCTGCGTCTCTATTATTAGTAAGACTATTTTTAGAGCCCTTGTTCAAGAGGCTTAACTATTGGTTGTAAATGCATGCTCAAGTCTCCTAATTCTATATGTAGAATTAGATCTTCTTAGCTTATTGTAATGAATGTTGAAGAACAGTACAAAATTGAATTAATTCAGGTTGTTGGAGTTGATTGTACTTGAGAGAGAGAGCTCTTGAGGGAAAGAGATCTAGAGAGAGATTTGTATATTTGAGAGAGGTGTGGAAGATAGAAGTTTCTTCAATTGTATTCCTTTTGTAAAGAGTTTAATACAAGTTTTGAGGGTGGTTTTTTGTATCTCTTATTCTTTGCTATTATCTGATTCTAGTTACTTATTATTCTGATTTAATTTCGCGGTTTATTGCTTTCATAAGTGTAATCAAATTGTTGGTTGATCCCCAACAAGTGGTATCAGAGCAAGGTTGTTGGCTCATACTTGATACCAACAAGTGGTATCAGAGCCTTGGTTGTAGGTTCAGAGCTTGATATCCAAAAGTGGTATCAGAGCTCAGGCTCACTAACAGGTGGTTCAGATATGTGTAGTGTGTATTGATTACAGGTTACTCACAGGGGTTTTTGCAAGGATTTCTGTTTGAGTGGGAGAAGCAATGGCAGAAGAAAGTAAACTGAGAATGGAGAAGTTCAATGGCAAAAATTATCAACATTGGAGAATGCAGATAGAGGATTATCTGTATCAAAAAGATCTATACTTACCGTTAGGTGGGATTGCAAAGAAGCCCACAGACATGGATGATGAAGAATGGGAAGTTCTTGATAGAAAGGCTCTGGGGTCTATAAGACTGAGTCTAGCATCTACTGTGATATCTAATTTATCACAGGCAAAGTCAACGGTAGAGTTAATGACTACTTTAGTAAATTTGTATGAAAAACCCTCAGCTTCTAATAAGGTATATCTTATGAAGCAGTTATTTAATTTGCGTATGCAGGAAGGTGGATCTGTATCTAATCACCTGAATGATTTTCATGGAATTGTAAATCAATTAAGTTCAGTCAATATAGTGTTTGATGATGAAATTAAAGCTCTTTTAATATTATGTTCTTTGCCTGAAAGCTGGCATAGCTTAGTAATGGCAGTTAGTAATATTGCATCTGCTTCAAATATTTTAAAAGTAGAGGATGTTGTTAGTGTTATCTTGAATGACGAAATTCACAGGAAAAGCATAGAGGAAACATCAGGGAATGCTTTAAGTTTTGAGAGAAGGGGAAGGCAAAAAGAGAAGAGCAAGAAAGGGAGATCAAGATCTAAGTCAAAGGTGAGAGGTAGATCCAAATCTAGAAATGGTAGGAAGCCACAATGCTGGAATTGTGGAAAGATGGGGCACATAAGCAGAGATTGCTGGTCAAAGCCTAAGGAGGACAATCAGCACAAAGGAAAAGAAGAAGCAAAGGTTGCAGGTATTGCACAAGATGATTTAATATTCTCTTTGCATAATAATATAGAATATTGGGTGTTAGATTCTGGTGCATCTTTTCATGCTACCCCTAATAGAGAATATTTTAGTGACTATGTCCATGGAGATTTTGGAATAGTGTATTTAGGGGATGATGAGCCTTGTAAAATTATTGGCAAAGGTAAAGTGCAGCTGAAAATGTAGAATGGCAACACATGGGTGTTGAGAGATGTTATGCATGTTCCTAGCTTGAAGAGAAATTTGATTTTTACAGGAAAGTTAGGGGATGAGGGTTGTACAGTAACTCTCACAGCTGGAATCTTGGAAGGTGACCAAGGGTGCACTTGTTATGGCCAGAGGTAAGAGAGTAGGTACTCTCTATTTATGTAATTGTGTTACTAACAATTCTCCTTCTGTATTATCTACTTCAGATGTGGATGCAAAATTGTGGCACTCAAGGCTTGGCCACATGAGTGAGAAGGGAATGTCAATTCTTAAGTCTAAAGGTAAGCTTTCAAATTTGAAAAGCATAGATCTAGATTTTTGTGAGCACTGTGTTTTTGGAAAATAGAAGAGAGTGAGTTTTCTCAAGACTGGGTCAACAAAGAAGAAGCATAAGTTGCAGCTTGTTCACACAGACGTGTGGGGACCGGCTCAGGTTGCTTCTATTGGAGGATCACAGTACTATGTTTCTGTTCATAGATGATGCTACAAGAAAGGTATGGATCTATTGTATTAAGAAGAAATCTGATGTATTTGAGACTTTTAAGATTTGGAAAGCTATGGTTGAGAATGAAACAGGTAGAAGATTGAAGTGCCTGAGATCTGACAATGGTGGTGAGTTCTACAGCTATAAGTTCAACTGGTATTGTTATATGCATGGAATCCGCATAGGCAAAGGATGGTTCCAAAGACACCTCAGTAGAATGGAATTGCTGAAAGGATGAACAGAACAATCATGGAGTGTGCAAGGTGTATGAGATTGCATGTTGGTTTGCCCTTAGAGTTTTGGGCAGAAGCTGTTGACACTATAGTGTACCTAATTAATAGAGGACCCTCTACAGCTCTGAATGGTGGAATTCTAGAAGAGGCATGGATAGGTAAAAAGGTAGATCTCTCATTTCTCAAAGTTTTTGGTTGTGAAGCCTTTGTGCACGTTGATAAGGAAAATAGAAAGAAGCTGGATGCTAAGTCTATGAGGTGCACATTTATTGGCTATGGCTCTGATGATTTTGGTTTTAGATTTTGGAATCTAGGAACTAACAAGATAATTAGGAGCCGTGATGTTGTTTTTAATGAAAAAGTGATGTATAGTGATCAACTGAAGAAGCTGAATCAATCTGAGCAGAGCAATGGAGAATTGGATGAGGTGACGGTCCAAAATGAGCTCATGAGAAAAATAAATAATCACTTGTAGGAAAACACAGAGACCAACATCGGCAACGTAGGAACCGACGTCAGTAGAATAGAAACCAATGTCGGTCATATAGAGACTGACGTCGGTAGGACAGGAACCGACATCAGTCAGGAGAACCGACGTCGGCCAGTTACAGGCCTAGAAGTGACCGAGGTCGGTCACTGTCAGAGAATTTGGGCAGACAACGTGTTGTGGATGAGTCTCAGACGCCCATCAAGAGGTCAAAAAGGGTAAGTAAACCTCCAATTAGATATTCTCCTTCATTATTCTATTTATTGCTAACTGATGGTGGAGAACCAGAGAGTTTTGAAGAAGCAATACAGGTGGAGTCCAAGAGTCAGTGGGAGCGTGGCATGGTTGAGGAGATGGAGTCCTTGAGAGAGAACCAAACATGGGATTTGGTTGAGTTGCCAGCAGGTAAGAGGACACTGAAGAATAGATGGACCTACAGATTGAAGGAAGGTGAGAATGGATAGATGAGATATAAGGCCAGATTGGTAGTGAAAGGATTTGCACAAAAGCTAGGTATTGATTTTGGTGAGATTTTTTCTCCTATTGTTAAAATGACTTCTATACGAACTGTACTGTCTTTAGTTGCTATTGAGGATTTGCATCTTGAGCAGCTTGATGTTAAGACAGTGTTTCTTCATGGAGATTTGGATGAGAAAATATATATGGAATAGTCGAAAGGATTTGAGGTCAAAGGTAAGGAGAAGTTAGTGTGCAGATTGAAGAAAAGCTTGTATGGCCTCAAGCAAGCTCCTAGACAGTGGTATTTGAGATTTGACAGGTTTATGACTGAGCATGGCTACAGTAGGTGTCAATCTGACCATTGTGTGTATTTTAAGAGATTAGATAATGGTAGATATATTATTCTGTTGTTGTATGTAGATGATATGCTGGTTGCAGGATCACACATGCAGGATATCTCTGAGCTTAAGGTAAAATTAGCTCAAATGTTTGCCATGAAGGATTTGGGAGCAGCAAAGAAAATCCTTGGCATGAGCATTAAGAGAGACAGGAAAAATCACAGGCTGATTTTGTCTCAAGAGGATTATGTGAACAAGGTGTTGAAACAGTTCAATATGCAGGATGCTAAACCGGTAAGCACACCTTTGGCTGGACATTTTAAGTTGAGTAAAGAACAATGTCCTAATTCATATGATTAGGTAGAGTACATGAAGAAAGTTCCATATTCTTTTGCAGTAGGGAGTTTGATGTATGTAATGGTGTGTACTAGACCGAATATTGCCCAAGCAGTGGGAGTTGTAAGTAAGTATATGGCCAATTCAGGAAAAGAACATTGAAAAGTAGTTCAGTGGATCCTTAGATATCTGAGAGGAACCATTAGTAGGCATTTGTGCTATGGAGGTCTAGATACTTCTCTACATGGTTATGTAGATTCAGATATGGTAGGTGATTTGGATGGCAGGAGGAGCACCACAGGATATGTTTTGACTATTGGTTGAACGGCGGTTAGCTGGATATCAAAGTTGCAGAAGGTTGTTGCCTTGTCAACTACAGAAGTAGAGTATATTGCAGCCATAGAGGCTAGCAAAGAGATGATATGGATGACACAGCTCATGGAAGAGCTTGGAAAGGAGCAAGAGAGTTGCAGATTATACAGTGATAGTTAGAGTGCAATTCATTTGGCTAAGAATTCAGCCTTTCATTCAAGAACAAAGCACATATAGCTTAGGTACCACTTCATAAGACAGGTATTGGAGGATGGTGAGTTGAAGCTGGAGAAGATCCATACAGATAAGAATCCTATTGATATGTTAACCAAGCTGGTTACAAAGGAGAAGTTGAATCTTCATTCAACTTCTGTTGGTCTTCATGATAGAGTTGAAGATGGAAGAGCTAGAAGATGTTGTTGTATAGGTATTGGTAAAGTTGTTTATCTCCAAGTGGGAGATTGTTAACGTGTGGAGCCTAAAAGCTTCACCAAGGAGTAGATTTGGTAGTTTGCAGGTTTACACAGTCACCGGCATCGGTCAGGAGTGACTGACGTCGATCAGGTGCAGTTCAAGAGATGCCGACGTCGGCAGGGATCGGCCGACATCGGTCATAGGCAAGCAGGCAGGAACCGGCATCTGTTACCTGTCCATCCAGAGAGCTATTTTTGAGGACAAAACCGAGTGTTTGCATGATAGATTTAAGTCATAGTCTTAAGTCTGCATCTCTATTATTAGTAAGACTATTTTTAGAGCCCTTGTTCAAGAGGCTTAACTGTTGGTTGTAAATGCATGCTCAAGTCTCCTAATTCTATATGTAGAATTAGATCTTCTTATCTTATTGTAATGAATGTTGAAGAACGGTACAGAATTGAATCAATCTAGGTTGTTGGAGTTGATTATACTTGAGAGAGAGACTCTTGAGGGAAAGAGATCTAGAGAGAGATCTGTACATCTGAGAGAGGTGTGGAAGAAAGAAGTTTATTCAATTGTATTCCTTTTGTAAAGAGTTTAATACAAGTTTTTAGGGTGGTTTCTTGTATCTCTTGTTCTTTGCTATTATCTAATTCTAGTTACTTATCATTCTGATTTAATTCCATGGTTTATTGCTTTCATAAGTTTAATCAAATTGTTGGTTGATCCCCAACATGAAATTGGCTATGTGCACTACTCCAGTATTGCTCACTCCTAATTTTTCTAAGACTTTTGTGGTTGACTGTGATACATCTGGGTATGGTATGGATGTTGTACTCATGGAAGAAGGTAGACCACTGGTATTTGAAAGTTGTTAACTCCAGGTTAAAAATTAGCATAAACACATCTATGAGAAGAAAATGATATATCAACAAAACAAAGGTGAAACCATCAAAACTTTAGGTCTTTTACAAACGTTATCTATTGCTAGCCAATGTTGGAAAGAGGTATCTATGGATTTCATTACATGGTTTCCAAGATCTGATGGTCAAAATGTTATCATGGTTGTTTTGGATCATCTTAGTATGTATGATCATTGCTTTTCATTATGCTAGCCATTTGTGGCTAGTACAATAGCTTCTACTTTTCTCAATAATGTTTAGAAACTACATAGGACCCCTAAGATCATTATCAGTGATAGAGATCCCCTTTTTACTAGTAATTTTTGAACTGAGTTATTTACGTGTTTAGGCAACCGATTGGCTCGTAGTTCCTCCTATTATCCTCAATCTAATGGACAAAATGAGGTAGTCAACAAATGTCTAGAAGGATATATTTGTTGTTTTGTTTTTGATAAACAAGATAAATGGGTTCATTGGCTACCACTTACTGAATGATGGTATAATACTTATGTTCATAGTTCTTCCAAAATGCCTCCTTTTGTGGAACTATATAGATACCACCCTCCATCAATAAATTCAACCTTGAAGTTCTATTCTAAGGTTTGTACATTTGAATAACATATTCACCATCAACATGAGGTCCTTGCAACTTTGCATGAAAATTCAGCTATGGCCCAGAATCGCATGAAGCAATAAATACATCAACATAAAAGTGATAGGTAGTTTTATATTGGTGATTGGGTATTCTTTCACTTACATACATATAAATAGATGTCATTAAAGCAACAAAAAAGGGTTAACAAGCTGTCCCCTAAGTATTATGGGCCTTATCAGATCTTGCAAAAAATTGGCATTGTGGCCTATAAGTTCATTTTTCTTTCATATACTCGCATACATCTAGTATTTCATGTATCATGTCTGAATAAAGTCTTTGGACATAGATTTACCATTCAAAATTTTTTACCAAAATTGGATTAAGAAGGTAGAGTTATACGTGATCCTGATGTGATCCTTCAATGGTGCACCAAGCAACTATGTTCTATAGCAATTACAAAATACCTAATCAAATAGAAAAATCTACCATGTGAAGATGCCACTTGGGAGGATGATGCATTTATGCAAAAAAATCTAGAGTTGGCAAAACATTGAGGACAAAAAATTTTTAAGGGGAAGGGCTTGCTATGCCCTTAACCATTGGTATGTCTAGAGATATGTGTGGCTAACTTGTGGCTTACATACCTCTTTTATTTACGTGTTACTTTTCTTTATGTTCTTAGATAGGTTGGCCTATGAAATAACCTTGGATTAGTAGACTATATATAGGATCTAGTGGTTAGTATTTAATCATCATGTAAATTATTCTATTATTAGTGCATTGTTGTGGAGGTTTCCCCTTGAAGTGGCTTTGTTATATTATCTAGTAATTTATCCTACTATCAATTATCACTGTGTAATCTCTCATATTTTATTATTTTGTGAAATATAAAATCATTATATGTGAATATATAATTAATTTCATTACAATCACAAGGATAATTATTATTTTTAAAGTCATGCGCTTGCATGTAAAATTTACTATAAATATTGACTGCTAAAGTTAGTCATTTTTTTTAGATTTTAGTTTTTTTGAATTTTTGTATGACAACTCAAAATTATAAGTTGAGGCTTATTTAATCATGGTTTGATTTTTTAATTATTTCAAGTCAATCAATACGAATCAATTCTAAGTTAATGTTTCAAATCTTGGCCTATTGGTAATTTTATTGTTTTGAAAGTTTTTTTGGTTTCATTATCTAGTATCAGAGCATGTTCAAATCTTGGAGGAGAAAGACTTGGTGAGAGGATGAGGATGTATTTCACATATAAACTAGACTATACAAGATCTATAGAGGTAGGTTTAGTAATTAACAAAGGTTGTCACCAATCAATAAAGAAGAGAAGGTGGTGATGAAGCTGAGGGAGACATAGATCGTGATGAAAAATTTAGCAAGAAGAAGAATAGAAAGAGTAGCCACCATAGATGGAAGAGAGGATGGTCCAAATTTGAGAATGAATTAATGAAGGAATAAAATTTGATGTTCTATATTATGGAGGCTATCTAAAACTAGAGGATTTGATAGATTGGATGAATAGCATGGAGAAGTTCCTTGAGTGAAAGACAATGAGAGAAGACAAGAAGGTAAAGTTTGCATGTACAAAATTGAAAGGTCATACAATGATTTGGTTGGATCACCTATAGAAAGAGAGACATATAAAAGGTAAAGAGAAGATTAATTCATTGAAAAAGATAGAGAAGAAGCTGAGGAAGAAATTTATTCCTATAGATTATGCACAAACTCTATACAAAAGATTTCAAAATTTAAGGTATAAATATCATAGTACATAATAGTATATAGATGAATTTTGTAAGATTTCCATACGAATGGATGATGATGTAAATGAAGAGCATATGAATTTAAGGTATGTAAATGGTTTGAATTTTTTTATTAAAAATGAATTAAATATGCATAGAACACTTTGCATGGAGGACGATTATCAATTAGATTTGAAGGTAGAAGAGAAACAAAATAAATAGAATTTCATAAGAATGTCTCTTGGTCCAATAAGAGGTAGATACATTCAAAATAGGGGATGAGCTGGATTTAATACCACCAAAGTGGGTCTAATACCAATAGAGGTGAATCATCATGTGGTGCAAAAAGATAAGATGATAATGAGCAAGGGTTTCAATACCAACAAAGAGGAGGATGATTTTAGAGAGGATAAGGTTATGGTGGTACCAGAGGATGGTTTTAAAATTATCATAGATATTATGTCTATTATAGATGTGGAAACTAAGGGCACATATTATTTTACTGTCCACACTATCAAGATCAGAAAAAGAGGCAAGAAGATCACCTAAGACTAAATCTAGATTTGGCAGAAATAGAAGAGAAA
>JARHVA010003867.1:175000-340000 GCA_037957365.1 Torreya grandis | reverse complement strand
TTATTTTATGGTAACATGGAGAAGTATTCACTTTCCATGCAAGGGATATAAAATCTTCGATACATTGTTGATTCACATGGAGTTCATATACACTGAATTGAGAATTGTGTCATCCAAGAATTAAAGACACTAAATAATATCATAGAGCTTCAAAAATTCTCAAAATTAGCAAATTTGTAAAGGGGATTTGTGCTTGAAGTTTTTCAATTCACTTAGAATTTGAGCCAAGTTACCAAAAGTGGAACCCACTAAAATTACACTTACACAACCACACAATAGAAAGCATTCAATAAAATGAAATGATGACTTTATTCTATATGAATTATTGTTTTACCCAATATTTAAAAACCATTTTAGATAAATATTGATGTATTTGAACATGCACATGGAGTATTTCACATTCAATTTGGTCACCCAATCACTTACTACATTAAAAATTTCATAATTATAAGTTTAATACATTCTTATTCAAGAAAATTCCATTTACTATGAATATGCACCATACGTAAAACCATTCCCATGTATAGGAAGTATTCACACATCCCTGAAGAATGTATAATGGGTAAGGATACACCCCTCTTCATACCATTAACATACAAAGATATCATATAAATCTTTTATAATTCATAGGCGTCAATGATAGGCTTGAAACTTTTCTATTAGGACTAACAATGTACTCTAAATCATGTGCAAAATCATCGATATCTCAAATTGCACCACATCAGAGAACATAAAGTTAGATGTACAAATCTTCTCAAAGATAGGATTCAACATCAATACACCAAGAGACTTTTTGATTTAGAGCATTTGTTCAACACCATTACCTATTAACCTAAAACTAATAGAAATTGGTACTCTCCCTTTATAAGGGGTTACAAATGATTTGAGCACAAAAAGGGCCCCTTGAGGTTACCTTCCCATTGAAATTATCAATATTTGGTTGTGTACACAATATTTTTTGCCACAACTACATAGTCAAAAAATTACTAGATGCATATACAAGTATAATGCCTTGTTCATCTTTGCATAACATTGTAGCTTCATAGTACTATGAAACACCTTTTGGCAACTTGAAATCAATAAAAATCAAATCACAAAATTAGAAACATTACATAACATAGCACAACATCCCTACATTCTATACAACATCAATAAAATTTTCCACCTCAAGTTGGCTTGCACCATCTGAATAGATTACTCCATACTGGAAGTATCAGAGTCAACATTTTGTATTGAACACTTCACTTGATTGGCACACCCCATTTCAATGTGTGATAAGAAGGACTAATTCCTAGGTTTATCTTCACACAAACTATAAGTTACCTCTACATTATCCATGGGGACTCCATAAACTCTTACACATTTTCATAGGACTAATAGGAATACCACACAAGATCCTACTTTCTAGTGCAACTTATGCATCACTGAAGGAGTATGTATCACTCTTGTAACCTTCACAATATCTTTGTGTGCTTATATCATACAATGATAAATATTATTTTTAAATGAGGTTTTGTGCATGGCTTAATGACATCTATGACATCTCATGTTGTGCACACATACTCACAATAGTTATGCATGCATCCATAACACCTTATGGTGTACCATACATCATTCTAAATCAATACATGAACATGGACACTTCACTCCAAATTATGTCACACTATGTGACACTTTTTAATTTGATGGCATATTAGAACACCTATCATTAGACTTCTTGTTTTAGAGTTCAATCACCACAAAATCAAAAAGGAAAAACATCATATGGGCAAAAGATGAATTTTAATATAATGTAATTGTCTTTTGGTGTTGTTAATTTCTTTTTATATTATATATTTTAGGGAATCTAATATTAAAGTATCATCCATGTCCATAACAAGTATCTTGGGTACTTACATGCCTCATGTGTCTTGTATTGAATGGCCATTTTACCATATGTTATCATGCCATGAGTATCTAATATCAATGGGACCTTGCAAGGACATATCTTCCAATAGGTAAATCAATTAGACTATGATTCCCCCTTTCTGATTATAAAAACATGCATTCCCTATATTTATAGTCATGTGTAGTCTAGACAAATTAGTTAGGATGATTAACCTTTTGATCACATCAATTGTAATTATATGATTTACAATGTATTTTATGCATATGTACCAGTACTTTATTATTTATATTTAATATAATTATAAATATTATGCTAATCCATTAGTATTTTAAATATGTGATAGATGTTCCTCATCTTATTGAGATTCTATTGCATGTATATAATTGTAGAAACATTTATTTTGGTTGCAGCTTAGTTCAAATTTTGTCAAATACATCAAATCATGTACCTCCTATTTTATATCTAAATCAATTTAAAAAATAAAGGTATGTACATGCATTATATGGTTCCAACAAGACCATGTGAATCAATTTTGATGGATTTCCTCTAAGGATGCCCTACTACCAAGAAAGACAATAGTTGTGTCCTTTTAATAGTTGACATATTCTCAAAGATGATGATTATTTCACCTTTAAATAAATCAATCTCATCTATAGAAAAATTTCAATTTTGGTTCCAACATGCATATGTCTAACTTGAATTACCATCCAATATCATCTCTAATAGTGACATGAAATTTTTTAGTGATTTCCTAAAAAAACTTTGGTTTATTATGTACATAAAGGTAAACAAGTCTATTGTGTTCCATCCTTAGAAGTTAATGGATATATATAAGTGGTGAATAAGATGATTTTTCATGTTCTTAAAATTTACAATTCCAAGAAGACACACACATGGAAGGAAAAGCTTCCTTTCATATAGAAAAATTACAACAAAGCCTTACCTAACTCCACAACACTACCCTTTTTTGGTTTTCTTGGGTTTCAAATGTTTAGTACTCATTGATGTATCTTATCCTTTTGCATTATCAACAACAAAAATTCTTTCAACTCAAAAGGAAGTTAACATGTCTACTAAGTTCATTGAGCAGTTTGGGTACATTTAGTAACAAGTGCATACCATTATGTAGAAGTCTGATTCTAAGTACGAAAAACATCATGATGAACATCAACCACGATATATTATTTAGGTTGGTGATTATTCATTTCTCCATTTGTAGAAGGAAAGACTAACATGAACCTATTTCAAGTTTAATCCACTTAGGTAAGGGCCTTACACTATCACTAAGTAAGTTGGAGATAATGCTTTTGAGGTCAATTTTCCTCCTACCTTAGTTTGCATCTAGTCTTCATTTAAGAATGGTTGTGAAGTTATTTTTTACCTTTTCTAGATGCATTAGATGTCGTAGAGATAGTTTATCAAGCATATATCAATCATGATTTGAACACATTAGTATAAGTGGATCAAATCACTAATGTCAGGATCAAAAGCATTTGGAAATAAAAGACTCCTCTATTATAAATCATAAAAATAGGTCAAGTTCCATCCCAAGGTTATTATTATATAAAATTTCAAGTTTCCAACAACTTCTACATATTCTTCCATAATTTCACAAAATTGGCACCATGTCTCATCAAGGAAGGGTAATTTTGATCCAAGAGGATATAAGACATTGATTGAATTGTGGTATAATGGTGGTACTTTTCACCATGTGTTATCTTGAGCATTATATTTGGGATCATCCTAAGCACATTTGTTCATACCAAAAATTCTTAATTCTTCTTTGTCAATGTTCCTTATTTGTGACAATTTCAACTCCATTATGTGTAAAGGTGGAATACATTTTTGATAAATTTACAAAATAAAGAATTGAAACATTCATGAAATGAGAAATTATCATTTTTATAACCAACAAACCATCTTGTCATCTTCCACACTTCTATATTAATTAGTATTTAAAAAAAATATAAATACAGATAAAGTAAGGAGGAATGTAATGACTAGATATCTTGATGTGCACCTAACCTCTCAAATCGTTATATGAAACTATTCATAATATAATTTTACAACTTATACTATTAACATGGTGTTTATTGTTTTATATTTTCTCTTTATCTATTAATTTTTTTATTATCAATCTTAACCTTTATTATTTCATATACACTTCAGCTATAACATATTTAATCTATCAAAAATGTTATCTATTCCATTCTTCTCCAAAACAATAAAAAAATAAAAGCATCTAAAAAAATTTAATTATTAATCACCTTCAACTCGTTGTTTCATTTTTTAACTTTTTAGTTATAAAATACATTCAACTTTTTATGAATAAAATAAAATTAAAAAAAATTATCAAAAACTATAAAAAATTATAATAAATATATAAATTTTTATTATTTTTTCTTTAATAAATTATATTAACATTTAAAAAATATCATTAAATAAAAAAATTCATGACAAACAAAGTCCACCATCAAATTTAGTCTAGTCTTTGGACACAGCTTAAATGGTCCCTCTAATTGTGAAAAATACAAATCGAACAAATTAAATAGATTGAAGAGATCCCTCCAAAATAATTCAAGACAAGGCTCTATGGCAATGGTACGGATAACAAATTGGACGCCATTAAAAATGGCAGTCGAGGAATTCAAGGCAGGGTTGTTTTTGAGGTACATAAAATTGTTCACATTGAAATTGTGCAAATTTTCCACATATTGTACTTGTGAAACGCTTTGCACTAAATAAATGAAAATAAAGGTTGATCAGTGTATTAATGAAAGTTGCGGAGTTGTCATTGAATAATTTTTCTGATTTATTAATAATGATCAGAAATTGTGGTATATAGTGCAGCAGCTTGAGAGAACTAAATGATTTAAGTATCCTTAAATTTAATGTACGTATGTTATCTGGTTTAAGATTTTATTATTTTATATTTAATAATTTGTCAATTTCGATTAATTTGTACAATATTTTCTTAAAGATTTGTTTTTCTATCGTTTATTATTAAAATATTAAATATATAATCATTTTATATATAATAATATATCATATAATTTAATAAAAACAAAAGTTAAAGTATATTTGGAACTCGTTCTTCTTAAAGCGGTCCAAGAGAAAGAAAACTATAAATCACTCACCTCTTTAATAAAATTTTCTTGTTTTCTTGGATACTGAAAAGAAAACTTGTAATTTTTTCTTGTTTTCTTGGATACTGACAAGAAAACGTGGTCGGATTCTGCGTGGAAATGGGAAATGAAATTAAAATATGTTGAGATTATTAAGATATGGGACTTTGACCATTACTTAAAATCCACGTTAATTTTAGGTGAAAAATTATGTTTTACATGACACATCTTCTATATATGTCTTGGGTTTATTTTTATTGAAAATAATATTCTTTCCATTATATGAAAATGGTTGGTTATTTCACTTTGCTGGTCTCTGGTATAAATTTAGGGATTCTAACATTTTTGGTAAGATATAAGAAGAATGTATGAAGTTTTTTATTTTAATATAAATTGTGACTAAATAAAGATAAAAAGTGATGTCATGTGGGTATCATCCATATATTTATTTGATGTTTAAATTTTTAATATTGTAAAATTTATAAATATTACATAAATTATAACAAGTAATAAAGATTATGATTATTTATTTGAAAAGCATGTAAAAATCACATGATGGTTGTTATATTAAAAATTATAAGACTGATAAAATAAATCTTTATAAATTAAAATATTAATGTAATTTCATAATAATTTTGTGTGTGTGTGTGTGTGTGTTGAATTTATAAAATTTAAAAATAATAAATTTATAATATAATAATTTCACATAATTTTTATTTAAAAATAAAATACACATCAAAATTTTAACATCACGATACATAAAAGAGGTGTGAATTTTGACAATTAAAAAATACCCCCAAAAAAAGGAGGAAAAATAAGAGAGAAATTGGAGGCGCTCAACATTATTCAGAGAAGGTCACTCAACATTATTTATGCCGTACTTTAGCAAGTCACTGTAGTTTTTGTTGATTTTTATATCACATTAAATGAGGAAAATTATTTGTATTATATTAAGAAAGAATATGAAATTATGACAAATAACTCATTCCACATTTTGCTAATATCATAAATAATAAAAATCATTTTTAAGTATGTCATTATCATTATTTTAAATTTATTACTTTAAAAACAAATCATTGGCAGACCATGAAGTGATGGTGAATAGGTATCTTCGTACAAGTTCAAATTTTAATTATGATAATACAACCACAATCAATACAGTCATAACCAAATGCAATGTCTTTATTGATTATCATAATTTTTTTTGACAATAATATATAGAAAATAAAATAACTAAAATAAACCCTGATTTTACAATAATCACTATTATTCTATTAATCTTCATTAAAAAATAAATTTACAAATACAAAAATAAATTTAAAAATACAAAATAAATTTAATACAATAATTAAAATTAAAAGCCAACTTCATAATAATCGCTTTGTATCCTATTGACCCTCATTTAAAAAAATATCATTAATATATACAAAATAAAGTTTAGAAAAATATCTCAAATTAAAATCTAGTATAATAATAATTACATTTCACAAAATTATGAAAATACTACCCCTCCCCAAAAAAAAAATCCTCTCCCCTCTATATATTTTTATTTACCTGAAAAAATATTGTTAGAAATGACAAACTCATATGGATGTTATATTAAAAGAAAATTGTTCAATTGATACATACATAAATGTTATTGTGTGTTTATATGTTTGTATATATGTTATTGTGTGTTTAATATTATTGTGTATGTATA
The DNA here is from genome assembly GCA_037957365.1 of Torreya grandis. Taxonomy (NCBI): domain Eukaryota; kingdom Viridiplantae; phylum Streptophyta; class Pinopsida; order Cupressales; family Taxaceae; genus Torreya; species Torreya grandis. The sequence goes on along the minus strand of JARHVA010003867.1, from coordinate 333,288 downwards.
TATAAAGTTGTAGGAAATGAAACATCGTTGTAAATGATATTGTTCTGTATATGAATGTTGGTGTATATATACATAGTGACATCCATGTAAGTGTATAATTTGTATATATACACACTATTAATCGATCCATAATTACCGTATTATGAAACAGAAGCATCCATAATTTGTATATATGCACACTATTTGAATTCATTGCGTTCATTCTTTAAAACACATATCTAAAATCACGTCGGCTTGGTCCTTTGGAATAATTGGATTTTTTTATTTTTTTTGGCTGTAATATATCATTTGGTCACACGGGTTTCCCACGTAAAGGGCAAAGTGAAGGTCGGGCATCATAGATGTGTCTTCCATGAGATTTTAGAGTTGTTTTTACCTTCCAAGGAAAATTTGATGAGGGAAAGACATTTTATTTTATTTTTTGTTTTTGGATATCGTAGTTTTATATTTACTAAATATTAGGTCGCAAAGTTAAAAATTTAAATTAGATTTGTTTAATTATGTTTGTGTAACATTGGTGAAATTGTATTTTATTATAGACATAATTGATGGTTAATATATATTGCCAATTTTAAAATGACGTCTTGATTTTAATGATGATTTCGTCACCATTCCAAGATAAGATCATTTGATGCAACATTTATGTATATGATGGAATGGAGCATGCACGGATGAATCGACCTATCTTGACTAATACGTCCAACCCTTCATAAAAAAATATGATAAGTTCACACTTCTTACTTTTCACCATTAAATTTCTAGCTTTGCGGACATATATCATCTATGAAAGCAAACATAAAGGAAGAGTTGGGTTGTGTACTAAACCTTTGGTGCACTTTTACACCCCCAACGTCAGTGTAGACCAATAAATACTCTTTCACTAGTGAGGAGGTGGGAGAGACATAGATATAAGTGAGTCACTCCATAGTCAACAATCCAAAGCTTATTACTTAGGTAAAATGATCGGCTCAATAATATCTTAACTCAACCGTAGAAATCATATGACAAAATACCTAGAGTAATACATCATGTCCGTACCTAATCTACTAAAAATGAATGAGGCTAATCACCCCCATATAATCTAATTGGAATGGAAGGAATCAAAACACCATTCCCTTTGTTCCATCACTCCCTCATCAACCTTCATCATCCCTGATCGACCCTAATCACTCCCTCACTAGCGCTAATCACTACTTCACTGGTATTCATCATTTGTTATCATCCCTAATCACTCCCTCATCATCCCTCATCATCCCTAATAACACTGTCACTAGTCCTCATCATCCCTCACCATCGCTAGTGACTCCCTAATCAAACCTCATTGTTCCTCATCATCCCTAATGACTCCCTCATTGTTCCTTATCATCCCTCATCATCACTAATAACTCCCTCATTGAACCTCATCATCACTATTCAGTCTCTCATTATACCCCATCATCTTTAATCACTTCTTCATTGGCCCTCATTTTGACTAAACATAATCTCATTGGCCCTCATATCGCTCATTGTCCCTAATCAATCCATAATTATCCATCATCACTCCTAATCATCTCTAATCACTCCCTGATCTAGCCTCATCTTCTTTCATAGTCCCTACTCATACTGACCTCATTATTGCTCATCATGTTTAAATAATCTTTAATCAATCCTAATTATCCCTAATCATTCTTAATCACTCTCTCATCTTCCCTCATCATCCATAGTCACATTTTAATCATCCCTCATCAACCATAATCACTCCATCATCATCCCCCTCCATCCCTTACTTTCCTTAACCACTCCATCATTAGCCCTCATCATTCTTAATAACTCGATCTCGTCAACCCTCCTAATTTTTCATCATACCTAATCACCCCTAGTCATCCCCAATCATCACTAATCACTCCCTCATTACCCGTCATCATCCTTCATCCATAATCACTCCCTCATCGACTCTCATCATGCATAATCACTTTGTTGTTGTCCTTCATCATACCTTATCATACATAATTAATCCCTTATTCCCCTGATATTATATTTGGGGAATCAAAGGTAAGTATTTATAAATCAAGCTTCCCTTGCCTTATTCCTTAGCATAGATGAGGTAGCTAGGGTAAGCTTCCCTTGCCTTACTAGGTATGTAAATATTGAGATATAGATAGGGAATTTAGAGTGGTGTCCTCCCATATATATTTGGTAGGATCCCCATTCCTATGATTTGCCTTAACTTACTATATTAGGGAATGAGGCATACTTAGAGTATGACATGGCCCTAATTTGGCCTTTAAGGCCCACCAACCTTGCCTAAGATGTAAGTATTCCCTCATTGATACATTTGATTAAGGAATATTCCATTCCTTCTCTTTGTATATCAATTTGGATGTAGATTGAATTGTGTTGAGAAACACACTCTTCTAGATTGGTGAATATCTATCTATCTATCTATCTATCTATCTATCTATCTATCTATCTATCTATCTATCTATCTATCTATCTATCTATCTATCTATCTATCTATCTATCTATCTATCTATCCATCTATCCATCCATCCATCTATCTATAAAACTAGTTTACTATGGATAATCTCTCAATGACATATAGAGAAATAAATAACTCAATTATGGAGTTTGGATTGGGATTCTCAACTGGTCTCTAGTCACCCTATCTATATAAATATATATTTATATTCTCAACTCTAGGATTGGGATTCTTAGATGCTGAAATCCCAATATATACATAAGTAATACACCCGTCCCCTGAGTTGATTACTCCTACACTTGATGTCGAGTGCTCTTACTTTGCGACCATAGTCAACCACCCCTGCATAGTAAGTTAATGATAGTTGCATGTTTCAAATGATAATAATTTTTTTCAAACCCAATGACATGTATATGAGGATTCATCTATGAAATTGGTGTTATTCTTAGACACTAGTGGTGGGGAAACAGTACAGAGCACCTAGAAACTCCAATCATTTTTTATTTGAGAATGATTAGCTTTTGATCTATATGCCATGACAGACTAGATTATCTTCAAGAGGTACCAATTTCCATTTCATTGAGATTCTTTCACCCTCTAGAAGAAGAAGAGTTAGAATATCATTGTCTCTAATTAGGGGGACTAGTGATTGAAGACAAGCTTTCCTAAGAGCTCAATCTATCCTTCCTTTTGGTAGATTTACTAAACTTAGAAGAGGATTATTTCTTATTCCCTTCATGGCTAAGTAGATAAACTAGTTTTTTGTGCCCTTCATTGGGGTAACTTTGGTTCTAACTTAGTATTATGACATCAAAGTCATAGCCTTTAAAATTTTATCCTATTTTATTGGTGAGAATACAACATCCCCTATGGAACATATTCAAGATGTTGTGAATATCTACTCAATTCACCACGTCATAGTAGATAGTTTAGGAGTTAGGCTACTTGTCTTTTCTTTGAAAGGAAAGGGTTTCCAATAGTACTAAGGTTTGAGGCCAAATTCAATTCACAATTGCTATGTAAGCAATTTGAAGGCAAAAGTAACCACTTATCTCTGATAGAGTAGCTCAGCACCATTAAGAGAGGCCCATAAGAACTGATGGTTGGTTTCAATTTTAGATTATAGAGGGTCTAGGATAGAATACCACCTTTATGTAATCCATCTCCAAATACTTAATTCTTGTATTATTTGAAGGCTTTCAATAATGATGTAGCTATAATCATCCAATCTATGGGAGGAATTATGATACCCAACACATATGATGTGATTGCGAACACATGAAATTATTTGATTTAGGATAAAAATATTTCACCTAGACCCCCCATGCCCTTGTTTCTTGATCCCCCATCTACAATTCAACCTTCTTCACCTTTTATTCTTGCTAACACCCATCCCCTTTGCAACTAGCTATCCTACTCCATCGACTACACCTTTAAATGATCCACACAAAGTCAAATCATTATTGCATAAGTTTTTAAATGAGCTAGTGGCACTTAGTTAGCATCAAGCATATAATTGTAGGCCTTATCAAACTTTCAACTAGCCAAATCAATCAAATAGGCCTCCCTTTTTGGGTGGCACGTAAACTCAGAACTAACTTCCATGTAGTATACTACTCTATGTGTAAAATTCCAATGTTATAAACACTTCAAGATCCCTCGTACCTATGTAGAAAAACATAGCACATAAATATTAATGGTGAATTCTATGTAATCAACAAATAAATTAGGATGGCTATGCAAATGGAACCTTGAGTCAAGCATTTATTATACATAATGTGTCATAGTCTTAGGTGTAATTGAATATTGTAATTTCCTAAAGAGAGGAAGCTCTAGTGTAAGTATAGGAATAAAATGAATCTAATCTTGTAAACTCATTGAAAGGTGACTTCCCTTATGTAAACTGAAGTGAGATTCCAAACATGGGAAGCAATCCATTTGATTTTAACATAAGGCTTACAAAGAGATAAATAGTGGAGGAACCATCTTCTTCAATGCCTTCACCTTCTATGCTCTAGGTCAAGTATGTATATAAACAAGTCAAAACACCTATGCAACCTCTAGTGTGTATAGAATAAATTGCACAAAAAGAGAATTAGCCTCAAACTAGATAGAAGGTGAGATAAGAGGCTAGTATTTAAAAATCACAAACAAATGGAACCTAGATCCCCTTTAACATAGTCAAATGAATGAAGAGACAAGATTAAATGTAATAATGTGGGTTTATCTTTTTAATCCATGACAAAAGAATTTATTATAGGATGCTCTAAAGAATTTCCAAGTGCATGAGCTATCCTAGACAATCCTTATTGTCTCTATGAACTTGTATGAACCAAAGGAGGAAGAAGCACACATAATCCATTAACAACCTCTATTATACATTTCTTTGATCCTCAATAAGTACATAGTACACAATTGCATGATAGACTCAAGTGTGAGCAGTTCAATGATGCCAAAAAAATAGAAGATACATTAGGTAAAATATTCTCCCCTATTTCCAAAGGCAATGTCCAATTAGATGGAATAGTAGTTAACACTGTGGGGATCATCAAGGATGTGAACATTACTTTTTATACATGTCTAAACCATTCCATTGCATGGGACATCATAGTGATTGAATTTCATCCTACTGCTCTGTATGCTTTTTTTAAGATTTCACAGCTAGGGTGGGTGGATACCCATAATTATATTAGTCATACATGCTACTTCAGCCCATAAATGACACCAAGGTGACAATCAAATCTGAAATTATCTTCAGAAGTCATGTGGAGTTATACTCTTGTATCCTAGTTGAGATAGTGGTGCAACTTTAGTATTCTGCTCTTCTATTTTAGCTTCAACTAGATTTACTGTTGGGCAATCTTCTTGCCTCATTTATTGATCTTCATAGTTTGGACACTCAAATTATCTATGCCCTTCTTCTCCACATCTATAATAGACATAAGATCTGTGTTGACTCAGAAACCATCCTCTAGCACTATCATAACCTCATCATCTCTAAAATCCTCTCCCTCTTTACTAGTATTGAAACCCTTGTTCATTATCATCTTGTCTTTCTACACCACATGATGATTCACCTTTATTGGAATTAAATCTACCTTTGGTGGTATTAAGCCCACTTTGTCCCCTTTTTAGAGGGGATCCACCTCTTCCTGGGCCAGTATATGTCCTTCTAAAATTCTATCTATTTTGCTTTTCTTCTACCTTCAAAGCTAATTGATAAGTCTCCTCCATGTTAAGTATTCTATGCATGATTAATTCATATTGAATAGAAAATTTGAAACCATTTACATACCTTTCATCCATTTGCTCTTCTATTTTATCATGCTCCACTCATATGAAAAACTTGTAGAATTCTTCTATATACTCTTGTATATTGTGATGTTTTTGCCTTAAAATTTGAAATCTTCTATATAGCATTTGTGCATAATCCATAGGAAGAAATTTCTCCCTCATCTTCTTCTCCATCTTTTTCCATGAATTATCTTCTTTTTACCTTTTCTCTATCTCTCTTTCTGTAGGTGATCCCACCAAATCATTGCATGACATTTTAATTTCATATAAGAAAATTTTACCTTATTGTCTTCTCTTATAGTCTTCCACTCGAAGAACATCTCCATGCTATTCATGCAATCTATCAACTCCTCTTAGTTTAAACTACCTCCATAATATGGAACATCAACCTTGATTCCTTTATTCCTTCCTTCTAAATCTTAAACCATCATCTCTTTCATCGATGGTGGTTGCTCTTGTTATTCTTCTTCTTGCTAAACTTCTTCATCATGATTTGTGTCTTCTTCATCACCACCTTCTCTTTTCTATTGGTTAGTGATAAACTCTATTAATTATTGAACTTTCCTTTGCAGATCTTGTATAGTCTAGTTCATCTATGCCATACCTCCTCATCTTCTCACCATTCTTCTCTCCTCCAAGATTCGAACATGCTCTAATACCATATAATGAATCCAAAAACTAACAAGAACAAGAAAATTATCAATAGGTCAAGATCTTGAAATAATACTCATAATCAATTCATATTGATTGTTTGAAATAATTACAAACCCACACCATGCTTAAATAAGCCTCAACTTATAATTCAGAGTTTATATACAAATTTCAGAAAAATTAAAATCTAAAAAAAATGTCTATTTTTAAAAACTCCTAAAATAGCCAAAAAGTCTCTTGAAATATCCTAAACACTATAATTAGACCATGGAATAAAATTAAATTGAATTTAATGTCTGTTTCTAAAAATAGAAAAAATCTAAATAAATTATTAAATCACAATTTCAGACCCTTAGATGATCACATATGGCCTCTAAAAATATCAAAAACATTCTTAGACAAGTAGAACTCCCTAAGGGTAACAACTTACTTTTGATATGATTTTTTTGGTGTGTGGAAGAGCTCAAATGGAGCTACTGGTCAAAACTATGACATCTGAAAGGTTGTCCTATTTTTTCTGCATCAAATACTATCATGTTTATTTGTTTCTATGTTTATATTTTAAATTTTTATTTTATTTTTTATATTTACATGGATTTTTTATGACAATGACTATCTGTATTTGTTACAAGTTAATCTATATTCACCAAAAGCTATCAATAGAGGTTAATGGAGCCTAGTTTAGCCATCCAAATGTTTCATTCTTTTTTCCTTACATAACTATAGGGACATGGTTCTATTATATTTTTATTTATATGTATGCAAGCAGTCCCCTGTATATGTACATAAAATTGGAACATTATTTATGGATTTGGTTTTCATACAACACCTTTTTATAATGTGTTAAATTATAATGTATTTCCACATATGGTTCTCACATATAAATTTGGTTATTTATGGACATCTTTCCACATTAATAAGAATTTGAATGGCCTTAATCTAATTAAATATCCTATGTTTCATATTATGTTTGTTTGTTGTTCATTTCAAGATCATTGCAAGATTTTAGTTATCTATTTTTTTTTACAATCTTATGTCCATTTTGAGTTTTTTTTCTTTTTTCTTTTTCTTTTCTTTTTTTTTAAAAGATCAAAATTGTCGACAATTTAATTTTTACTTTATAATTTTGTAGTTCTATTTAATTCTAAATTGATTCCACATCTTTCAAAATTTTGTTATCACATTATCTCATAATCATCATTTGTTTGATATGTAAAAAAAATCCTTATATCTAAATATCAATTTTGAGTCATTTGTTAAATATCAATTGAACTCAAAACATCCGTAAGTTATTTAGGTACACATTGATTCTTTTGATTACTACACTTTTCAAGGAGCCTAAAAATTCATCCTTCTTTTTCTTTACATCAAATTAAATTCTTTTTCCATCATCACTTTGCGTCAAAATAAGGTTATATCATAAACATATAATTGTGTTTGATTATTTAAGATATGATTTTAATCTATTTCTCAATACTATTGGGATTTCACTCCCATGTAAAAAAAACTACATTAGATTTGAATCCAACCATACTTGATATGTAGTTATAACTCATTACAAAGTTGCTTGACTCTACTAATTTTGACATACTATTAAATTGGAAAATTCTATTATTTGGTCAAGGAGTGAAAATGATGCATTTCAATGCTTTCTAGTCGCCAGTATCACCCAACATAGTTGTAGGCATATTTGCCATTAAAGTTTGCACCTACTTAGAAAATCACAAAATTGCGAAAGCAGTGGGATACACTAATGACCAGGTACAAAATCAATAAGATAAATTTGCATAATTGATGACCTACAAAATCTTTCCCATGGACAATCAATGACTTGTTGATTCTATGGTAATGATAGTTTAGATCCATATATGCATGGTGTTAGCATAATCAGCTATAAATTTAGATTTTAGTCTCAGATTTCCAAAATTCAACCTAGATCTGTACGTTTTCATCTTTCTTTATCTTTTCATCATTTATTTTGAATTATCAATTGTTTTCATACTTTCAATTATTATTTTTAGGAATAATTAAAATCTAATTATTATAATTTAATTCTTTATAATAACTTAACTTGTACCTTAAATGTAATTATTCACATTTATTGTGTTTATTCTTAAATTATAAATGATTAAAATATTTTTAAAACTATTTAATTAAATAATATTACAATCCTGAATATATTATTTAGTTTAATTATTTATGACATAAATTAATTATTATTTATTTTGACACAATTTAATTACTACCCATTTATTGATATTAATGTTTGATTGAATTTGAAAAGATTTTAAATGTAGCTTAAAAAATTAAATTGATACTCAAAACTTTAAAAGGGCTGATATGAAACCGACAACTTTTCATAAAAACGAGAAAGTTGAGCGATTGGGATGGTTGGATGCCCTTTGATCGCCGTATTTAAAAATGGTGTCATACTAGAAGATTGAAGCAATTACGAATGATTTGTGACTCTGATAATATGAAATTCACCTATTGTGGTATGATTTTTTCAAGAAGTTAAAATTTAAACTTATTGAAAACAGGATTAAATAAGTTGGTAGTGTAATTTGAAATGCGAGCATTCAGACGTTTTCCTAGAGTTAAAGTCTTGTATCTACATACGATAGTGGGAGCCGCCTTTGGCAGATGGAAGCCCAATTTTGAAATTAGTTTAAGGCAATGCTGGAGCTCATTAAACTAAATTAAAAATGTAAATAATCAAGAATAAATGAACTCATTAGAGTAGTTTAGGAATAGAAATAAAAATAATCTTAGAACTTATTTCATGAGTGTGAGAATCTTAAATCATGACAAATATGTAAAACATGAAGTTTTGTTGTTTCATGTTGGTTGATCTTAGATGTCGATATGTATGCAGTGTTATATAAGCTTCGACATAATGATGTTGACCACAACAAATTTGGGTCCGTCTAAGATTCTATGCAAAATTATTAGTATATGAAACAATAAATTATTAATAATGTCGGCCACAACAAATTTGGGTCCGTCAAAGATTCTATAAAAAATTATTAGTGGTGGGACGAAGCAGTACTATATGAAACAATAAACTCATGCATCAAATGCTGCAAATATTGTTTGTACCTGATAACATTATTACCCTGCTAAATATCATGTGCAGAATTTGAAAGAGATACAAAGAAGGATAGCCATTGCTTTGCAGGAACGTGTGGCACCATTTTCTGTACATACGTACCGTATCATCTGTCCACGCCTGCGAAAAATAATCAGGAGAAGCATTACCTTCTTTGCTTTCGTCAAAGGAGTTCCGTTTTGTGTAATAAAAACAAACATTCACATTTTTTGTTTTTTATTTTTGATCGAGAGGATTAGATGGTCCATCACATTGCCATCTTTTCAATGAGAAAGGCACTAATAATACTACTACTAATAATAATAACATGAGGATTAGATGGCCCATCACATTGCCATCTTTTCAATGAGAAAGGCACTAATAATAATACTAATAATAATAATAACATTTTCAACTAATGTGCTTTTTCCAGAGAGCATCATGTTTTGACACCACATGCAGGATTGTAATTATATCTGAGACTTCATTCGAGATTGGTATATTTCTTACTCAACATACATAAAGTATATTTGAAGCCTGGGATTTTGTTTCATTGTTTAACACACATGGATCGGGAGAAATTAATGGCTTAATATACAATTATCACACGTTTTTGTTTGTTAAGTTGGTTCTCTTTGTCATTTAATTATTAATTAAAGTATATATAAAATCATTGATATTTAGAAAAAACAGTTGTTATGATCGTGAATGTAGATTAAAAAAATCTTACATAATAAAAGATTCATTCTTAAAGAAATGATATCAGTTTATAATAATTATGTATATAATTTAAAAAAATAAAAAATAAAAACTTTCCTTAGAACTTTTCCAATCTTTCCCTTTCATTAATAGTTCTTTTACGTGTGAAAACAACCATATCAAAAACTTTGATGTTGTCCTAAACTGTTATATTCACTTCAAGTTGATTTTAATATTTTTTTGAGGCCGTACATGATCATTTGACGGTCTAAAATTAACATTTAATGATTCTTTCAAGAATTTTCTATTTTTTAAAATTGTATATTTTTGGAATTGGACATCAAATTCAGTTAAATTTCATCGCATAGGATAATTATAGTGTTTAAATTATTTTTAAAGATTTTTAGAGTTGTGCATACTTTCAAGCAAAACTTACCATAAATAGTGGATGCTAAAAGTCAATGTTTTTAGTTTATTTTAATGTTTTTGAATTTCTACATGTCAACTCTAAATTTTAAGTTGAGCTTATTTAAACATGGTTTGCGTTTGTAATTATTTTAAGTCATTTAATATGAATCAATTCTGAGATATTGTTTTAGATCTTAGCTTATTAGTAATTTTATTGTCTTGATAGTTTTTTTGGATTCATGATCTGGTATCAAATCAAGTTTGAATCTTGGAGGAGAAAGACATATAAAGAGCATGAGGAGGTATTGCATAGATGAATTGGATTATGCAAGAGCTGTAAAATCAAGTTCAATAATTTAACAGAGGTTATCACCAATTAGGGAAGAAGAAAAGGTGGTGATGAAGCCAAAGGAGACACAGATCATGATAAAGAAATTTAACAAGAAGAAGAACAACAAGATTAGCCACCATCAATGGAAGAGAGGATGGTTCAGGATTTAGAAGAAAGAAATGAAGGAATAAAAGTTGATGTTATAGAATATGAAGGAATTTTGAAATTAGAAAAGTTGATAGATTGAATGAATAGCATAAAGAAGTTCTTCGAGTGGAAGACTATGAGAAAATTCAAGAAGGTAAAGTTTAAATGGATGAAATTGAAAGTTCATGCAATGATTCGGTGGGATCACTTGTAGAAAGAGAGACAGAGAAAAGGTAAAGAGAAGATTAATTCATGAAAAAAAATGGAGAAAAAGTTGAGAGATAAAATTATTCTTATGGATTATGCACAAACCTTATACAAAATATTTCTAAATTTGAGACAAAGAGATCATAGTACACAAGAGTATATAGATAAATTTTATAAGATTTTCATAGGAGTGCAGCATGATGAAAAAGAAAATCAGATGGTTGCAAGATATGTAAAGAATTTTAAATTTTCTATTCAAGATGAATTAAGTATACATAGAATACTTTGCATGGAGGAGGCTTACCAATTAGCTTTGAATGTAGAAGTGAAATAAAATAGATAAAATTTTAGAAGAACATCTCATGGTGTAAGAAGAGGTGGATCCCTTCCAAATAGGGGACGATGTGGGTTTAATACCACTAGGGGTGGGTCTCATACCAATAGAGGTGAATCATACGTGATCATTTGATGGTTCAAAATTAACATTTACTAATTTTTTCAAGAATTTTCAATTTTTAGAAATTGCATATTCTTAAAACGAAACATAAATTTCAGTGGAATTTTGTCTCATAGGCTAATTCTAGTGTTTAGAGTATTTTTAGATATTTTTAGAGACATGCATAGTTGCATGCAAAACTTAATATAAATAACAACTACTAAAAATAGACATCTTTTTAGATTTTAGTTTTTTCAATTTTTTGCATATCAACTCTAAATTTTATGTTGAGGCTTATTTAAGTATGGTTTGGGTTTTTAATTATTTTAATTCATTTGATACAAATCAATTTTGAGTTATTGTTTTATATCTTGGCCTATTGGTAATTTTATTATCTTGATAGTTTTTTTGGTTTCATTATCTCGTAACAAAACTAGTTTGAATTTTGGAGAAGAAAGGCATGATGAGAGGATGATGAGGTATTTCATTGATGAACTAGACTATATAAGAGATGTAGATTCAATTTCAATAATTAATACAATTTACCATCGATCAGGGAAGAAGAGAAGGTGGTGATGAAGCTAAGAGAGATAGATCATGATGAAGAAATTTAGAAAGATGAAGAAAAACAAGAGAAACCACCATCAATGGAATAAAGGATGGTTTGGGATTTAGAAGGAAGAAATGAATGAATTAAAATTGATGTTTTAGTCTATGGAGGTAGTTTAAAACTAGAGGAGTTGATAAATTGGATGAATAACATGGAGAAGTTTTTCGAGTGGAAGACTATAAGAGAAGAGTTATCATGCATGAAATTGAAAGGTTATGTAATGATTTGGTGGGATTACCTGCAGAAAGAGAGATAGATAAAATGTAAAGAAAAGATTAATTTGTGGAAAAGGATGAAGAAGCTGAGGAAGAAATTTCTTCTTGTGGATTATGCACAAACCCTATACAGAAGATTTCAAAATTTGAGGCGAAAAGATCACAGTATACAAGAGTATACAGAAGAATTTTATAATCTTTTCATATGCATGGAGCATGATGATATAAAAGAATAGATGGTTGTAAGGTATGTAAATGGTTTGAAATTTTTTATTCAAGATGAATTAAGTATGCATAAAATACTTTGCATGAAGGAGACTTATCAATTATCTTGGAAGGTAAAAGAGAAACAAAATAGACATAATTTCAAAAGAATGTCTCTTGGTCCAACAAGAGGTGGATCCCCTACAAATAGGGTATGAGGTGGGTTTAATACCACTAGAGGTGAATCATACCTAATCATATGAGGGTCCAAAATTAACTTTTAATAATTTTTTGATAACTTTTTATTTGTAAAAAAATGCATATTTTTAGAACCATATGTCAACTTCTATTGAATTTTATCCATATTATTCTATTAACCATTGGTTTGTCTAGGGATATGTGTTGTTGACTTGTGGCTTACATACCTCTTTTATTTACTTGTTACTTTTCTCTATGTTCTTAGATAGGTCATCCTATGGAATAACTGAGGCTTGATAGACTATATATAAAAGGTAGTAGTTAGTCTTTAATCATCATGTGAAGTTTTTTACTATTAGTGCATTATTATGGAGGGTGCTCCCTTGAAGTGGATTTACTATAATATCCAGTATTCTATTCTATTGTCAGTTATCCTGTGTAATTTCTCATATTTTAATATTTTTTGTAACATAAAATAATTTTATGTGAATATCTAAGTAATTTCATTTCAAGTGGTATTAGAGCTTCGATTTGGGTATATTTTCTATGGTGTAGTTTTAAAATCTGGTGAGACATGGCTTCTAGGAGTAGTGAAAATGAAAAAACATAACTTATAATCTAGGAAAATTTATTTTTTTCCCTTTGCACACTTGTAGTCATTGGATTCATCTCAGTGAGATGATTGTAATGGTGTATTCTGTTAGTACACTTTTTTAGTATAATTTTTTTACTCTAGTGCATAAAGGTAGTCATTGGATTCATCTTGATAAGGTGATCACAATGATACCATTTTTTGGTACACTTTTCTTAGGGGGTCAAAACCCTCCTAAGGTTTGTTTATGGTAGGTCCTTCAACTTGAGGAATAAAATCAGCACTAAAAACTCCTAAGACTCCTTCTACTGACAACATAGAATCTATAACTTTAGATCTAGTGATTTTTCAACTTAAAGAGGACATAAAAAACTTGGTTCGGCGTGATGAATTTGTTGCAGTTCAAGATAATGTTTTAGTAATGCATAGACATATTAGTGGAGTTCACATTGAATTTTATCATATCACTACACAATTGGCTATCTTAACATCTCAGTTTCAGCCTAACAACCTTCTACTTCAACATCCAAATCCTCCTCTCAACAACTCCCATACTTGTATGAAATTGATGTTGCCAAAAATAGAAAGAGTAAGTTCAATGGTAAGGATCCTCTAACTTGGATTAAAAAAATTGAGAATTTATTTGAGCTACATCAAACCCTTCTTCTCAGAGGGTGATGGTGGCATCCTTGTATATGGAACATGAGGAATTCATTTGGTATCGTTGGTTGTGTGCTCAAAAGAAAAAGATTGGTGATCCTATTGCATGGACTATTTTTACTCAGGAGTTGACAAATCATTATCAAAATAATGTCTCTAATAAATATTTTAACCAATTATCCAAGCTGTGGCAAACAAGATCTGTGAAGGATTATATTCAACTATTTTAGAATCTCTCTTTATGGGTGGAAAATATCACAAAGAGAAATTAAATGGATCTATTTTTTGTGGACTCAAAGATATAATCTAATACAAGGTTCAAATTTTTGGCCCAACATCTATCTTAAAAATTATCCCTAAGGCACGCATGATAGAAGAAAAAGAAATGGTCCAATGGAAAACTTTCACTACTGGTCATGATCATAACTTTCTAGCACCATTATTTTCATAGCCCACTAGATCAACACAATGAATAAATTGAAGAGAATTGAGCCAAAGGTTTGTGTTATGGTTGTGATAGAAAATAGAGCAAAAACCATCGTTGTGCTGAAAAGAAGCTAGTTTACATTGAAGGTGCCAATGACGATGAAGATGATGCAGAGGTAAAAGTTCCTAAGGAGGAATGTGAAGAATATCAACCTACTATTTCATGCCACAGACTATTAGGTATTAGTACTCCCCAAACTCTTAAGGTGATGAGTCTCATTAAGAAATAGAAAGTCACTATCTTGATTGAATTTGGGAGCACACACAACTTCATCCATAGTAAATTGACTGCTCGTTTGATTTTTTTCATTTATCTAGCTCCAAATTTATAGGTTATGATTGTAGATGGTGGTATTTTCAGTTGTTCAAGAAAATGTCATAGTATTAAGTTGGATATGGGAAAATACTTATTAGATTCTCATATGTTTGTGATTTCGATGGGTGAAGTTGATAATGTTCTGGGAGTCAAGTGGCTCACCACTTTGGGCACTATTGAGATGAATTTTATAGAATTATTCATGCGTTTGCATTCTAAAGAATTGACATTTGAGCTAAGAGGGTTAAAGGCTAAATATCCCCAACATGTTAGCTCCCATGAAATGATAAAGATTCTACATAAGGGTGCTAACAGATTTTTAGCTTACTTATTTTCTATAGAAGTACAACCAAATCAGCCATCTCCACCTCTTGATCTACAATAAATAATTTATTTTTATTCTATTATTTTTAGAGACATGCCAAAAGGACTTCATCTAGCGGCATGCACGATCATGCTATCATACTTATTCTTGGTAGTACTCCACCCAACATTAGGCCATACAGGTATCCCTATGCCCAAAAAAGTAAAATTAAAAATATGGTACAAGAAATGTTGAATGCGAGAATCATTCACCATAGCCAAAGTGAATGATCTTCACCATATGTCATGATGGAAAGAAATATGACACTTTGAGGATGTAGCCTGACTATAGAGAACTCAACAAGTACACTATCAAAGATAAGTTTTAAATTCTTATCATTGATTATTTTCTTGATGAATTGAATGGTGCTATTTATTTTACCAAGTTAGATCTGTGTTTTGCATATCATCAAATCAGGATCCATGATGAAAACATACCCAAAACCACTTTCAGGACACATGAGGGCCATTATGATTTTTTGGTTATGCCTTTTGGCCTAACAAATGCACCATCTACTTTTTATATATTGATGAATACTACTATTAAGCCATTTTTGAGGAAATTTATTTTGTTATTCTTTGATGATATCCTCATTTATAGTAAAAATTAGGTAGACCATTTGCAACATGTGAAATTGGTACTGTCCATTTTGGAGCAAAGTCAATTATATGCCAAAATTTTCAAATTTACATTTGGGGCTAGTGAGGTTGAATATTTGGGTCATTTGGTGTCTTATGAAAGAGGAAAAGTGGATCCTAAAAAAATATGAGCAATGGTGGACTGGCCAATTTCTTAGACATTCAAGCAACTTCGAGGATTTTTGGGGCTTACTAGTTACTATCATAGATATGTTAAAAATTATGGCAGTATTATAAGCCCACTTACCTCTTTGTTAAATAAGGACTCCTTTCAGTTGAATGATGTAGCTACTTGATCATTTTAATAATTGAAATTGGCTATGTGCACTACTCCAGTATTGCTCACCCCTGATTTTTCTAAGACTTTTGTGGTTGACTGTGATACATCTGGGTATCGTATCGATATTGTAATCATGTAAGAAGGTAGACCACTAGTATTTGAAAGTCATTAACTCAAGGGTAAAAATTAGCATAAACACATCTATTAGAAGAAAATGATGGCCATTTTGCATGCAGTCAAATAATGGAGACCTTATTTGATGGGTCATCACTTTTAGGTAAAAAATGATAATGATAGTCTTAAATAATTTTTTAGAATAAAGGTTTTCATTTGAAGAATAAAAGAAATAGGTAACTAAGATACTAGGCTATGATTTTGAAATAGTTTAAAAAAAGGGCAAGGACAATGTTGTGGCAGATGCACTATATAGAAAAGATGAATCAGTTGAGGCATTGATATGTGCCATAACCATTTTGTAGGTAGATTGGCTAGAGGAAGCATGATCAGAATGGGAGCATGATAGTACTACTCATGATTTGTTTCAAAATCTCCAGCAAGTTTTATATAGATTTAAAAAATTCACATGGAAAGGTAATGCATTATGTTACAAAAATAGATTGTACCTATGTAAGAATTCTCTTCTTAAATAAAAATTCCTTCAAAAACTTTATGCAACTCCAATAGGGGGTCATTCAAGATTTTTGAAAACTTGTCATAGGATTAAGCAAGATTTGTTTTGGGAAGGTCTCAAGGGGGATGTCCAAAATTATGTGGCAGAATGTATGATATATCCAAAAAATAAAGGTGAAACCATCAAAACTCTAGGTCTTTTACAAACTTTATCTATTGCTAGCCAATGTTGGAAACAAGTATCTATGGATTTCATTAGATGGTTACCAAGATTTGATGGTCAAAATGTTATCATGGTTGTTTTGGATCATCTCAGTAAGTATGATCATTGTTTTTCATTATCCTAGCCATTTTTGGCTAGTACAATAGCTTCTACTTTTCCCAATAAAGTTTAGAAACTACATGGGACCCCTAAGATCATTATCAGTGATAGAGATCCCCTTTTTACTAGTAATTTTTGAACTAAGTTATTTACATGTTTAGGCACCCAATTGGCTCATAGTTCATCCTATTATCCTCAATCTGATGGAGAAAATGAGGTAGTCAACAAATGTCTAGAAGGATATCTTTGTTGTTTTCTTTTTGGTAAACAAGATAAATGGGTTCATTGGCTGCCACTTACTGAATGATGGTATAATACTTATGTTCATAGTTATTCCAAAATGACTCCTTTTGTGGCACTATATAGATACCACCCTCCATTTATAAATTCAACCTTGAAGGTATATTCTAAGGTTTGCATAGTTGAATAACATATTCACCATCAATATGAGGTCCTTGCAACGTTACATGAAAATTCAGCTATGGCCCAGAATCGCATGAAGCAATAAATAGATCAACATAGAAGTGAGAGGTATTTTTATATTGGTGATTTGGTATTCTTTCACTTAAATACATAAAAATATATGTCACTAAAACAACAAAAATATTATGGGCCATGTCAGATCTTGCAGAGAATTGGCAGTGTGGCCTATAAGTTAGTTTTTCCTTCATCTACTCGCATACATCCAGTATTTCATGTATCATGCCTAAATAAAGTATTTGGAAATAGAGTTACCATTCAAAAAAATTTACCAAAATTGGATTAGGAAGGTAGAGTTATTCGTGATCCTGATGTGATCCTTCAATGGTGCACCAAGCAACTATGTTCTAGAGCAATTAGAAAATACCTGATAAATAGAAGAATATACCATGTGAAGATGCCACTTGGGAGCATGAATCATTTATGCAACAACATCCAGAGTTGTCAAAACATTATTTTTAAGGGGAAGGGCTTGATGTGCCCTTAACCATTGGTATGTATAGAGATATGTATGGCCGACTTGTGGCTTACATAACTCTTCTATTTATTTGTTACTTTTCTTTATGTTCTTAGATAGGTTGGCCAATGGAATAACCTTGGATTAGTAGAATATATATATGATCTAGTGGTTAGTATTTAAACATCATTTAAATTATTCTATTATTAGTGCATTGTTGTGGAGGTTGCCCCCTTGAAGTGGCTTTGCTATATTATCTACTATTTTGTTCTGCTGTCAATTATCACTATGTAATCTCTCATATTTTCATATTTTGTGCAATATAAAATAATTATATGTGAATATATAATTAATTTCAATACAATCACAAGGATAATTATTATTTTTAAATTCATGCACTTGCATGTAAAACTTACTATAAATACTGACTACTAAAGTTAGTCATTTTTTTTAGATTTTAGTTTTTTTGAATTTGTGTATGACAATTCAAAATTATAAGTTGAGACTTATTTAATCATGGTTTGAATTTGTAATTATTTCAGGTCAATCAATATGAATCAACTCTAAGTTAATGTTTCAAATCTTGGCCTATTGGTAATTTTATTGTTTTGATAGCTGTTTTGGTTTCATTATCTAGTATGAGAGCATGTTCAAATCTTGGAGGAGAAAGACCTAGTGAGAGGATGAGGATGTATTTCACATATAAAATAGACTATACAAGGTCTATAGAGGTAGGTTTCATAACTAACAAAGTTTGTTAGCAATCAATAAAGAAGAGAAGGTGGTGATGAAGCTGAGGGAGACATAGATCATAATGAAAAATTTAGCAAGAAGAAGAATAGCAAGAGTAGCCACCATAGATGGAAGAGAGGATGGTCCAAATTTGAGAATGAATAAATGAAGGAATCAAAGTTAATGTTATATATTATGGATGTAGTTTAAAACTAGAGGAGTTGATAGATTGGATGAATAGCATGGAGAAGTTCGTTGAGTGAAAGACAATGAGAGAAGACAAGAAGGTAAAGTTTGCATGTACAAAATTGAAAGGTCATACAATGATTTGGTTGGATCACCTATAGAAAGAGAGACATATAAAAGGTAAAGAGAAGATTAATTCATGGAAAAAGATAGAGAAGAATTTGAGGAAGAAATTTATTCCTATGGATTATGCACAAACTCTATACAAAAGATTTCAAAATTTAAGGTATAAATATCACAGTACGTAATAGTATATAGATGAATTTTATAATATCTCCATATGATTGGATCATGATGTAAATGAAGAGAATATTAATGTAAGGTATGTAAATGGTTTGAAATTTTTTATTAAAAATGAATTAAATATGCATAGAACACTTTGCATGGAGGAGGCTTATCAATTAGATTTGAAGGTAGAAGGGAAACAAATTAAATAGAAGTTCATAAGAATGTCTCTTGGTCCAATAGGAGGTAGATACCCTCAAAATAGGGGATGATTTGGATTTAATACCACCAAAGGTGGGTCTAATACCAATAGAGATGAATCATCATGTGGTGCAAAAAGATAAGATGATAATGAGTGAGGGTTTCAATACCAACAAAGAGGAAGAGGATTTCAGAGAGAATGAGGTTATAGTGGTACTAGAGGATGATTTTAAAATTATCATAGATCTTATGTCTATTATAGATGTGGAAACTAAAGGAACATATTATTTTATTGTCCACACTATCAAGATCAAAAAAAGAGGCAAGAATATCACCTAAGACTAAATCTAGATTTGGCAGAAATAGAAGAGAAAATGATGAAGTTGCACCACTAGATGTTGGAGAGAATCTCATGATGAGAATAATTATGATCTCTCTAATGAAGGAAAAAGTGCAAAATAAAGAAGGTGGTGATGCATAGCTACGATCCAATATTTTTTGAACAAGATGTACTTCAGGTGGAAAGGTATGCAAAGTAATTATAGATGGTGATAGTTTTGAAAATATGGTTTCTAAGGAAAGGATCAAAATCCTAAATTTGTAATTTTGAAATCATCTTAATCCTTATCATATTTCATCATTTAAGAAAGGTAATGAAGTTACATTAGATAAAAGGTACTTAATCAAGTTTTCTATAGGAAAAAATTATAATTATGCAATATGTTGTGATGTTATTTTGATGGATGCATGCCATGTGTTATTGGAGAGATTATGTCAATTTTATAGGAATTTCTTCATAATGGAGAAAATAATACATACACTTTTTATAAATGTGGTAAAATGGTAGTTTTTTTACCTCTCAAAGAGGAAGAGAAGACAAAAATCATGATCTCTACTAAAATTTTTATCAAAGATATGAAGGTTGTAGGTTATTGTTATGTATTAAGAGAAAATAATGAAGAAACATAAATGGTGTTAATATTAATAGAAGTAATAAGAGTGTTGGAATAATATGGAGATGTTATGTAAGATGAGTTACTATATGGTTTACTACCAAAGAGATATATTCAGTAGTACATTAATCTAATTCTAAGATCTACTCTACCCAATTAAGAAACTTATAGGATGAGTCTCATAGAACATGAAAAATTAAATAAATAGGTTATTGTATTGCCAAAAAATAAGGTGATAAGGGAGAGTATGAGTCCATGTGCAACACTAGGATTGATAACTCCAAAGAAAGATAGATGATGGAGAATGTGTATGGATAGTAAGAAAATCAACAAAATTACAATAAACTATAGATTTCCTATAACTCATTTAGATGATATGATGGATGTGCTTGTAGAATAAAAATATTTTACCAAGAATGATCTAAGGATTGGTTATGAGATTCAAATTCATGAAGGAGATGAGTGGAAAACTGCATTCAAGACAAGGGATGGCTTATATGATTGGATGTTGATGACCTTCAGATTATCTAATGTACCTAGCACATTAATGAGAGTGATGAATACAGTTATATGATAATATATTGGTAAGTTTATGTTTGTTTATTTTGATGATATTCTGATATGCAGTAAGACTAAAGAAGAAAACTTACAACATTTGATAATGGTGATGGATTTATTAAGAAAGAAGAAGCCATATGCAAATTTATAGAAGTGCAGGCTTATGTAGAATAGTTTGGTGTATTTTTATTTGTAGTTTTATAAAAAAGTGTGAAAATGGATGAAGAAAAGATAAAATAAATTTATGAGTGGCTTATTCCAAGAATCATTAAAAAGGTAAGAATTTTCTATGGTTTAGCAACTTTTCACAAAAAAATTATTAATTTTTTTTGTAGTATTGTGGCACCAATAATAAATTGAGTGAGAGGGAAAGAACTTGCATGGATGAGAGCAGCCAAAGAAAGTTTTTAAATTTTGAAAAATAAAATTACAAAATGACCAATTTAACCACTACTAGATTTCAATAAAGTGTTTGAGGTTTATTTTGATGTCTCATTTATGGGAGTTGGTATTGTGATGAGTCAAGAAGGAAAACCAATAACATATTCTAGTGAGAAATTGAATGAGGTAAGAACAAATTATTCTACTTATGATGTTGAACTTTATGCAATTGTATAAGCATTAAGGCATTGGAGGCATTATCTAGTTCCTAAGGATTTGTTAACTATTTACAGATCATGAGGCTTTAAAATATGTGAATACACAAAAGCAGTTAAATATTAAGCATGCAAAGTGGGTTTCTTTCTTGTAGGGATACACTTTTATGTTGAAACATAAATCGAGAAAGCAAAATCAGGTAGCTGATGCATTGAATAGGATGGTAGCATTCTTAACTATTATGGTGAGTGAAGTAGTTGCATTTGAAGATATAAAAGAATTATAAGATACTGACCCATATTATGGTAAGGTAGTTGAGCAGTATAGGAATCCATTAGTAGGTAGAAAAGATACTATTCAAGATGAATGTTATATCTTCAAAGGGAAATAATTATTCATTCTAGTTGGGTCTCTACGAGATAATATAATACAAGAATTACATATTGGTGGTTTGGTTGGACATTTTGGTAAAATGAAGACAATAGCTTTGGTGGAGAAAAAGTATTTTTGGACAAAGATTAATAGAGATGTGATAATGTATGTTTCAATTTGTAGAATATGTCAGGTGGCTAAAAGACATACAAAAAATATTGGAGTATACATGTCATTCCCAGTTTCAAGAGGGCCATGAACAAATTTGAGTATGGATTTTGTGTTGGGATTGTGAAACATGCATAAAAGTAATGATTCAATTTTTTTTGTTGTAGATAGATCTTTTAGAATGGTTAATTTCATTTCATGTAAGAAAACCAATGATGCCACTAGGGTTGCAAAATTATTTTTTAAGGATATTGTGAGATTTCATGGTGTTCCAAAAACTATTAATTTATATATGGACACAAAATTCCTGAGTTGTTTTTGGATGAATTTGTAGAAGAAGATGGGTACTAAGCTATAATTCAATAGTGTGTATCGCCCACAAGCATATGAATAGATAAAAGTTTTGAATAAGAGATTGGGAAATTTTTTGAGATGCAAAGTGGGGGACACACCCAAGAAATAGGACTTGGATTTACCATAAGCTAAGTTTGCATATAACAGTTTAGTGAATACATCAAAATAAAATTCACCATTTCAAACTCTTTATCAGATAAATCTTAATGGTATTTTAGATTTGGTACAATTTCCAATAACAAATAGAATTAGTGATGATGGAGAAGCATTTGCAAAGCATATGCAATAGTTGTAAGGAGTAAGAAGAAAGTTGAGGAAAAGTAATGACAAATATAAAGCATTAGTAGATGTCAAAATATTATCCAAGGTATTTAAAGAAAGAGAGTTTGTAATGGTTTACTTTAAGAAAGAAATATTTTCAAAAGGCATGTATAACATGTTGAAGTAAAAGAAAATTGGACCATGTAGAATTGTGAGAAAAATTAATGGCAATACTTATGAGGTGAGTTTACCACAAAATTTTGATATAACCCTAGTGTGTGTGTGTGTGTGTGTGTGTGTGTGTGTGTGTGTGTGTGTGTGTGTGTGTGTGTGTGTGTGTGTGTGTGTGTGTGTGTGTGTGTGTGTGTGTGTGTGTGTGTGTGTCTACACACACACAGACACACACACACACACAAACACACACATATATACAGAGAGAGAAGATGGGGAAGGTGATGAAGATGAAGAAGTAAATTAAGAGTAGTAGGTTATAAATAAAAAGAAAGAAAAAAATAGAGCTTGTTTTAGATATGAAGATAGTGAGCAAAAGGCAAGGGAATTATAAAAGGTATTTGGTGTAGTGGAAAGGATTGCAATAAAAAAAAAAACACTTTTGTTACTTAATGGGAACTAAAAAATATTGATAAAGATAAATGACAGCAATCTAATAGGGCTAGATCATAAGAGATGAGTTGTTTCCAACCAGAGGAGAATGATGCAAAAAAAAAGGGTTGATCTTCCAAAGGTCATAAATTTTGACCCATAGTTCCATTTGAGCTCTTCCACATGCCAAAACAACCATCTCAAATTTTTTGATGTTGTCCTAAAATGCTCTATCTATTTAGGTTTGATTTTGATAATTTTTGGCGGCTATATGTGATCATCTGAGGGTCCAAAATTAATGTTTAATGATTTTTTTAGTAATTTTCTATTTTTAAAAATTATATATTTTAAAAACTAGGAATCAATTTAGTTTAATTTCATCCCATAGGATAATTATAGTGTTTATTTTATTTTTATTTTTATTTTATTTTTATATCTCTAAATTCTAAGTTGAGGATTATTTCAGCATGGTTTACGTTTGTAATTATTTCAATCCATTCAATACGAATCATTTCCAAGTTGTTTTTTTAGATCTTAGCGTATTGGTAATGTTATTGTCTTGATAGTTTTTTTGGTTTCATTAAAAATTATAAAGCTTCTATGTATTTATATGCTAATGGTTCTATGTGTTTGTAGTTCAAATAGTACATTCAAGATTTTGCATAATTTAAATAATTGTTGAGAAAATAGTAATATTAAACATCATGTGAAAAAAGTATGTCCCATATATATATATATATATATATATATATATATATATATATATATATATATATATATATATATATATATATATATATATATATATATATATATATATATATATATATATATATATATATATATATATATATATATATATGATGTGAATCCTAAAATTTCAAGAAAATATTTATAAGTTTATGTTACTCAAAGTATTAATTTTGATATATATTTTTGATGAAACTATTTGATTAACTAATACTTAGCCTTCTTATTTTATTTTATGGTAACATGGAGAAGTATTCACTTTCCATGCAAGGGATACAAAATATTTGATACATTGTTGATTCACATGGAGTTCATATACACTGAATTGAGAATTGTGTCATCCAAGAATTAAAGACACTAAATAATATCATAGAGATTCAAAAATTCTCAAAATTAACAAATTTGTAAAGGGGATTTGTGCTTGAAGTTTTTCAATTCACTTAGAATTTGAGCCAAGTTACCAAAAGTGGAACCCACTAAAATTACACTTACACAACCACACAACAGAAAGCATTAAATAAAATGAAATGATGACTTTATTTTATATGAGTTGTTGTGTTACCCAATATTTAGAAACCATTTTAGATAAATATTGATGCATTTGAACATGCACATGGATTATTTCACATTCAATTTGGTCAACCAATCAATTACTACATTAAAAATTTCATAATTATAAGTTTAATACATTCTTATTCAAGAAAATTCCATTTACGATGAATATGCACCATACGCAAACCATTCCCATGTATAGGAAGTATTCACACATCCCTCAAGAATGTAGAATGGGTAAGGATACACCCCTCTTCATACCATTAGCATACAAAGATATCATATAAATATTTTATAATTCATAGCCATCAATGATAGGCTTGACACTTTTCTATTAGGACTAACAATGTACACTAAATCATGTGCAAAATCATCAATATCTCACATTGCACTACATCAAAGAACATAAAGGCAGATGTATAGATCTTCTCAAAGATAGGATTCAACATCAATACACCAAGAGATTTTTTGATTTAGAGCATTTGTTCAACACCATTACCTATAAACCTAAAACTAATACAAATTGGTACTCTCCCTTTATAAGGGTTTACAAATGATTTGAGCATGAAAAGGGCCCCTTGAGGCTACCTTCCCATTGAAATTATCAATATTTGGTTGTGTACACATTATTTTTTGCCACAACTACATAGTCAGAACATTACTAGATGCATATACAAGTATAATGCCTTGCTCATCTTTGTAGAACATTGTAGCTTCACAGTACTATGAAACACCTTTTGGCACCTTGAAATCAATAAAAATCTCATCACAAAATTAGAAGCATTGCATAACATAACACAACATCCCTACATTTTATACAACATCAATAAATTTTTCTATCTCAAGTTGGCTTACACCATCTGAATAGATTACCCCATATTGGTAGTATCAGAGTCAACATTTTCTATTCAACACTTCACTTGATTGGCACACCCCATTTCAATGTGTGATAAGAAGGACTAATGCCTAGATTGATCTTCACACAAACTATAAGGTACCTTTACATTATCCATGGGGACTCCATACACTCTTACACATTTTCATAGGACCAATAGGAATACCACACATGATCCTACTTTCTAGTACAACTTGTGCATCACTGAAGGAATATGTATAACTCTTTTAACCTTCACAATATCCTTGTGTGCTTATATCATATAATGATAAATATTATTTTTAAATGAGGTTTTGTGCATGGCATCTCGTGTTGTGCACACATACTCACAATAGTTATGCATGCATCCATAACACCTTATGGTGTACCACACATCATTCTAAATCAATACATGAGCATGGACACTTCACTCCACATTATGTCACACCATGTGACACTTTTTAATTTGATGGCATATTAGAACACCTTTCATCATACTTCTTGTTTTAGAGTTCAATCACCACAAAATCAAAATGGAAAAACATCACATGGGCAAAAGATGAATTTTCATATAATGTAATTGTCTTTTGGCATTGTTAATTTATTTTTATATTATATATTTTAAGGCATCTAATATTAAAGTATCATCCATGTCCATAACATGTATCTTTGGTACTTACATGCCTCGTGTATCCTGTCTTGAATGGCCATTTTACCATATGTTATCATGCCATGAGTATCTAATATCAATGGGTCCTTGTCAGGACATATCTTACAATAGGTAAATCAATTAGACTATGTTTCCCCCTTTCTGATTATAAAATCATGCATTCCCTATATTTATAGTCATGTGTTGTCTAGACAAATTAGTTAGGATGATTACCCTTCTGATCACATTAGTTGTAATTATATGTTTTCCAATGTATTGTATGCATATGTACCAATACCTTATTATTTATATTTAATATAATTATAAATATTATTCTAGTCCCTTAGTATTTTAAATATGTGATAGATGTTCCTCATCTTATTGAGATTCTTTGCATGTTATATAATTTTAGAAACATTTATTTTGGTTGCAGCTTAGGTCAAATGTTGTAAAATACATCAAATCATGTACCTCCTATTTTATATATAAATCAATTAAAAAAATAAAGGTGTCTACATGCATTATATGGTTCCAACGAGACCATGTGAATCAATTTTGATGGATTTTCTCTAAGGATGCCCTCCTACCAAGAAAGACAATAGTTGTGTCCTTTTAATAGTTGACATATTCTCAAAGATGATGATTATTTCACCTTTAAATAAATCAATCTCATCTATAGAAAAATTTCAATTTTGGTTCCAACATGCATATGTCTAACTTGAATTACCATCCAATATCATCTCTAATAGTGACATGAAATTTTTTAGTGATTTCCTAAAAACACATTGGTTTATGATGTACATAAAGGTAAACAAGTCTATTTTTTTCCATCCTCAGAAGTTAATGGATATATAGAAGTGGTGAATAAGATGATTTTTCATGTTCTTAAAATTTAAATTTCCAAGAAGAC
The DNA here is from genome assembly GCA_037957365.1 of Torreya grandis. Lineage (NCBI taxonomy): Eukaryota > Viridiplantae > Streptophyta > Pinopsida > Cupressales > Taxaceae > Torreya > Torreya grandis. The sequence continues at coordinate 306,112 of JARHVA010003867.1, read as the reverse complement.
ACACACATGGAATGAAAAGCTTCCTTTCATATTGAAAAATTACAACAAAGCCTTACCTAACTCCACAACACTACCCCTTTTTGGTTTTCTTGGGTTTCAAATGTTAAGTACTCATTGATGTATCTTATCCTTTTCCATTATCAAAAACAAAAATTCTTTCAACTCAAAAGGATGTTAACATATCTACTAAGTTCATTGAGCACTTTGGGTACATTTAATAACAAGTGCATACCATTATGTAGAAGTCTAATTCTAAGTAAAAAAAACATCATAATGAACATCAACCACGACATATTATTTAGGTTGGTGATTATTCATTTCTCCATTTGTAGAAGGAAAGACTAACATGAACCTATTTCAAGTTTAATCTACTTAGGTAAGGGCCTTACACTATCACTAAGTAAGTTGGAGATAATGCTTTTGAGGTCAGTTTTCCTCCTACCTTAGTTTGCGTCTAGTCTTCATTTAAGAATGGTTGTGAAGTTATTTTTTACCTTTTCTAGATGCATTAGATGTCGTAGAGATAGTTTATCAAGCATATATCAATCATGATTTCAACACATTAGTATAAGTGGATCAAATCACTAATGTCAGGATCAAAAGCATTTGAAAATAAAAGACCCCTCTATTATAAATCATAAAAATAGGTCAAGTTCCATCCCAAAGGTTATTAGTATATAAAATTTCAAGTTTCCAACAACTTCTACATATTATCCCATAATTTCACAAATTTGGCACCATGTCTCATCAAGGAAGGGTAATTTTGATCCAAGAGGATATAGGACTTTGATTGAATTGTGGTATAATGGTGGTACTTTTCACCATGTGTTATCTTGAGCATTATATTTGGGATCATCCCAAGCTCATTTGTTCATACCAGAAGGTCTTAATTCCTCTTTGTCAATGTTCCCCATTTGTGACAATTTCAACTCCATTATGTGAAAAGGTGGAATACATTTTTGATAAATTTACAAAATAAAGAATTGAAACATTCATGAAATGAGAAATTATCATTTTTATAACCAACAAGCCATCTTGTCATCTTCCACACTTCTATATTAATTAGTATGTTTAAAAAAATATAAATACAGATAAAGTAAGGAGAAATGTAATGACTAGATATCTTGATGTGCACTCAACCGCTCAAATCGTTATATGAAACTATTCATAATATAATTTTACAACTTATACTTTTAACATGGTGTTTATTGTTTTATATTTTCTCTTTATCTATTAAATTTTTTATCATCAATCTTAACCTCTATTATTTCATATACACTTCAGCTATAACATATTTAATCCATGAGAAATGTTATCTATCCCATTCTACTCTAAAACAATAAAAAAATAAAAGCATCCCAAAAAATTTAATTATTAATCACCTTGAACTCGTTGTTCCATTTTTTAACTTTTTAATTATAAAATACAATCAACTTTTTATTAATAAAATAAAATTATAAAATTATCAAAAACTAAAAAAAAAATTTATAATAAATATATAAATTATTATTATTATTTCTTTAATAAATAATATTAACATTTAAAAAATATCATTAAATAAAAAAATACGTGACAAACAGATTCCACCATCAAATTTAGTCTTTGGACACTGCTCTATTAAATAGATTGAAGAGATCCCTCCAAAATAACTCAAGACAAGGCTCTATGGCAATGGTACGGATAACAAATTGGACGACATTAAAAATGGCAGTCGAGGAATTTGATTGGGTGGAGAGAATTTTAATCTAACTATAATAATTCAAGGCAGGGTTGTTTTTGAGGTACTTGTGAAACGGTTTGCACTAAATAAATGAAAATAAAGGTTGATCAGTGTATTAATGAAAGTTGCGGAGTTGTCGTTGATTAAATTTTTGATTTATTAATAATGATCAGAAATAGTGCAGCAGCTCGAGAGAACTATAGATCGGTAAAGTAGGCTAAATGAATTAAGTATCCTTAAATTTAATGTATGTTATCTGGTTTATAATTTTATTATTTTATATTTAATAATTTCGATTGATTTGTACAATATTTTTTAGAGATTTGTTTTACTATCGTTTATCATTACAATATTAAATATTTAATCATTATATTATTATATAATTTAATAAAAACAAAAGTTAAAGTATATTCGGAACTCGTTCTTCTTAAAGTGGTCCAAGAGAAAGAAAACTATAAATCACTCAACTCTTTAATAAATTTTTTCTTGTTTCCTTGGATACTGAAAAGAAAACTCGTAATATTTTTTGCGCCACTGACAAGAAAACGTGGTCGGATTCTGCGTGGAAATGGGAAATGAAATTAATATATGTTGGCATTATTAGATATGGCACTTTTGACCATTATTTAACATCAACGTTAATTTTAGGTGAGAAATTATGTTTTACATAACACATCTTCTATATATAGCTTGGGTTTATTTTTATTGAAAATAATATTTTTTCCATTATATGAAAATGGTTGGTTATTTCACTATAAATTTAGGGATTCTAATTCTTTTTGGTAAGATATAAGAAGAACGCGTGATTTTTTTTTTTAATATAAATTGTGACTAAATAAAGGTAAAAAGCAACATGTCATGTAGGTATCATCCATATATTTATTTGAAGTTTAAATTTTTAATATTGTAAAATTTACAAATATTACATAAATTATAACAACTAATAAAGGTTATGATTATTTATTTGAAGAGCATGTAAAAATCACATGATGGTTGTTATATTAAAAACTATAAGACTGATAAAATAAATCTTTATAAATTAAAATATTAATGTAATTTCATAATAATCTTGTTGTTTAATAATATCGTTCAAGAATATATATATATATATATATATATATATATATATATATATATATATATATATATATATATATATATATATATATATATATATTGAATTTATAAAATTTAAAAATAATCAGTTTATAATATAATAAATTCACATAATTTTTATTTAAAAATAAAATACACATCAAAATTTTAACATCATGATATATAAAATAAGTGTGACTTTTGATAATTAAAAAATACCTCCAAAAAAGGAAGGAAAAGAAGAGAGAAATTGGAGGCGCTCAACATTATTCAAAGGAGGTCACTCAACATTATTCATGCCATACTTTAGTGAGTCACTGTAGTTTTTGTTGATTTTTATATCACATTCAATGAGGATAATTATTTGTATTATATTAAGAAAGAATATGAAATTATGACAAACAACTCATTCCACATTTGTTAATATCATAAATAATAATAATCCTTTTTAAGTATGTCATTATCATTATTTTAAAAACAAATCATTGGCAGACCATGAAGTGATAGTGAATAGGTATCTTCGTACAAGTTCAAATTTTAATTATGATAATACAACCACAATCAATACAATCCTAACCAAGTGTGATGTCTTTATTGATTATCATAATTTTTTTTGACAATAATATATACAAAATAAAATAACTAAAATAAACCCTGATTTTACAATAATCACTATTATTCTATTAATCTTCATTAAAAAATAAATTTTCAAATACAAAATAAATTTAAAAATACAAAATAAATTGAATAAAATAATTAAAATTAAAAGCCAACTTCATAATAATCGCTTTGTATCCTATTGACCCTCATTAAAAAAAATATCATTAATATATACAAAATAAAGTTTAGAAAAATATTTCAAATTAAAATCTAGTATAATAATAATTACATTTCACAAAATTATGAAAATACTACCCCCTTCCCCCCAAAAAAAATCCTCTCCCCTCTATATATTTTTATTTACCTGAAAAAATATTGTTAGAAATGATAAACTCATATGGATGTTATATTAAAAAAAAATTGTTCAATTGATACATACATAAATAAATGTTATTGTGTTTATATGTTTGTATATATGTTATTGTGTGTTTAATATTATTGTGTCTGTATATATAAAGTTGTAGGAAATAAAACATCGTTGTAAATGATACACTCATGGATATTGTTATATATGAATGTTGGTGTATATATACATAGTGACATCCATGTAAGTGTATAATTTGTATATATACACACTATTAATCGATCCATAATTACCGTATTATAAAACAGAAGCATCCATAATTTGTATATATACACACTATTTGAATTCATTGTGTTCATTCTTTAAAACACATATCTAAAATCACGTCGGCTTGGTCCTTTGGAATAATTGGAACTTTTTTTTGGCTATAATATATCATTTGGTCACACAGGAATATCTTAACTCAACCACGGAAATCATATGACAAAATACCTAGAGTAATACATCAGGTCCGTACCTAATCTACTAAACATGAATGAGGCTATTCACCCTCATATAATCTAATTGGAATGGAAGGAATCAAAACACCATTCCCTTTATTCCATCACTCCCTCATCAACCTTCATCATCCCTAATCGACCCTAATCACTCCCTCACCAGCACTAATCACTACTTCACTAGTATTCATCATCTGTTATCATCCCTAATCAGTCCCTCATCATCCATAATAACATTGTCATTGGTCCTCATCATCCCTCACCATCCTTAGTGACTCCCTAATCAAATCTCATTGTTCCTCATCATCCCTAATCACTCCCTCATTGGTCATCATCACCGTCATCATCACTAATCACTCCCTCATTGAACCTCATCATCCCTATTCACTCTCTCATTAAACCCCATCATATTTAATCACTTCTTCATTGGCCCTCATTTTGACTAAACATAATCTCATTGGCCCTCATTATCACTCATTATCCCTAATCAATCCATAATTATCCATCATCACTCCTAATCATCTCTAATCACTCCCTCATCTAGCCTCATCTTCTTTCATAGTCCCTAATCATACTAACCTCATTATTTCTCATCATGTTTAAACAATTCGTAATCAATCCTCATTATCCCTAATCATTCTTAATCACTCTCTCATCTTCCCTCATCATCCATAGTCACATTTTAATCATCCCTCATCAATCGTAATCACTCCATCATCATCCCCCTTCATCCCTTACTTTCCTTAACCACTCCATCATTAGCCCTCATCATTCTTAATAACTCAATCTCATCAACCCTCCTAGTTTTTCATCATCCCTAATCACCCCTAGTCATCCCCAATCACTCCCTCATTACCCATCATCATCCTTCATCCATAATCAGTCCCTCATTGACCCTCATCATGAATAATCACTTTGTTGTTGTCCTTCATCATACCTTATCATAAATAATTAATCCCTTATTCCCCTGATATTTTATTGGGGAAATCAAAGGTAATTATTTATAAAGCAAGATTCCCTTGCCTTATTACTTAGCATAGATGAGGTAGGCAGGGTAAGCTTCCCTAGCCTTACTAGGTATGGAAATATTGAGATATGGATAGGGAATTTAGAATGGTGTCCTCCCATATATATTTGGTAGGGTCCCCATTCCTATGATTCCCCTTAACTTACAATATTAGGGAATGAGGCATACTTATAGTATGACATGGCCCTAATTTGGCTTTTAAGGCCCACTAACCTTGCCTAAGATGTAAGTATCCCCTGATCGATACATTTGATTAAGGAATATACCCTTCCTTCTCTTTGTATATCAATTTGGATATAGATGGAATTGTGTTGAGAAACACACTCTTCTAGATTGGTGAATACCTATCTATCTATCTATCTATCTATCTATCTATCTATCTATCTATCTATCTATCTATCTATCTATCTATCTATCTATCTATCTATCTATCTATCTATCTATCTCTCTATCTATCTATCTATCTATCTATCTATCTATCTATCTATCTATCTATCTATTTGTAAAATTAGTCTACTACAGATAATCTCTCAATGACACATAGAGAAATAAATAAATCAATTATGGAGTTTGGATTGGGATTTTCAACTAGTCTCTAGTCACCCTATCTATATAAATATATATTTAGATTATCAACTCTAGGATTGGGATTCTTAGATGCTGAAATCTAAATATATACATAGGTAATACACCCATGCCCTAAATTGATTACTCCTACACCTGACGTCGAGTGCTCTTACTCTGCGACCATATTCAATCACCCCTGCATAGTAAGTTAATGATAGGTGCATGTTTCAAATGATAATATTTTTTTTCAAACCTAATGGCATGTATACGAGGATTCAACTATGAAATTGGTGTTATTCTTAGACACTAGTGGTGAGGAAACACTATAGAGCACCTAGCAACTCAAATCATTTCTGATTTGAGAATGATGAGCCTTTCATCTATATGCCAAGATAGACTAGATTGTCTTCAAGAGGTACCGATTTCCATTTCATTGAGCTTCTTGCACCCTCTAGAATAAGAAGAGGTAGAATATCCTTGTCTCCAATTAGGGGGACTAATGATTCAAGACAAGATTTATTAAGAGCTCCATCTACACTTTCTTTTGGTAGATTTAGTGAACCTAGAAGAGGATTATTTCCTATTCCCGTCATGGATATGTAGATAAACTAGTTGTTTGTGCCCTTCATTGGGGTAACTTTGGTTCTAACTCAGTATTATGACATCTTAGTCATAACCCTTAAAATTTTATCCTATTTTATTGTTGAAAATGTAACCTCCCCTATGGAACATATTCAAGATGTTGTGAATATCTAATCAATTCACCACGTCATAGAAGATAATGTAGGAGTTAGGATACTTGTCTTTTATTTGAAAGGAAAGTATCTCCAATGGTACCAAGGTTTGAGGCCAAATTCAATTCATAATTGCTATGCAAGTAATTTGAAGAAAAAAGAAACAACTTATCTCTGATAGAGTAGCTCACCACCATTAAGAGAGGACCATAGGAACTGATGGATGGTTTCAATTTTAGATTCTAGAGGGTTTAGGATAGAATACCATAGTTATGTAAGCCATCTCCAAATACTTAATTCTTGTATTATTTGAAGGCTTTCAATAATGATGTAGCTATAATCATCCAATCTATGGGAGGAATTGTGATACCCAACGCATATAAGGTTATTGTGAACACAGAATTATTTTATTCAAGCTAAAAATATTTCACCTAGACCCCCCGTGCCCTTGTTTCTTGATCCCCCATCTACAAGTCAATCTTCTTCACTTTTTATTTTCCCTAGAACCCATCCCCTTTGCAAATAGCTATCCTACTCCATCGACTGCACCTTTGAATGATCCACACAAAGTCAAATAATTATTACATAACTTTGCAAATGAGCTAGTGGTACTCAGTTGGCATCAAACATAGAATTGTAGGCCTTATCAACCTTTAAAATAGCCAAATCAATCAAATTGGCCTCCCTTTTAGGGTGGCATGTATACTTAGAACTAACTTCCATGTAGTATACTGCCCTATGTGTAAAATTCCAATGTTATAGACACATCAACATCCCTCGTGCCTATGTAAAACAACATAGCACATGAATATTAATGGTGCATTATATGTAATCAACAAAAAAATTAGGATGGCTATGCGAATTGAACCTTGAGTCAAGCATTTATTATACATAATGTGTCATAGTCTTAGGTGTAATTGAATATTGTAGTTTCCTAAAGGGAGGATGCTCTAGTGTAAGGACATCAATAAAATAAATCTAATCTTGTAAACTCATTGAAAGGTGACTTCCTTTATGTAAACCGAAGTGAGATTCCAAACATGGGAAGCAATCCATTTGATTTTAACACAAGGCTCACAAAGAGAGAAATAGTGGAGGAACCATCTTCTTTAGTGCCTTCACCTTCTATACTCTATGTCAAGTATGTAAATAAATAAGTCAAAACACCTATGCATCCTCTAGTGCATATAGAATAGTTTGCACAAAGAGAGAATTAGCCTTAAACTAGTTAGAAGGTGAGATAAGGGGCTATTATTTAAAAATCACAAACAAATGGAACCTAGATCCCCTTTAACATAGTCAAATGAATGAAGAGATAAGCTTAAATGTAATAATGTGGGTTTATATTTTTAATCCATCACAAAAGAATTTATTGTAGGATGTTCTAAAGAATTTCTAAGTGCATGAACTATCCTAGACTATCCTTATTGTCTCTATCAACTTGTATGCACCAAAGGAGGAGGAAGCACACATAAGCCATGAACAACCTCTATTATACATTTCCTTGATCCTTAATAAGCACCTAGTACACAATTGCATGATAGACTCAAGTGTGAGTAGTTCAATGATGCCAAAAAAATAGAAGACACATTAGGTAATGCATTCTCCCCTATTTCCAAATGCATTATCCAATTAGATGGAATAGTAGTTAAAATTGTGGGGATCATTAGGGATGTGAACCTTACTTTCTAGACATGTCTAAACCATTCCATTTCATGGGACATCATAGTGACTGAAGTTCCCCCTACTACTCTGTATGTTTTTTTAAAAGATTTCACAGCTAGGGTGGGTGGATACTCATAATTATATTAGTAGTACATGCTACTTCAGCCCATAAATGAGACCAAGGTGACCATAAAATCTGAACTTATCTTCAAAATTCATGTGGAGTTATACTCTTCTAGAATAGTTGAAATATTGGTGCAACTTCAGTATTCTATTCTTCTATTTTATCCTCAACTAGATTTACTCTTGGGCAATCTTCTTGCCTCCTTTTTTGATCTTCATAGTTTGGACACTCAAGTTATCTATGCCCTTCTTCTCTACATCTATAATAGACATAATATTTGTGTTGACTTAGAAATCATCCTTTAGCACCATCATAATCTCATCATCTCTAAAATCTTCTCCCTCTTTATTGGTATTGAAACCCTTGCTTATTATCATCTTGTCTTTCTACACCACATGATGATTCACCTTTACTGGCATTAAATCTACCTTTAGTGCTATTAAACCCACTTTTTCCCCTTATTGGAGGGGATCCACCTCTTTTTGGACCAGTATATGTCATTCTAAAATTCTATCTATTTTGCTTTTCTTCTACCTTCAAAGCTAATTGATAAGCCTCATCCATGTTAAGTATTCTATGAATTATAAATTCATCTTGAATAGAAAATTTGAAACCATTTACATACCTTGCATCTATTTTCTCTTCTATTTCATTATACTCTACTCATATGAAAAGCTTGTAGAATTCTTCTATATACTCTTGTATATTGTGATGTTTTTACCTTAAATTTTGAAATCTTCTATATAGCACTTGTGCATAATCCATAGGAATAAATTTCTTCCTCAGCTTCTTCTCCATCTTTTTCCATGAATTAATCTTCTTTTTACCTTTTCTCTGTCTCTCTTTCTGTAGGTGATTCCACCAAATCATTGCATGACCTTTCAATTTAATGCATGCAAATTTAAACTTATTGTCTTCTCTTATAGTCTTCCACTCGAAGAACATCTCCATGATATTCATGCAATCTATAAACTCTTCTCAGTTTAAACTACCTCCATAATCTAGAATATCAACCATGATTCCTTCATTCCTTCCTTCTAAATCTTAAACCATCCTCTCTTTCATTGGTGGTGGTTGCTCTTGTTATTCTTCTTCTTGCTAAACTTTTGCATGATGATATGTGTCTTCTTCATCACCACCTTCTCTTCTCTATTGGTTGGTGATAACCTTTGTTAATTATTGAACTTTCATTTTTAGATATTGTATATTCTAGTTCATTTATGCCATACCTCCTCATCTTCTCACCATTCTTCTCTCCTCCAAGATTCAAACATGCTCTGTTACCAGATAATGAACCCAAAAACTAACAAGAACAAGAAAATTATTGATAGGCCAAGATCTTGAAACAATACTCAGAATTGATTCATATTGATTGTTTAAAATAATTACAAACCCACACCATGCTTAAATAAGCCTCAACTTATAATTCAGAGTTTATACTCAAAATTCAAAAAAATTGAAATCTAAAAAATATGTCTATTTTTAAAAAATTCTAAAATAGCCAAAAAATATCTTGAAATATCATAAACAGTATAATTAGACTATGGAATAAAATTAAACTAAATTTAATGTCCAGTTCTAAAAATATATAATTTCTAAAAATAGAAAAAATCCAAAAAAATTATTAAATCACAATTTTACACCCTTGGATGATCACGTATGGCCTCTAAACATATAAAAACACATTCCTAGACAAGTAGAACTCCTTAAGGATAACAAATTACTCTTTGATATGATTGTTTTGGTGCATGGAAGAGCTCAAATGAAGCTACTGGTCAAAACTATGACATTTGAAAGGTTGTCCTATTTTTTTTGCATCAGATACTATCATGTTTATTTGTTTCTATGTTTATATTTTAAATTTATATTTTATTTTTTATATTTACGTGGATTTGTTATGACAATGACTATCAGTATTTGTTGCAAGTTAATCTATATTTACCAAAAACTATCAATAGAGGTTAATGGAGCCTAGTTTAGACATCCAAATGTTTCATTCTTATTTCCTTACATAACTACAGGGACATGGTTCTATTATATTTTTATTTATATGTATGCAAGCAGTCACATGTATATGTACATAAAATTAGAACATTATTTATGAATTTGGTTTTCATACAACACCTTTTTATAATGAGTTAAATTATAATATATTTCCACATATGGTTCTCATATATAAATTTGGTTATTTATGGACATCTTTCCACTTTAATAAGAATCTAAATGGCCTTAATCTAATTAAATATCCTATGTTTCGAATTATGTTTGTTTGTTTTCCATTTCAAGATTTTAGTTATCTATTTTTTTTACAATCTTATGTACATTTTGAGTTTTTTTCCTTTTTTTTTTCCCTTCTTTTTTAAGATCAAAATTGTCGACAATTTAATTTTTTACTTTATACTTTTGTAGTTCTATTTAACTCTAGATTGATTCCACTTTTTTCAAAAATTTCTTATCACATTATCTCATAATCATCATTTGTTTGATATGTACAAAGAATCCTTATATCTAAATATTAATTTTGAGTCATTTATTAAATATCAATTGAACTCAAAACATCCATAATTTAGCTAGGTACACATTGATTCTTTTTATTACTACACTTTTCAAGGAGCCTCAATATTCATCCTTCTTTTTCCTTACATCAAATTAAATTCTTTTTCCATCAACACTTTGTGTCAAAATAAGGTTATATCATAAACATATAGTTGTATTTGATTATTTAAGATATGATTTTAATCTATTTCTCAATACTATTGGGATTTCATTACCATGTACAAAAGAACTACATTAGATTACAAAGTTTCTTAACTCTACTAATTTCGACATACTATTAAATTGGAAAATTTTATTATTTGGTTAGGAGTGAAAATGATGCATTTCAATGCTTTCTAGCCGCCAGTATCACCCAACATAGTTGTAGGCATATTTGCCATCAAAGTTTGCAGCTACTTAGAAAATCACAAAATTGCAAAAGCAGTGGGATACACTGATGACCAGGTACAAAATCAATAAGAAAAATTTACATAATTGATGACCTACAAAATCTTTCCCATGGACAATCAATGACTTGTTGATTCTATCGTAATGATAGTTTAGATCCATATGTGCATGGTGTTAGCATAATCAGCTCTAAATTTAGATTTTAGTCTCAGATTTCCAAAATTCAACCTAGATCTGTACGTTTTCATCTTTCTTTATCTTTTCATCATTTATTTTGATTTAGCAATTGTTTTCATACTTTCAATTATTATTTTTAGGGATAATTAAAGTCTAATTATTATAATTTAATTCTTTATAATAATTTAACTTGTACCTTAAATTTAATTATTCATTTCTATTGTATTTACTCTTAAACTATAAATGATTAAAATATTTTAAAAATTATTTAATTAAATAATATTACTATCCTGAATATATTATTTAGCTTAATTATTTATGACATAAAGTAATTATTATTTATTTTGACACAATTTAATTACCACCCATTTATTGATATTAATGTTTGATTGAATTTGAAAAGTTTTTACATGTAGCTTAAAAAATTAGATTGATACTCAAAACTTTAAAGGGGTGATATGAAACCAACAAATTTACATAAAATCATTAGTGGTGGGACGAAGCAGTACTATATGAAACAATAAACTCATGAATCAAATGTTGAGTATCATGTGCAAATATTGTTTGTACCTGATAACATTATTACCCTGCTAAATATCATGTGCAGAATTTGAAAGAGATACAAAGAAGGATAGCCATTGCTTTGCAGGAACGTGTCGCAACAGTTTCTGTACATACGTACCGTATCATCTGTCCAAGCCTGCGAAAAAGAAACAGGAGAAGCATTACCTTCTTTGCTTTCGTCAAAGGAGTTCTGTTTTGTGTAATAAAAACAAACTTTCACATTTTTTGTTTTTTATTTTTGATCGAGAGGATTAGATGGTCCATCACATTGCCATCTTTTCAATGAGAAAGGCGGTAATAATAATAATAATAATAATAATAATAATAATAATAATAATAATAATAATAATAATAATATTTATTTTTATTTGCTTTTTCCAGAGAGCATCCTGTTTTGACACCACATGCAGGATTGTAATTATATCTCAGACATCATTCGAGATTGGTATATTTCTTACTCAACATACGTAAAGTATATTTGAAGCCTGGGATTTTGTTTCATTGTTTAACACACATGGATCGGGAGAAATTAATAGCTTAATATACAATTATCACACGTTTTTGTTTGTTACGTTGGTTCTCTTTGTCATTTAATTATTAATTAAAGTATATCTAAAATCATTAATATTTAAAAAAAACAATTGTTATGATCGTGATTATAGATTAAAAAAATCTTACATAATAAAAGATTCATTCTTAAAGAAATGATATTGGTTTATAATAGTTATGTATATAATTTAAAAAAAAAAACAAAACAAAACAACTTCTTTCCTTGCACTTTCATTAATAGTTCTTTACCTTTGTGTAGATACTAAATGTACATTCTTAATGCATGTCAAGATTATACATATAATCAAGGTTTTTTTAATTTTTCTATGTTTAACTATTAGGATGAATAATTATAAAATCAATAGATAAGGATCGAAGCCAACACAAAAAATCAAATCAAGCAAATGAATAATTAATATATTTCATTTGATAATTACTTATTACAAGAATCTATATGCTCATAATAACTTATTAGAAGTGTTTTTCCAATTATGACAACTATCTTAAATCACTTCAAGAAATTAGTAGGATAGATTTAGCAGCGTTAATTATACATTGGTATGTCAATAATAATAATAATAATAATAATAATAATAATAATAATAATAATAATAATAATAATAATAAGTCTTCTAATTCCATAATTTATTTACATGATTAATTGAACATTATTTTAGAGTTTTACATCGCATTTGATGTTTAATAAAAGGTAATTTGTTTTGAGGATTACATTTTAGTCTATCTTAATTTTATCATACATTTTTAGAGTATCATATTTGGTAATTATTATCTTTTTGTTGTGTATTATTTATTGATAGGAGTTTGCATTTTTTTTTTATAAATTGGACATTTCAAAATTCATGGTTGATTTTTATATTTTATTTTTATTTATTTTATACACAAATTATAAAAAATGTCTAATTTATTTTCTAATTGATTGAGAAAAAAATACTATAAATATTTAAAATCCATTCATAAAAATAATTATTTATTATTTCAATATTATAATTATAATTTAGAAAATCATATCACTGATTGTAGAGTATTTACATATGTTAGAGAATGTCCTTAAATATTTGTAATGCTTTATGTCTTTCATAGAAATAAATGATTGAACCACAATCTAAAATTGATCTAGAAAAAATATGCTGATCTTTCAGCAGCTATAATTTTTGACATGTACTTTCATTTGAGTTCTTTTACATGTGAAAATAACCATATCAAATTTTTTTATTTTGTCCTAAAATGTTATATTCACTTCAGGTTGATTTTAATATCTTTTTGAGGCCGTACATGATCATTTGATGGTCTAAAATTAACATTCAATGATTCTATCAAGAATTTTCTATTTTTAAAAATTGTATATTTTTAGAATTGGACGTCAACTTAAGTTAAATTTCATCGCTTAGGCTAATTATAGTGTTTAAATTATTTTTTAAAGATTTTTAGATTTGTGCATACTTTCAAGAAAAAATTACTATAAATAGTGGCTACTAAAAATCAACATTTTTATTTTGTTTTAATGTTTTTGAATTTCTACATGTCAAATCTAAATTTTAAGTTGAGGCTTATTTAAACATGGTTTGGGTTTTTAATTATTTTAAGTCGTTTAATATGAATCAATTCTGAGATATTGCTTTAGATCTTAGCTTATTAGTAATTTTATTGTCTTGATATTTTTTTTGGATTCATGATCTGGCATCAAATCAAGTTTGAATATTGGAGGAGAAAGACATATAAAGAGGATGAGGAGGTATTGCATAAATGAATTGGATTATACAAGATCTGTAAAATCAAGTTCAATAATTTATTAGAGGTTATCACCAATTAGGGAAGAAGAAAAGGTGGTGATGAAGCCGAAGGAGACATAGATCATGATAAAGAAATTTAACAAGAAGAAGAAGAACAACAAGATCAACCACCATCAATGGAAGAGAGGATGGTTCAGGATTTAGAACAAATAAATGAAGGAATCAAAGTTGATGTTATAGAATATGAAGGAATTTTGAAATTAGAAAAGTTGATAGATTGAATGAATAGCATACAGAAGTTCTTGAAGTGGAAGACTATGAGAAAATTCAAGAAGGTAAAGTTTAAATGGATGAAATTGAAAGTTCATGCAATGATTTGGTGGGATCACTTGTAGAAAGAGAGATAGAGGAAAGGTAAAGAGAAGATTAATTCATGAAAAAATATGGAGAATACATTGAGAGATAAAATTCTTCATATGGATTATGCACAAAACTTATACAAAAGATTTCTGAATTTGAGACAAAAAGATCATAGTACAGAATAGTATACAGATAAATTTTATCATATTTTCATAGGAGTGCAACATGATGAAAAATAAGATCAGATGGTTGCAAGGTATGTAAAGAATTTTAAATTTTCTATTCAAGATGAATTAAGTATGCATAGAATACTTTACATGGAGGAGGCTTACCAATTAGCTTTGAATGCAGAAGTGAAATAAAATAGAAAAACGTTTAGAAGAACATCTCATGGTCTAAGAAGAGGTGGATCCCTTCCAAATAGGGGATGATGTGGGTTTAATACCACTTGGGGTGGGTCTCATACCAATAGAGGTGAATCATACATGATCATTTGAGGGTTCAAAATTAATGCTTACTAATTTTTTAAAGAATTTTCAATTTTCAGAAATTGCAAATTCTTAAAACCGAACATAAATTTCTTTTGAATTTTGTCTCATACGCTAATTATAGTGTTTAGAGTATTTTTAGAGATTTTTAGAGACACACATAGTTGCATGCAAAACATAATATAAATAACGGCTACTAAAAATAGACATTTTTTTAGATTTTAGTTTTTTAAAATTTTTGCATATCAACTCTAAATTTTATGTTGAGGCTTGTTTAAGTATGGTTTGGGTTTATAATTATTTAAAGTCATTTGATACAAATCAATTTTGAGTTATTATTTTAGATCTTGACCTATTGGTAATTTTATTATCTTGATAGTTTTTTTGGTTTCATTATCTGGTATCAAAGCTAGTTTGAATTTTGGAGAAGAATGACATGATGAGAGGATGATGAGGTATTGCATAGATGAACTAGACTATATAAGAGATGTAGATTCAATTTCAATAATTAATATAGTTTATCATCGATCAGAGAAGAAGAGAAGGTGGTGATGAAGCTAAGAGAGATAGATCATGATGAAGAAATATAGAAAGATGAAGAAAAACAAGAGAAACTACCATCGATGGAGTAAAGGATGGTTTGGGATTTAGAAGGAAGAAATGAAGGAATTAAAGTTGATGTTTTAGACTAATGAGGTAGTTTCAAACTATAGGAGTTGATAACATGGATGAATAACATGGAGAAGTTCTTCGAGTGGAAGACTATGAGAGAAGAGTTTTCATGCATGAAATTGAAAGGTCGTGTAATGATTTGGTGGGATTACTTGCAGAAAGAGAGATAGATAAAATGTAAAGAGAAGATTAATTTGTGGAAAAGGATGAAGAAGTTGAGGGATAAATTTCTTCTTGTGGATTATGCACAAACCCTATATAGAAGATTTCAAAATTTGAGGCGAAAAGATCACAGTATACAAGAGTATACAGAATAATTTTATTATCTTTTCATATGCATGGAGCATGATGATATAAAAGAATAGATGCTTGTAAGTTATGTAAATGGTTTGAAATTTTTTATTCAACATAAATTAAGTATGCATAGAATACTTTGCATGAAGGAGACTTATCAATTATCTTTAAAGGCAGAAGACAAACAAAATAGACATAATTTCAAAAGAATGTCTCTTTGTCCAACAAGAGGTGGATCCCCTCCAAATAGGGTATGAGCTGTGTTTAATACCACTAGAGGTGAATCATACCTAATCATCTGAGGGTCCAAAATTAACATTTAATGATTTTTTTGATAATTTTTTATTTTTAAAAATTGCATATTTTTAGAACCATATGTCAACTTCTATTCAATTTTATCCCTATTATTCCATTAACCATTTGTGTGTCTAGGTATATGTGTTGTTGACTTGTGGATTGCATAACTCATTTATTTACTTGTTACTTTTCTCTATGTTCTTAGATAGGTCAGCCTATGGAATAACTGAGGCTTGGTAGACTATATATAAAAGGTAGTAGTTAGTCTTTAATCATCATGTGAAGTATTCTACTATTAGTGCATTATTATGGAGGTTTCCCCCTTGAAGTGGTTTTACTATAATATCCAGTATTCTATTCTATTGTCAATTATTACTATGTAATTTCTCATTTTTTATTATTTTGTGTAACATAAAATAATTTTATGTGAATATCTAAGTAATTTCATTTCAAGTGGTATCAGAGCTTCGATTTGGGTAAGTTTTATATGGTGTAATTTTTAAATCTGGTGAGACATGGCTTTTAGGAGTAGTGAGAATGAAAAAACATAACTTATAATCTAGGAAGAATTATGTTTTTCCCTTTGCACACTTGTAGTCATTGGATTCATCTCAGTGAGATGATCGTAATGGTGTATTTTGTTAGTACACTTTTTAGTATAAATCTTTTTACTCTAGGACATAAAGGTAATCATTGGATTCATCTTGACAAGGTGATCACAATGATACCATTTTTTGGTACACTTTTTTTGTGGGGTTCACTACACAATTGGCTATCTTCACATCTCAGTTTCAACCTAACAGCCTTCTACTTCAACATCCAAATCCTCCTCTCAACAACTCCCATACTAGTATGAATTCGATGTTGCCAAAAATAAAAAGAGTAAGTTCAATGGTAAGGATCCTCTAAATTGGATTAAACAAATTGAGAATTTATTTTAGGTACATCAAACCCCTTCTTCTCAGAGAATGATGGTGGCCTCCTTGTATATGGAACCCGAGGAATTCATTTGGTATCATTGATTGTCTGCTCAAAAGAAAACGATTGGTGCTCCTATTGCATTAACTATTTTTACTAAGGAGTTGACAAATCATTATCAAAATAATATCTCTAATAACTCTTTCAACCAATTATCCAAATTGTAACAAACAAGATCTGTGAAGGATTATATTCAACAATTTTAGAATCTCTCTTTACGAGTGGTCAAGATCATAACTTTCTAGCACCATCATTTTCATATCCCACCAGATCAACACAATGAAAAATTGAAGAGAAGTGAGCCAAAGGGTTGTGTTATGGTTTTGATAGAAAATGGAGCAAAAACCATCATTTTGCTGAAAAGAAGCTAGTTTACATTGAAGGTGCCAATGATGATGAAGATGATGCAGAGGTAAAAGTTCCTAAGGAGGAATGTGAAGAATATAAACCTACTATTTCATGCCATGCACTATTAGGTATTAGTACTCCCCAAACTGTTAAGGTGATGAGTCTCATTAAGAAATAGAAAGTCACTATCTTGATTGATTTTGGGAGCACACACAACTTCATCAACAGTAAATTGACTGCTCGTTCGAATTGTTTCATTTATCTGGCTCCAAAATTATAGGTTATGATTGTAGATGGTGGTATTTTTAGTTGTTTAGGAAAATGTCATAGTATTAAGTTGGATATGGGAGAATACTTATTATATTCTCATATGTTTGTTATTTCCATGGGTGAAGTTGATAATGTTCTGGGAGTCAAGTGGCTCACCACTTTGGGCACTATTGAGATGAATTTTATAGAATTATTCATGTGTTCTCATTCTAAAGAATTGACATTTGAGTTAAGAGGGTTAAAGGCTAAATATCTCCAACATGTTAGCTCCCATCAAATGATAAAGCTTCTACATAAAGGTGCTAACATATTTTTAGCTTGCTTATTTTCTATAGAAGTACAACCAACTCAACCATCTCCACCTCTTGATCTACAATAAATAATTTATTTTTATTCTATTTTTTTTAGAGACATGCCAAAAGGACTTCATCTAGCTGCATGCATGATCATGCTATCATACTTATTCTTGGTAGTACTCCACCCAATATTAGGCCATACAGGTATCCCTATGCCCAAAAAAGTGAAATTAAAAATATGGTACAATAAATGTTGAATGCAAGAATCATTCACCATAGCCGAAGTGAATACTCTTCACCATATGTCATGATGGAAAGAAATATGACACTTGGAGGATGTGCCCTGACTATAGAGAACTCAACAAGTACACTGTCAAAGATAAGTTTTCAATTCTTATCGTTGATGATTTGCTTGATGAATAGAATCATGCTATTTATTTTACCAAGTTAGATCTATGTTCTGCGTATCATCAAATTAGGATCCATGATGAAGACATACCCAAAACCACATTCAGGACACATGAGGGCCATTATGAGTTTTTGGTTATGCATTTTGGCCTAACAAATGCACCATTTACATTTTATATATTGATGAATACTATTTTTAAGTCATTTTTGAAGAAATTTATTATGTTATTCTTTGATGATATCTTCATTTATAGTAAAAATTAGGTAGACCATTTGCAACATGTGAAATTGGTACTCTCCATTTTGGAGCAAAATCAATTATATGCCAAACTTTTCAAATTTACATTTGGGGCTAGTGAGGTTGAATATTTGGGTCATTTGGTGTCTTATGAAAGAGGGAAAGTGGATCCTAAAAATATCTAAGCAATGGTGGACTAGCCAATTTCTAAGACACTCAAGCAACTTTGAGGATTCTTAGGGCTTATTGGTTACTATCATAGAATTGTTAAAAATTACGGTAGTATTATAGCCCCACTTACCTCTTTGTTAAATAAGGACTCCTTTTAGTTGAATGATGTAGCTACTTGAGCATTTTAATAATTGAAATTGGCTATGTGCACTACTCCAGTATTGCTCACTCATGATTTTTCTAAGACTTTTGTGGTTGACTGTGATACATTTGGGTATGGTATGGATGTTGTAATCATGTAAGAAGGTAGACCACTAGTATTTGAAAGTCATTAACTCAAGGGTAAAAATTAGCATAAACACATCTATGAGAAGAAAATGATGGCCATTTTGCATGCAGGAAAATAATGGAGACCTTATTTGATGGGTCATCACTTTTAGGTAAAAAATGATCATGATAGTCTTAAATATATTTTTAGAATAAAGGTTTTCATTTGAAGAATAAAAGAAATAGGTAACTAAGATACTAGGCTATGATTTTGAAATAGTTTAAAAAAAGGGCAAGGACAATGTGGTGGCAGATGCACTATACAAGAAAGATGAATCAATTGAGGCATTGATATGTGCCATAACCATTTTGTAGGTAGATTGGCTAGATGAAGCATGATCAGAATGGGAGCATGATAGTACTACTCATGATTTGTTTCAAAATCTATAGCAAGGTTTATATAGATTTAAAAAATTCACATGGAAAGGTAATGCATTATGTTACAAAAATAGATTGTACCTATGTAAGAATTCTCTTCTTAAATAAAAATTCCTTCAAAAACTTTATCCAACTCCAATAGGGGGTCATTCAAGATTTTCGAAACCTTGTCATAGGATTAAGCAAGATTTTTTTTGGGAAGGTCTCAATGGGGATGTCTAAAAATATGTGGTGGAATGTATGATATATCAACAAAACAAAGGTGAAACCATCAGAACTCTAGGTCTTTTACAATCTTTATCTATTGCCAGCCAATGCTAGAAATAGGGATTTATGGATATCATTACATGGTTACCAAGATCTGATGGTCAAAATGTTATCATGGTTGTTTTGGATCATTTCAGTAAGTATGATCATTTTTTTTCATTATCCTAGCCATTTGTGGCTAGTACAATAGCTTCTACTTTTTTCAATAAAGTTTAGAAACTACATGGGACCCCTAAGATCATTATCAGTGATAGAGATCCCCTTTTTACTAGTAATTTTTGAACTAAGTTATTTACATGTTTAGGCACCCAATTAGCTCATAGTTCATCCTATTATCCTCAATATGATGGAAAAAATGAGGTAGTCAAAAAATTCTAGAAGGACATCTTTGTTTTTTTATTTCTAATAAACAAGATAAATGGGTTCATTGGCTGGCACTTACTGAATGATGGTCTAATAATTATGTTCATAGTTCTTCCAAAATGCCTCATTTTGTGGCACTGTATAGATACCAACCTCAATCCATAAATTCAACCTTGAAGGTCTATTCTAAGGTTTGTATAGTTGAATAACATATTCACCATCAACATGAGGTCCTTGCAAGTTTGCATGAAAATTCAGTTATGGCCCAGAATCGCATGAAGCAATAAACAGATCAACATAGAAGTGAGAGGTATTTTTATATTGGTGATTTGGTATTATTTCACTTCCATACATACAAATATATGTCATTGAAGAAACAAAAATGGGTTAAAAATCCATACCCTAAGTATTATGGGCCTTATCAGATCTTGCAAAAAATTGGCAGTGTGGGTTATAAGTTAGTTTTTCCTTCATCTACTCACATACATCTAGTATTTCATGTATCATGCCAAAATAAAGTCTTTAGAAATAGAGTTACCATTCAAAAAAAATTACCAAAATTAGATTAGGAAGGTAGAGTTATTCGTGATCCTAATGTGATCCTTCAATGGTGAACCAAGCGACTATGTTCTAGAGCAACTACAAAATACCTGATCAAATAGAAGAATATACCATGTGAAGATGCCACTAGGGAGCATAAATAGTTTATTCAATAAAATCCATAGTTTTCAAAACATTGAGGACAATATTCTTTTTAAGAGGAAGGGCTTGTTGTGCCCTTAACCATTGGTATGTCTAGAGATATGTATGGCCGACTTGTGGCTTACATACCTCTTCTATTTACTTGTTACTTTTATTTATCTTCTTAGATAGGTTGGCCTATGGAATAACCTTGGATTATTAGACTATATATGATCTAGTGGTTAGTGCTTAATCATCATGTAAATTATTCTATTATTAGTGCATTATTATGGAGGTTGCCCCCTTAAAGTGGCTTCGCTATATTATCTAGTATTTTGTTCTGCTGTCAATTATCACTGTGTAATCTCTCATATTTTCAAATTTTGTGCAATATAAAATCATTATATGTGAATATATAATTAATATAATTAAAATCCCAAGGATAATTATTATTTTTAAAGTCATGCGCTTCCATGTAAAATTTACTATAAATATTGACTGCTAAAGTTAGTCATTTTTTTTAGATTTTAGTCTTTTTTATTTTTTTTATGACAACTCAAAATTATAAGTTAAGGCTTATTTAATCATGGTTTTAATTTTTAATTATTGGAAGTCAATCAATATGAATCAATTCTAAGTTAATTTTTCAAATCTTGGCCTATTGGTAATTTTATTGTTTTGATAGTTGTTTTGGTTTCATTATCTAGTATCAGAGCATGTTCAAATTTTGGAGGAGAAGGACCTAGTGAGAGGATGATGATGATGATGATGATGATGTATTTAACATATAAACTAGACTATACAAGATCTATAGAGGTAGGTTTAGTAATTAACAAAGTTTGTCACCAATCAATAAATAAGACGAGGTGGTGATGAAGCCGAGGAAGACATAGATCATGATGAAAAATTTAGCAAGAAGAAGAATAGCAAGAGTAGCCACCATAGATGGAAGAGAGGATGGTCCAAATTTGAGAATGAATAAATAAAGGAATCAAAGTTGATGTTATATATTATGGAGGTAGTTTAAAACTAGAGGAGTTGATAGATTGGATGAATAGCATGGAGAAGTTCCTTGAGTGAAAGACAATGAGAGAAGACAAGAAGGTAAAGTTTTCATGTACAAAATTGAAAGGTCATACAATGATTTGGTTAGATCACCTATAGAAAGAGATACATATAAAAGGTGAAGAGAAGATTAATTCATGGAAAAATATAGAGAAGCTGAGGAAGAAATTTATTCCCATGGATTATGCACAAACTCTATACAAAAGATTTCAAAATTTGAAGTATAAATATCACAGTACACAATAGTATATAGATGAATTTTATAAGATTTCCATATGAGTGGATCATGATGTAAATGAATACCATATGAATGTAAGGTATGTAAATGGTTTGACATTTTTTATTAAAAATGAATTAAATATGCATAGAACACTTTGCATGGAGGAGGCTTATCAATTAGATTTGAAGGTAGAAGAGAAACAAAATAAATAAAATTTCATAAGAATGTCTCTTGGTAAAATAAGAGGTAGATACCCTCAAAATAGGGGATGAGTTGGATTTAATACCACCAAAGGTGGGTCAAATACCAATAGAGGTGAATCATCATGTGGTGTAAAAAGATAAGATGATAATGAGCAAGGATTTCAATACCAACAAAGAGGAAGAGGATTTCAGAGAGGGTGAGGTTATGGTGGTACTAGAGGATGGTTTTAAAATTATCATAGATCTTATGTCTATTATAGATGTGTAAACTAAGGGCGCATATTATTTTTTTGTCCACACTATCAAGATCAATAAAAGAGGAAAGAAGATCACCTAAGACTAATTCTAGATTTGGCAAAAATAGAAGAGAAAAATAATGAAGTTGCACCAGTAGATGTTGGAGAGAATCTCATGATGAGAAGAATTATGATCTCTCTAATGAAGGAAAAAGTGAAAAATAAAGAAGGCGGTGATGCATAGCTATGATCCAATATTTTTTGAACAAGATGTACTTCAGGTGGAAAGGTATGCAAAGTAATTATAGATGGTGATAGTTGTGAAAATATGGTTTTTAAGGAAAGGATTAAAATCCTAAATTTGTAATTTTAAAATCATATTAATCCTTATCAGATTTCATGGTTTAAGAAAGGTAATGAAGTTACAGTAGATAAAAGGTACTTAATCAAGTTTTCTATAGGAAAAAGTTATAATTATGCAATATGTTGTGATTTTATTTCGTTGGATGCATGCCATGTGTTATTGGAGAGATTATGTCAATTTTATAGGAAATTACTTCATGATGGAGAAAATAATACATACATTTTTTATAAATGTGGTAAAATGGTAGTTTTGTTACCTCTCAAAGAGGAAGAGAAGACAAAAATCATGAACTCTACTAAAAAATTTATCAAAGATATGAAGGTTGTAGGTTATTGTTATGTATTAGGAGCAAATAATGTGATTGTTATTATATTGCCAAAAAATAAGGTGATAAGGGAGAGTATGAGTCCATGTGCAACACTAACATTGATAACTCCAAAGAAAGATAGATGATGGAGAATGTGTATGGATAGTAATAAAATCAACAAAATTACAATAAACTATAGATTTTATATACCTCATTTAGATGATATGATGGATGTGCTTATAGAATAAAAATATTTTACAAAGAATGATCTAAGGATTTACTATCAGATTCAAATTCATGAAGGAGATGAGTCGAAAATTGCATTCAAGACAAGGGATGGCTCATATGAGTGGATGTTGATGACCTTCAAATTATCTAATGCACCTAGCAAATTAATGAGGTGATGAATTCAATTATATGATAATATATTGGTAAGTTTATGGTTGTTTATTTTTATGATATTCTGATATTCAGTAAGACTAAAGAATAACACTTACAACATTTGATAATGGTAATGGATTTATTAAGAAAGAAGAAGTTATATGCAAATTTAAAGAAGTGCAGGCTTATGTAGAATAGTTTTGTATTTTTTTATTTGTAGTTTTAGAAAAAAAAGGTGAAAATGGATGAAGAAAAGATAAAAGAAATTGATGAGTGGCTTATTCAAAGAATCATTACAAAGGTAAGAAGTTTCCATGGTTTAGCAACTTTTTACAAAAAAAATATTAATTTTTTTTGTAATATTGTGGCACCAATAATAAATTGTGTGAGAGGGAAAGAATTTTCATGGATGAGAGTAGCCACATAAAGTTTTTTAATTTTGAAAAAGAAAATTACAAAAGGACCAATTTTAGCACTACTAGATTTTAATAAAGTGTTTGAGGTTTATTTTGATGTTTCACTTGTGGGAGTTGGTGTTGTGTTGAGTCAAGAAGGAAATCCAATAACATATTCTAGTGAGAAATTGAATGAGGTAAGAACAAAGTATTCTACTTATGATGTTGAACTTTATGCAATTGTATAAGCATTAAGACATTGGAGGCATTATCTAGTTCCTAAGGAGTTTATACTATTTACAGATCATGAGGCTTTAAAATATGTGAATACATAAAAGAAGTTGAATATTAGGCATGTAAAGTGGGTTTCTTTCTTGTAGGCATACACTTTTATGTTGAAACATAAGTTGAGAAAGCAGAATCAGGTAGCTGATGCATTGAGTAGGATGGTAGCATTCTTAACTATTATGATGAGTGAAGTAGTTGTATTTGAAGATATAAAAGAATTATAAGATACTGACACATATTCTGGTAAGGTAGTTGTAGCAGTAGAGGAACCTATTAGTAGGTAGAAAAGATACTATTCAAGATGAATGTTATCTCTTCAAAGGGAAATAATTATTCAATCTAGTTGGGTCTCTATGATATAATACAAGAATGACATAGTGGTGGTTTGGTTGGACATTTTGGTAAAATGAAGACAATAGCTTTGGTGGAAAAAAAGTATTTTTGGACAAAGATTAATAGAGATGTGATAATGTATGTTTCAATTTGTAGAATATGTCAGGTGGCTAAAAGACATACATAAAATATTGGACTATACATGTCATTACCAGTTTCAAGAGGGCCATGAACATATTTGAGTATGGATTTTGAGTTGGCATTGTGAAACATGCATAAAAGTAATGATTCAGTTTTTGTTGTTGTAGATAGATCTTTTAAAATGGTTAATTTCACTTCATGTAAGAAAACCAATGATGCCACTAGGGTTGCAAAATTATTTTTTAAGGATATTGTGAGATTGCCTGGTGTTACAATAACTATTAATTCATATAGGGACACAAAATTTTTGAGTTGTTTTGGGAGGAATTTGTGGAAGAAGATGGGTACCAAGCTACAATTCAATAGTGTGTATCACCCACAAACAGATGAATAGATAAAAGTTTTGAATAAGATATTGGGAAATTTATTGAGATGCAAAGTGGGAGAGACACCCAAGAAATAGGACTTGGATTTACCATAAGCTAAGTTTGCATATAACAGTTTAGTGAATACATCAAAAGGAAATTCACCATTTCAAATTATTTATCAGATAAATCTTAATTGTATTTTAGATTTCGTATATTTTCCAATTACAAATAGAATTAGTGATGATGGAGAAGCATTTACAGAGCATATGCAATAGTTGTAAGGAGTAAGAAGAAAGTTGAGGAAAAGTAGTGACAAATATAAATCATTAGTAGATGTCAAAATATTATCCAAGGTATTTAAAGAAAGAGAGTTGGTAATGGTTTACTTTAAGAAATAAATATTTTCAGAAGGCATGTATAACATGTTGAAGTACAAGAAATTTGGCCCATGGAAAATTGTGAGGAAATATATGGAAATACTTATGAGGTGAGTTTACCAATTTTTTTTGATATAACCCTTGTGTGTGTGTGTGTGTGTGTGGGTGCGTGCGGGCGTGTGTGTATATATATATATATATATATATATATATATATATATATATATATATATATTGAAAGAGAGAGAGAGAGAGAGAGAGAGAGAGAGAGAGAGAGAGAGAGAGAGAGAGATGGGGAAGGTGATGAAGATGAAGAATTAAATTAAGAGTAGTAGGTTCTAAATAAAAAGAAAGAAAAAAATAGTGCTTATTTTAGAAATGAAGATCGTGAGCAAAAGGCAAGGGAATTATAAAAGGTATTTGGTGTAATGGAAAGGATTAAAATAAGAAAAAAACACTTGGATTACTTAATGGGAGCTAAAAAATATTGACAGAGATAAATGACAACAATCTAATAGGGCCAGATCATAAGAGATGAGTTGTTTCCAACCAAAGGAGAATGATACAAAAAAAACGGTTTATCTTCCAAAGCTCATAAATTTTGACTCATAGTTCCATTTGAGATCTTTCACATGCCAAAACAACCATCTCAAATTTTTTGATGTTGTCCTAAAATGCTCTATCTATTTAGGTTTGATTTTGATAATTTTTGGAGGCTATATGTGATCATTTGAGGGTCCAAAATTAATGTTTGATGATTTTTTTAGTAATTTTCCATTTTAAAAATTTATATACTTTAAAAACGAGGAATCAATTCAGTTTAATTTCATCTCATAGGATAATTATAGTGTTTAGATTTTTTTTTTAAATTTTTTATATCTATATGCACTTGCATGTGAAACTTACTATAAATATTACCACAAAATCAAATAGGAAAAACATCACATGGGCAAAAGATGAATTTTCATATAAGGTAATTGTCTTTTGGTGTTTTTAATTTCTTTTTATATTATATATTTTAAGGCATCTAATATTAAAGTATCATTCATGTCCATAACATGTATCTTGGGTACTTACATGCCTTGTTTATCTTGTATTGAATGGCCATTTTACCATATGTTATCATGCCATGAGTATCTAATATCAATGGGTCCTTGTAAGGACATCTCTTACAACAGGTAAATAAATTAGACTATGTTTCCCCCTTTCTGATTATAAAAACATGCATTCCCTATATTTATAGTCATGTGTAGTCTAGACAAATTAGTTAGGATGATTACCCTTCTGATCAAATCAATTGTAATTATATGTTTTACAATGTATTGTATGCATATGTACCAATATCTTATTATTTATATTTAATATAATTATAAATATTATGCTAATCCCTTAGTATTTTAAATATGTGTTAGATGTTCCTCATCTTATTTAGATTCTATTGCATGTTATATAATTGTAGAAACATTTATTTTGGTTGCAGCTTAGGTCAAATGTTGTAAAATACATCAAATCATGTACCTCCTATTTTATATATAGATCAATTAAAAAAAATAAAGGTATGTACATGAATTATATGGTTCCAACAAGACCATGTGAATGAATTTTGATGGATTTCCTCTAAGGATGCCCTACTACCAAGAAAGACAATAGTTGTGTCCTTTTAATAGTTGACAGATTCTCAAAGATGATGATTATTTCACCTTTAAATAAATCAATCTCATTTATAGAAAAATTTCAAGTTTGGTTCCAACATGTATATGTCTAACTTGAATTACCATCCAATATCATCTCTAATAGTGAGAACAATTTTTTTAGTGATTTCCTAAAAACACTTTGGTTTATGATGTACATAAAGTCAAACAAGTCTATTGTGTTCCATCCTCAGAAGTTAATGGATATATAGAAGTGGTGAATAAGATGATTTTTCATGTTCTTAAAATTTACAATTCCAAGAAGACACACACATGGAATGAAAAGCTTCCTTTCATATAGAAAAATTACTTCAAAGCCTTACCTAACTCCACAACTCTACCTTTTTTTGGTTTTCTAGGTTTCAAACATTAAGTACTCATTGATGTATCTTATCCTTTTCCATTATCAACAAAAAAAATTTGTTCAACTCAAAAGGAAGTTAACATATCTGCTAAGTTCATTGAGCACTTTGGGTACATTTAACAACAAGTTCATACCATTATGTAGAAGTCTAATTCTAATTAAAAAAAACATCATGATGAACATCAACCACGACATATTATTTGGTTTGGTGATTATTCATTTCTCCATTTGTAGAAGGAAAGACTAACATGAACCTATTTCAAGTTTAATCCACTTATGTAAGGGCCTTACACTATCACTAAGTAAGTTGGAGATAATGCTTTTGAGGTCAATTTTCCTCCTACCTTAGTTTGCATCTAGTCTTCATTTAAGAATGGTTGTGAAGTTATTTTTTACCTTTTCTAGATGCATTAGATGTCATAGAGATAGTTTATCAAGCATATATCAATCATGATTTCAACACATTAGTATAAGTGGATCAAATCACTAATGTCAGGATCAAAAGCATTTGAAAATAAAGGACCCCTCTATTATAAATCATAAAAATAGGTCATGTTCCATCCCAAGGTTATTAGTATATAAAATTTCAAGTTTCCAACAACTTCTACATATTCTTCCATAATTTCACAAAATTGGCACCATGTCTCATCAAGGAAGGGTAATTTTGATCCAAGAGGATATAGGACTTTGATTGAATTGTGGTATAATGGTGGTACTTTTCACCATGTGTTATCTTGAGCATTATATTTGGAATCATCCCAAGCACAATTGTTCATACCAAAAAGTCTTAATTCTTCTTTGTCAATGTTCCTCGTTTGTGACAATTTCAACTCTATTATGTGTAAAGGTGGAATATATTTTTGATAAATTTACAAAATAAAGAATCGAAACATTCATGAAATGAGAAATAATCATTTTTATAACCAACAAACCATCTTGTCATCTTCCACACTTGTATATTAGTTGGTACTTTTTTTCATTTTTAAAAATAGAGATAAAGTAAGGAGGAATGCAATAGCTAGATATCTTGAGGTGCACCTAACCTCTCAAATCCTTATATAAAACTATTCATAATGTAATTTTACAACTTATACTTCTAACATGGTTTTTATTGTTTTATATTTTCTTTTTATCTATTAAACTTTTTATTATCAATTTTATCCTCTATTATTTCATATACACTTCAGCTATAACATATTTAATCCATCAAAAATGTTATCTATCCCATTCTACTCCAAAACAATAAAAAAATAAAAGCATCCCAAAAAATTTTAATTATTAATCACCTTCAACTCGTTGTTCCATTTTTTAACTTTTTAATTATAAAATACAATCAACTTTTTATGAATAAAATAAAATTTAAAAAATTATAAAAAATTATTAAAAATATATAAATTTTTATTATTATTTCTTTAATAAATTATATTAACATTTTAAAAATATCATTAAATTAAAAAATTCATGACAAACAGAGTCCACCATCAAATTTAGTCTTTGGACACTGTTTAAATGGTCCATTTAATTGTGAAAAATACAAATCGAACAAAGAGATCCCTCCAAAATAACTCAAGACAAGGCTCTATGGCAATGGTACGGATAACAAATTGGACGACATTAAAAATGGCAGTGGAGGAATTTGATTGAGTGGACAGAATTTTAATCCAACTATAATCATCAGTCTAAAATAATTCAAGGCAGGGTTGTTTTTGAGGTACTTGTGAAACGCTTTGCACTAAATAAATGAAAATAAAGGTTGATCAGTGTATTAATGAAAGTTGCGGAGTTGTCATTGATTAATTTTTTTTATTTATTAATAATGATCAGAAATTGTGGTATATGGTGCAGCAGCTCAAGAGAATTATAGATCAGCAAAGTGGGCTAAATGAATTAAGTATCCTTAAATTTAATGTATGTATGTTATCTGGTTTAAGATTTTATTATTTTATATTTAATAATTTATTAATTTCGATTAATTTGTAAATTTTTTTTTAGAGATTTGTTTTTCTATCGTTTATTATTAAAATATTAAATGTATAATCATTTTATATATAACAATATATTATATAATTTAATAAAACAAAAGTTAAAGTATATTTGGAACTCATTCTTCTTAAAGTGGTTCAAGAGAAAGAAAACTATAAAACACTTTAATGTAGTTTCATAATAATCTTGTTGTTTAATAATATCATTTAAGAATGTTGTATATATATATATATATATATATATATATATATATATATGTGTGTGTGTGTGTGTGTGTGTGTGTTGAATTTATAAAATATAAAAATAATAAATTTATAATATAATAAATTCACATAATTTTTATTTAAAAATAAAATACACATCAAAATTTTAAAATCATGATACATAAAAGAGGTGTGAATTTTGACAATTAAAACATATCCCCAAAAAAAGGAGGAAAAATAAGAGAGAAATTCGAGGCGCTCAACATTATTCAGAGCAGGTCACTCAATATTATTCATGCCATACTTTAGCAAGTCACTGTAGTTTTTGTTGATTTTTATATCACATTAAATCAGGAAAATTATTTGTATTATATTAAGAAAGAATATGAAATTATGACAAATAACTCATTCCACATTTTGCTAATATCATAAATAATAAAAATCATTTTTAAGTATGTCATTATCATTATTTTAAATTTATTACTTTAAAAACAAATCATTGGCAGACCATGAAGTGATGGTGAATAGGTATCTTCATACAAGTTCAAATTTTAATTATGATAATACAACCACAATCAATACAATCGTAACCAAGTGCGATGTCTTTATTGATTATCATAATTTTTTTTTGACAATAATATATACAAAATAAAATAACTAAAATAAACCCTGATTTTACAATAATCACCATTATTCTATTAATCTTCATTAAAAACTAAATTTACAAATACAAAATAAATTTAAAAATACAAAATAAATTTAATAAAATAATTAAAATTAAAAGCCAACTTCAAGGGTAAACTCTTATTTTTATTTACCTGAAAAAATATTGTTAGAAATGATAAACTCATATGGATGTTATATTAAAAAAAAATTGTTCAATGGATACATACATAAATAAATGTTATTGTGTGTTTATATGTTTGTATATGTGTTATTTTGTGTTTAATATTATTGTGTCTGTATATATAAAGTTGTAGGAAATAAAACATCGTTGTAAATGATACACTCATGGATATTGTTCTGTATATGAATGTTGGTGTATATATACATAGTGACATCCATGTAAGTGTATAATTTGTATATATACACACTATTAATCGATCCATAATTGCCGTATTATAAAACAGAAGCATCCATAATTTGTATATATACACACACTATTTGAATTCATTGTGTTCATTCTTTAAAACACATATCTAAAATCACGTCGGCTTGGTCCTTTGGAATAATTGGAACTTTTTTTTTTGGCTGTAATATATCATTTGGTTACACGGGATTCCCACATAAAGTGCAAAGTGTTTTCCATGAGATTTTAGAGTTGTTTTTACCTTCCAAGGAAAATTTGATGACGGAAAGACATTTTATTTTGTTTTTCGTTTTTGCAAACCGTAGTATTATATTTACAAAATATTAGGTCGCAAAGTTAAAATTTAAATTAGATTTGTTTAATTATGTTTGTGTAACATTGGTGAAATTGTATTTTATTTTAGACATAATTGATGGTTAATATATACTGCCAATTTTAAAATGACGTCTTGATCTTAATGATGATTTTGTCACCATCCTAAGATAAGATCATTTGATGCAACATCTATTTATATGATGGAATGGTGCATGCACGGATGAATCAACCTATCTTGACTAATACGTCCAACCTTTTATAGAAAAATATGATAAGTTCACACTTCTTCCTTTTCACCATTAACTTTCTAGCTTTGGGGACATATATCATCTATGAAAGCAAACATAAAGGAAGAGATGGGTTGTGTACTAAACCTTTGGTTCACTTTTACACCCCCAATGTCAGTGTAGACCAATAAATACTCTTTCACTAGTGAGGAGGTGGGAGAGACATAGATATAAGTGAGTCACTCCATAGTCAATAATCCAAAGCTTATTACTAAAGTAAAATGATCGGCTCGATAATATCTTAACTCAACCACATAAATCATATGAAAAAATACCTCGAGTAATACATCATGTCAATACCTGATCTACTAAACATGAATGAGGCTAATCACCCTCATATAATCTAATTGGAATGGAAGGAATCAAAACACCATTCCCTTTGTTCCATCACTCACTCATCAACCTTCATCATCCCTGATCGACCCTAATCACTCCCTCACTAGCACTAATCACTACTTCACCGGTATTCATCATCTGTTATCATCCCTAATCACTCCCTCATCATCCCTCATCATCCCTAATAACACTGTCATTGGTCCTCATCATCCCTCACCATCCCTAGTGACTCCCTAATCAAACCTCACTGTTCCTCATCATCCCTAATCACTCCCTCATTGGTCATCATCATCCCTCATCATCACTAATCACTCCCTCATTGAACCTCATCACCCCTATTCACTCTCTCATTATACCCCATCATCTTTAATCACTTCTTCATTGGCCCTCATTTTGACTAAACATAATCTCATTGGCCCTCATTATTGCTCATTGTCCCTAGTCAATCCATAATTATCCATCATCACTCCTAGTCATCTCTAATCACTCCCTCATCTAGCCTCATCTTCTTTCATAGTCACTAATCATACTAACTCATTATTGCTCATCATGTTTAAATAATCCCTAATCAATCCTCATTATCCCTAATCATTCTTAATCACTCTCTCATCTTCCCTCATTATCCATAGTCACATTTTAATCATTCCTCATCAACCATAATCATTCCATCATCATCCCCCTTCGTCCCTTACTTTCCTTAACCACTCCATCATTAGCCCTCATCATTCTTAATAACTCGATCTCATCAACCCTCCTAGTTTTTCATCATACCTAATCATCCCTAGTCATCCCCAATCATCATTAATCACTCCCTCATTCCCTGTCATCATCCTTCATCCATAATCACTCCCTCATCGATTCTCATCATGCATAATCACTTTGTTGTTGTCCTTCATCATACCTTATCATACATAATTAATCCATTATTCACCTGATATTATATTAGGCGAATCAAAGTTAAGTATTTATAAATTAAGCTTCCCTTGCCTTATTCCTTAGCATAGATGAGGTAGCTAGGTTAAGCTTCCCTTGCCTTACTATGTATGGAAATATTGCAATATGGATAGGGAATTTCGAATGGTGTCCTCCCATATATATTTGGTAGGATCCCCATTCCTATGATTCACCTTAACTTACTATATTAGGGAATGAGGCATACTTAGAGTATGACATGGCCCTAATTTGGCCTTTAAGGCCCACCAACCTTGCCTAAGATGTAAGTATCCCCTCCTCGATACATTTGATTAAGGAGTATACCCTTCCTTCTCTTTGTATATCAATTTGGATATAGATTGAATTGTGTTGAGAAACACACTCTTCTATATTGGTGAATACCTATCTATCTATCTATCTATCTATCTATCTATCTATCTATCTATCTATCTATCTATCTATCTATCTATCTATCTATCTATCTATCTATCTATCTATCTATCTGTCTGTCTATCTGTCTATCTGTCTATCTATCTATCTGTCTATCTGTCTATCTGTCTATCTATCTATCTATCTATCTATCTATCTATCTATCTATCTATCTATCTATCTATCTATCTATCTATCTATCTATCTATCTATCTATCTATCTATATATCTATCTGTAAAATTAGTCTACTACAGATAATCTCTTAATGACATATAGAGAAATAAATAACTCAATTATGTAGTTTGGATTGGGATTCTCAACTGGTCTCTAGTCACCCTATGTATATAAATATATATTTATATTCTCAACTCTAGGATTGAGATTCTTAGATGCTGAAATCCCAATATATACATAAGTAATACACCCGTGCCCTTAGTTGATTACTCCTACACCTGATGTCGAGTGCTCTTACTCTAAAACCATATTCAATCACCCCTGCATAGTAAGTTGATGATAGGTGCATGTTTCAAATGATAATATTTTTTTTCAAACCTAATGGCATGTATACGAGGATTCAACTATGAAATTGGTGTTATTCTTAGACACTAGTGGTGAGGAAACATTACAGAGCACCTAGCAACTCCAATCATTTCTGATTTGAGAATGATGAGTGTTTGATCTATATGCCATGATAGACTAGATTGTCTTCAAGAGGTACCGATTTCCATTTCATTGAGCTTCTTGCACCCTCTAGAAGAAGAAAAGTTAGAATATCGTTGTCTCCAATTAGGGGGACTAGTGATTGAAGACAAGCTTTCCTAAGAGCTCAGTCTATCCTTCCTTTTGGTAGATTTACTAAACCTAGAAGATGATTATTTCCTATTCCCTTCATGGCTATGTAGATAAACTAGTTATTTGTGCCCTTCATTGGGGTAACTTTGGTTGTAACTCAGTATTGTCACATCCTATTCATAGCCCTTAAAATTTTATCCTATTTTATTGGTGAGAATGCAGCCTCCCCTATGGAACATATTCAAGATGTTGTGAATATCTACTCAATTCACCACGTCATAGAAGATAATATAGGAGCTAGGCTACTTGTCTTTTATTTGAAAGGAAATGGTCTCCAATAGTACTAAGGTTTGAGGCCAAATTCAATTTACAATTGCTATGTAAGCAATTTGAAGGCAAAAGTAACCACTTATCTCTGATAGAGCAGCTCACGACCATTAAGAGAGGTCCGTAAGAACTGATGGTTGGTTTCAATTTTAGATTCTAGAGGGTCTAATATAGAATATGACCTTTATGTAAGCCATCTCCAAATACTTAATTCTTGTATTATTTGAAGGCTTTTAATAATGATGTAGCTATAATCATCCAATCTATGGGAGGAATTATGATACCCAACACATATGAGGTTATTGCGAACACATACAATTATTTGATTCAGGATAAAAATATTTCACCTAGACCCCCCATGCCCTTGTTTCTTAATCCCCCATCTACAAGTCAACCTTCTTCACCTTTTATTCTTGCTAACACCCATCCCCTTTGCAAATAGATATCCTACTCCATTGACTGCACCTTTGAATGATCCACACAAAGTCAAATCATTATTGCATAACTTTTTAAATGAGATAGTGGCAGTCAATTAGCATCAAACATAGAATTCTAGGCCTTATCAACCTTTCAACTAGCCAAATCAATCAAATAGGCATCCCTTTTAAGGTGGCACGTAAACTTAGAACCAACTTCCATGTAGTATACTTCCCTATGTGTAAAATTCTAATGTTATAAACACTTCAACATCCCTTGTGCCTATGTAGAACAACATAGTGCATGAATATTAATGGTGCATTCTATGTAATCAACAAAAAAATTAGGATGGCTATGTGAATGGAACCTTGAGTCAAGCATTTATTATACATAATGTGTCATAGTCTTAGGTGTATTTGAATATTGTAGTTCCCTAAAGAGAGGAAGCTCTAGTGTAAGTAAAAGAACAAAATGAATCTAATCTTGTAAACTCGTTAAAAGGTGACTTCCATTATGCAAACTCAAGTGAGATTCCAAATATGGGAAGCAACCCATTTGATTTTAACATAAGGCTTACAAAGAGAGAAATAGTGAAGGAACCATCTTCTTGAATGCCTTCGCCTTTTGTGCTCTAGGTCAAGTATGTAAATAAACAAGTCAAAACACCTATGCAACCTCTACTGTGTATAGAATAGTTTGCACAAAGAGAGAATTAGCCTTAAACTAGTTAGAAGGTGAGATAAGATGCTACTATTTAAAAATCACAAACAAATGGAACCTAGATCCCCTTTAACATAGTCCAATGAATGAAGAGACAAGCTTAAATGTAACAATGTGGGTTTATCTTCTTAATCCATCACAAAAGAATTTATTGTAGGATGCTGTAAAAAATTTCCAAGTGCATGAGCTATCCTAGACAATCCTTATTGTCTCTATGAGCTTGTATGAACCAAAGGAGGAAGAAGCACACATAAGCCATGAACAACCTCCATTATATGTTTCTTTGATCCTCAATAAGCACCTAGTACACAATTGCATGATATACTCAGGTGTGACCAGTTTAATGATGCCAAAAAAAAGAAGACACATTAGGTAAAACATTCTCCCCTATTTCCGAAGGCAATGCCCAATTATATGGAATAGTATTTAACACTGTGGGGATCATCAGGGATGTGAACCTTACTTTCCATACATGTCTAAACCATTCCATTGCATGGGACATCATAGTGATTGAAGTTCCTCCTACTGCTCTGTATGCTTTTTTCTAAGATTTCACAGATAGGGTGGGTGGATACCCATAATTATATTAGTCATACATGCTACTTCAGCCCATAAATGAGACCAAAGTGACCATCAAATCTAAAATTATCTTTAGAAGTCATGTGGAGTTATACTCTTCTATCCTAGTTGAAATATTGGTACAACTTCAGTATTTTGCTCTTCTATTTTGGCTTCAACTATATTTACTCTTGGGCAATCTTCTTGCCTCCTTTTTTTTATCTTCATAGTTTGGACACACAAATTCTCTATGCCCTTCTTCTCCACATCTATAATAGACATAAGATCTATGTTGACTCAGAAACCATCCTCTAGCACCATCGTCACCTCATCATCTCTAAAATCCTCTTCCTCTTTACTGGTATTGAAACCCTTGCTCATTATCATCTTGTCTTTCTACACCACATGATGATTCATATTTATTGGAATTAAATCTACCTTTGGTGGTATTAAATGCACTTTGTCCCCTTATTGGAAGGGATCCACCTCTTCCTGGGCCAGTATATGTCCTTCTAAAATTCTATCTATTTTTATTTTCTTCTACCTTCAAAGCTAATTGATAAGCCTCCTCCATGTTAAGTATTTTATGCATGATTAATTCATCTTGAATAGAAAATTTGAAACCATTTACATACCTTTCATCCATCTGCTCTTCTATTTTATCATCCTCCACTCATATGAAAAACTTGTATAATTCTTCTATATACTCTCGTATATTGTGATGTTTTTGCCTAAATTTTTTGAAATCTTCCATATAGCATTTGTGCATAATCCACAAGAAGAAATTTCTCCCTCAGCTTCTTCTCCATCTTTTTCCATGAATTAATCTTCTTTTTACCTTTTCTCTGTCTCTCTTTCTGTAGGTGATCCCACCAAATCATGGCATGACCTTTCAATTTCATACATGCAAATTTTACCTTCTTGTCTTCTCTTATAGTCTTCCACTCGAAGAACATCTCCATGCTATTCATTCAATCTATCAACTCCTCTTATTTTAAACTACCTCCATAATATGGAACATCAACCTTAATTCCGTCATTCCTTCCTTCTAAATCTTAAACCATCATCTCTTTCATCGATGGTGGTTGCTCTTGTTATTCTTCTTCTTGCTAAACTTCTTCATCATGATTTGTGTCTTCTTCATCACCACTTTCTCTTCTCTGTTGGTAAGTGATAAACTCTGTTAATTATTGAACTTTCTTTTGCAGATCTTGTATAATCTAGTTCATCTATGACATACCTCCTCATCTTCTCACCATTCTTCTCTCCTCCAAAATTCAAACATGCTCTGATACTAGATATTGAACCCAAAAAATAACAAGAACAAGAAAATTATCAATAGGCCAAGATCTTGAAACAATACTTAGAATTGATTCATATTGATTGTTTGAAATAATTACAAACCCACACCATGCTTAAATAAGCCTCAACTTAGAATTCAGAGTTTATATACAAAATTCAGAATAATTAAAATCTAAAAAAATGTCTATTTTTAAAAACTCCTAAAATAGCCAAAAAGTCTCTTGAAATATCCTAAACACTATAATTAGACCATGGAATAAAATTAAACTGAATTTGATGTCCATTTCTAAAAATAGAAAAAATCCAAAAAAATTATTAAATCACAATTTCAGATCCTTAGATGATCACATATGGCCTCTAAAAATATCAAAAACATTCTTAGACAAGTATAACTCCCTAAGGGTAACAACTTACTTTTTGATATGATCGTTTTGGTGCGTGGAAGATCTCAAATGGAACTATTGGTCAAAACTATGACATCCGAAAGGTTGTCTTATTTTTTCTGCATCAGATACTATCATGTTTATTTGTTTCTATGTTTATATTTTAAATTTTTATTCTATTTTTTATATTTACATGGATTTTTTATGACAATAACTATCTGTATTTGTTACAAGTTAATCTATATTCACCAAAATCTATCAATAGAGGTTAATGTAGCCTAGTTTAGCCATCCAAATGTTTCATTCTTCTTTCCTTACATAACTACAGGGACATGGTTCTATTAAATTTTTATTTATATGTATGCAAGCAGTCCCCTGTATATGTACATAAAATTGGAACATTATCTATGAGTTTGGTTTTCATACAACACCTTTTTATAATGTGTTAAATTATAATGTATTTCCACATATGGTTCTCATATATAAATTTGGTTATTTATGGACATCTTTCCACTTTAATAAGAATCTAAATGGTCTTAATCTAATTAAATATCCTATTTTTCATATTATGTTTGTTTTTTTGTTCCTTTCAAGATCATTGCAAGATCTTAGTTATCTATTTTTTTTACAATCTTATGTCCATTTTGAGATTTTTTTTTTTTTTTTTTTTTTAAAGATTAAAATTGTCGACAATTTAATTTTTACTTTATAATTTTGTAATTCTAGTTAACTCTAGATTGATTCCACATCTTTCAAAATTTTGTTATCACATTATCTCATAATCATCATTTCTTTGATATGTTAAAAAAAATCCTTATATCTAAATATCAATTTTGAGTCATTTGTTAAATATCAATTTAACTCAAAACATCCATAAGTTATTTAGGTACACATTGATTCTTTTTATTACTACACTTTTCAAGGAGCCTAAGCATTCATCCTTCTTTTTCTTTACATCAAATTAAATTCTTTTTCCATCAACACTTTGTGTCAAAATAAGGTTATATCATAAACATATAGTTATGTTTGATTATTTCAGATATGATTTTAATCTATTTCTCAATACTATTGGGATTTCACTCCCATGTAAAAAAAACTACATTAGATTTGAATCCAACCATACTTGATATGTAGTTATAACTCATTACAAAGTTTCTTGACTCTACTAATTTTGACATACTATTAAATTGGAAAATTTTATTATTTGGTCAATGAGTGAAAATGATGCATTTCAATGCTTTCTAGTCGCCAGTATCACCCAACATAGTTGTAGGCATATTTGCCATCAAAGTTTGCACCTACTTAGAAAATCACAAAATTGCAAAAGCAGTGGGATACACTGATGACCATGGACAAAATCAATAAGAAAAATTTGCTTAATTGATGACCTACAAAATCTTTCCCATGGACAATCAATGACTTGTTGATTCTATCGTAATGATAGTTTAGATTCATATATGCATGGTGTTAGCATAATCAGCTATAAATTTAGATTTTAGTCTGATATTTCAAAAATTCAACCTAGATCTGTACGTGTTCATCTTTCTTTATCTTTTTATCATTTATTTTGATTTATCAATTGTTTTCATACTTTCAATTATTATTGAAAAGATTTTAAATGTAGCTTAGAAAATTAAATTGATACTCAAAACATTAAAGGTTGAGCGATTGGGATGTTTGGATGCCCTTTGATCGCCGTATTTAAAAATGGTCTCATACTAGAAGATTGAAGAAATTACGAATGATTTGTGACTCTGGTAAAATTTAAACTTATTGAAAACAGGATTAACTAAGTTGGTAGTCTAATTTGAAATGCGAACATTCAGACATTTTCCTAGAGTTAAAGTCTTCTATCTACATACGATAGTGGGAGCTGCCTTTGGCAGATGGAAGCCCAATTTTAAAATTAATTTAAGGCAATGCTGAAGCTCATTAAACTAAATTAAAAATATAAATAATCAAGAATAAATTAACTCATTAGACTAGTTTAGGAATAGAAATATGTAAAACTCGAAGTTTTGTTGTTTCTTGTTGGTTGATATGTATGCAGTGTTATATAAGCTTCGACATAATGATGTCGGCCACAACAAATTTGGGTCCGTCAAAGATTCTATGCAAAATTATTAGTGGTGGGACGAAGCAGTACTATATGAATCAATAAACAGCTATCAGGGCATCGATGAGAAATCGTGAAAGTAAGGTACAATTTAATTAAAATTATTTATTTTCGTAGAAATGTATATATGCAACATTGTCATGATTTACAATTGTGAACAAGGAAAATTTAATGAAGTGAATGGATTAATATTGGAAATTGTCAAAATTTATTTATTTTTTATAAAAAGAGACTTTTCTTTTACCTAATTTTATAAAAGAATTACATAAAAGAAAAGTCTCTTTTTATAAAAAATAAATAAATTTTGACAATTTCCAATATTAATCCATTCACTTCATTAAATTTTCCTTGTTCACAATTATAAATCATGATAATGTTGCATATATACATTTCTACGAAAATAAATAATTTTAAATAAGTTGTACCTTACTTTCACGATTTCTCATCGATGCCCTGATAGCTCTTTTATTATTTCTTGTAAATAATTATATTTTTTTATAAAAAGAGCCTTTTCTTTTATCTAATTCTTTTAATTTTAGAACTTTCAAATAAACTATATTTCGTAAATAATTTAAGAGACACCACATGCAGGATTGTAATTATATCTCAGACTTCATTCGAGATTGGTATATTTCTTACTCAATATACATAAAGTATATTTGAAGCCTGGGATTTGTTTCATTGTTTAACACACATGGATCGGGAGAAATTAATGACCTAATATACGATTATCACACGTTTTTGTTTGTTACGTTGGTTCTCTTTGTCATTTAATTAATAATTAAAGTATAGATAAAATCATTGATATTAAAAAAAATAGTTGTTATGATCGTGATTGTAGATTAAAAAAATCTTATATAATAAAAGATTCATTCTTAAATAAATGATATTGGTTTATAATAATTATGTATATAATTTTAAAAAAATAAAATAAAATAAAAACCTTCCTTAGAACTTTTCCAATCTTTCCCTTTCATTAATAGTTCTTTAACTTTGTGTAGATACTAAATGTACATTCTTAATGCATGTCAAGATTATACATATAATCAAGGTTTTTTTAATTTTTCTATTTTTAACTATTAGGATGAATAATTATAAAAACAATACATAAAGATAAGGATAGAAGCCAAAACACACAAAATCAAATCAAACAAATGAATAATTAATATATTTCATTTGATAATTACTTGTTACAAGAATCTATATGCTCATAATAACTTATTAGAAGTGTTTTTTCCAATTATGACAACTATCTAAAATCACTTCAAGAAATTAGTGGCATAAATTTAGAAGCATTAGTTATACATTAGTATGTCAATAATAATAATAATAATAATAATAATAATAATAATAATAATAATAATAATAATAATAATAATAAAAAACTAATTGAACATTATTTTAGAGTTTTACATCACATTTGATGTTTAATTAAAGGTAATTTATTCTGAAGATTACAATTTAGTCTATCTTAATTTTATCATACATTTTTAGTGTATCATTTTTTGGTAATTATTATCTTTTTGTTGTGTATTATTTATTGATAGGAGTTTGCATATATTTTTTAGATTGGACATTTCAAAATTTATGGTTGGTTTTTATATTTTATTTCTATTTATTTTATATATAAATTCCAAAAAATGTCTAATTTATTTTCTAATTGATTGATAAAAAAATACTATAAATATTTAAAATCCATTCATAAAAATAATTATTTATTATTTCAATATTATAATTATAATTTAGAAAATCATATCACTAATTTTAAAGTATCTACATATGTTAGAGAATGTCCTTAAATATTTGTAATGCTTTGTGTCTTTCATAGAAATAAATGATTGAACCACAATCTAAAATTGATCTAGAAAAAATACGTTGATCTTTTAGCAGCTATAATTTTTGACATGTACTTTCATTTGAGTTCTTTTACATGTGAAAACAACCATATCAAAAACTTTGATGTTGTCCTAAACTATTATATTCACTTTGAGTTGACTTTAATATTCTTTTGAGGTCGTACATGATCATTTGACAGTCTAAAATTAACATTTAATGATTCTTTCAAGAATTTTCTATTTTTGACAATTATATATTTTTAGAATTGGACTTCAACTTCAGTTAAATTTCATTGCATAGGCTAATTATAGTGTTTAAATTATTTTTGAAGATTTTTAGAGTCGTGCATACTTTCAAGCAAAACTTACTATAAATAGTGGCTGCTAAAAATCAAAATTTTTATTCTATTTTAATGTTTTTGAATTTCTACATGTCAACTCTAAATTTTAAGTTGAGGCTTATTTAAACATGGTTTGGGTTTGTAATTATTTTAAGTCATTTAATATGAATCAATTCTGAGATATTGTTTTAGATCTTAGCTTATTAGTAATTTTATTGTCTTGATATATTTTTTTAATTCATGATTTGGTATCAAATCAAGTTTGAATCTTGGAGGAGAAAGACATATAAAGAGGATGAGGAGGTATTGCATAGATGAATTGGATTATACAAGAGTTGTAAAATCAAGTTCAATAATATAACAGATGTTATCACCAATTAGGGAAGAAGAAAAGGTGGTGATGAAGCCAAAATAAATGCAGATCATGATAAAGAAATTTGATAAGAAGAAGAACAACAAGATCAGCCACCATCAATGGAAGAGAGGATGGTTCAAGATTTAGAAGAAAGAAAGGAAGGAATCAAAGTTGATGTTATAGAATATGAAGGAATTTTGAAATTAGAAAAGTTGATAGATTGAATGAATAGCATAGAGAAGTTTTTTGAGTGGAAGACTATGAGAAAATTCAAGAAGGTAAAGTTTAAATGGATGAAATTGAAAGTTCATGCAATGATTCGGTGGGATCACTTGTAGAAAGAGAGACAGAGAAAAGGTAAAGAGAAGATTAATTCATGAAAAAAGATGGAGAAGACGTTGAGAGATAAATTCAGAATTTGATATAAAAAGATCATAGTACACAAGAGTATACAGATAAATTTTATAAGATTTTTATAAAAGTGCATCATGATGAAAAAGAAGATCAGATGGTTGCAAGGTATGTAAAGAATTTTAAATTTTCTATTCAATATGAATTAATTATTCATATAATACTTTGCATAGAGGAGGGTTACCAATTAGCTTTGAATGTAGAAGTGAAATAAAATAGACAAAATTTTAGAAGAACATCTCATGGTCTAAGAAGAGGTGGATCCCTTCCAAATAGGGGACGATGTGAGTTTAATACCACTAGGGGTGGGTCTCATACCAATAGAGGTGAATCATACGTGATCATTTGAGGGTTCAAAATTAACATTTACTAATTTTTTCAAGAATTTTCAATTTTTAGAAATTGCATATTCTTAAAACCAAACATAAATTTTAGTCAAATTTTGTATCATAGGCTAATTAAAGTGTTTAGAGTATTTTTAGATATTTTTAGAGATATGCATAATTGCATGAAAAACTTAATATAAATAATGGCTACTAAAAATAGACATTTGTTTAGATTTTAATTTTTTCAATTTTTTGCATATCAACTCGAAATTTTATGTTGAGGCTTATTTGAGTATGGTTTGGGTTTGTAATTATTTCAATTCATTTGATACAAATCAATTTTGAGTTATTGTTTTAGATCTTGGCCTATTGGTAGTTTTATTATCTTGATAGTTTTTTTGGTTTCATTATCTGGTATCAAAACTAGTTTGAATTTTGGAGAAGAAAGACATGATGAGAGAATGATGAGGTATTGCATAGATGAACTAGACTATATAAAAGATGTAGATTCAATTTCAATAATTAATACATTTTATCATTGATCAGGGAAGAAGAGAAGGTTGTGATGAAGCTAAGAGAGATAGATCATGATGAAAAAATTTAGAAAGATGAAG
The DNA here is from genome assembly GCA_037957365.1 of Torreya grandis. NCBI lineage: Eukaryota > Viridiplantae > Streptophyta > Pinopsida > Cupressales > Taxaceae > Torreya > Torreya grandis. The sequence goes on along the minus strand of JARHVA010003867.1, from coordinate 262,092 downwards.
AAAAATAAGAGAAACCACCATCAATGGAATAAAGGATGGTTTGTGATTTAGAAGGAAGAAATGAAGGAATTAAAATTGATTTTTTAGACTATGGAGGTAGTTTAAAACTAGAGGAGTTGATAAATTGGATGAATAACATGGAGAAGTTCTTCGAGTGGAAGACTATGAGAGAAGAGTTTTCATGCATGAAATTGAAAAGTCGTGTTATGATTTGGTGGGATTACCTGTAGAAAGAGAGATAGATAAAATGTAAAGAGAAGATTAATTTATGGAAAAGGATGAAGAAGCTGAGGGAGAAATTTTTTCTTGTGGATTATGCATAAACCCTATACAGAAGATTTCAAAATTTGAGGTGAAAAGATCACAGTATACAAAAGTATACAGAAGATTTTTAGAATCTTTTCATATGCATGGAGCATGGTGATATAAAAGAATAGATGGTTGTAAGGTATGTAAATGTTTTTCAATTTTTCATTCAAGATGAATTAAGTATGCATAGAATACTTTGCATGAAGGAGACTTATCAATTATCTTTGAAGGTAGAAGAGAAACAAAATAGACATAATTTCAAAAGAATGTCTCTTGGTCCAACAAGAGGTGGATCCCATATAAATAGGGTATGAGGTGGGTTTAATACCACTAGAGGTGAATCATACCTAATCATATGAGGGTCCAAGATTAACATTTAATGATTTTTTGATAATTTTTTATTTTTAAAAATTGCATATTTTTAGAACCATATGTCAAATTCTAAAAACATTTATCCATATTACGCCATTAACCATTGGTGTGTCTAGGGATATGTGTTGTTGACTTGTGGCTTACATACCTCTTTTATTTACTTGTTACTTTTCTCTATGTTTTTAGATAGGTCAACCTATGGAATAACTGAGGCTTGGTAGACTATATATAAAGGGTAGTAGTTAGTCTTAAATCATCATGTGAAGTATTCTACTATTAGTGCATTATTATGGGGGTTTCCCCCTTGAAGTTAATTTACTATACTATCCAGTATTCTATTCTATTATTAATTATCACTATGTAATTTCTCATTTTTTATTATTTTGTGTAACACAGAATAATTTTATGTGAATATCTAAGTAATTTCATTTCAAGTGGTATCAAACCTTTGATTTGGGTAAGTTTTTTGTGGTGTAGTTTTTAGATCTGGTGAGACATGGCTTCTAATCTAGGAAAAATTATTTTTTTCCCTTTGCACACTTGTAGTCATTAGATTCATCTCAGTGATATGATTGTAATGGTGTATTATTTTAGTACACTTTTTTACTATAAAAAATTTTACTCTAGTGCATAAAGGTAATCATTGGATTCATCTTGACAAGGTGATCACAACGATACCATTTTTTGGTACACTTTTTTTGCATGGTCAAAACCCTCCTAAGGTTTGTTTATGGTAGGTCCTTCAATTTGAGGAAGAGAATCAGCACTAAAAACTCCTAAGACTCCTTCCACTGACAACATAGAATCTATAACTTTAGATCAAGTGATTTTTCAACTTTAAGAGGACATAAAAAACTTGGTTTGGCATGATGAATTTGTTGCAGTTCAAGCTAATGTTTTAGGGATGCACAAAGATATTAGTGGAGTTCACATTGAATTTTATCACATCACTACACAATTGGCTATCTTCACATCTCAGTTTTAGCCTACCAACCTTCTACTTCAACATCCAAATCCTCCTCTCAAAAACTCCCATACTAGTATGAAATTGATGTTGCCAAAAATAGAAAGAGTAAGTTCAATGGTAAGGATCCTCTAACTTGGATTAAACAAATTGAGAATTTATTTGAGCTACATCAAACCCCTTCTTCTCAAAGGGTGATGGTGGCATCCCTATATATGGAACATGAGGAATTCATATCGTTGGTTGTGTGCTCAAAAGAAAAAGATTGGTGCTCCTATTGCATGGACTATTTTTATTGAGGAGCTGAAAAATTATTATCAAAATAATGTCTCTAAGAACTATTTCAACCAATTATCCAAGCTATGGCAAATAAGATCTGTGAAGGATTATATTCAAAAATTTTAGAATCTCTCTTTACAGGTGGAAAATATCACTGAGAGAAATTATATGGATCTATTTTTGGTGGCCTCAAAGATATAATCTAATACAAGGTTCAAATTTTTAGCCCAACAACTATCTTAAAAGTTATCCCTAAGGCATGCATGATAGAAGAAAAAGAGATGGTCCAATGGAAAACTTTCACAATTGGTCATGATCATAACTTTCTAGCACCATCATTTTCATTGCCCATCAGATCAACACAATGAAAAATTGAAGAGAAGTGAGCCAAAGAGTTGTGATAGAAAATGGAGCAAAAACCATCGTTGTGTTGAAAAGAAGCTAGTTTACATTGAAGGTGCCAATGATGATGAAGATGATGCAAAGGTAAAAGTTCCTAAGGAGGAATGTGAAGAATATCAACCTACTATTTCATGCCATGCACTATTAGGTATTAGTACTCCCCAAACTCTTAAGGTGATGAGACTCATTAAGAAATATAAAGTCACTATCTTGATTGATTTTGGGAGCACACACAACTTCATCCACAGTAAATTGACTGCTCGTTTGAATTATTTCATTTATCTAGCTCTAAAATGATAGGTTATGATTGTAGATGGTGGTATTGTCAGTTGTTTAGGAAAATGTCATAGTATTAAGTTGGATATGGGAGAATACTTATTATATTCTCATATGTTTGTTATTTCGATGGGTGAAGTTGATAATGTTTTGAGAGTCAAGTGGCTCACCACTTTGGGCAATATTGAGATGAATTTTATAGAATTATTCATGTGTTTTCATTCTAAAGAATTGACATTTGAGTTAAGAGGGTTAAAGGCTAAATATACCCAACATGTTAGCTCCCATCAAATGATAAAGATTCTACATAAAGGTGCTAACAGATTTTTAGCTTGCTTATTTTCTATAGAAGTACAACCAACTCAGCCATCTCCACCTCTTGATTTAAAATAAATAATTGACTTTTATTCTATTATTTTTAGAGACATGCCAAAAGGACTTCATTTGGCCGCATGCACGATCATGCTATCATACTTATTCTTGGTAGTACTCCACCCAACATTAGGCCATACAGGTTTCCCTATGCCCAAAAAAGTGAAATTAAAAATATGGTACAATAAATGTTGAATGCAAGAATCATTCACCATAGCCAAAGTGAATACTCTTCACCATATGTCATGATGGAAAGAAATATGACACTTGGAGGATGTGCCCTGACTATAGAGAACTCAACAAGTACACTATCAAAGATAAGTTTTCAATTCTTATTGTTGATGATTTGCTTCATGAATAGAATCATGCTATTTAGTTTACCAAGTTAGATCTATGTTCTGCGTATCATCAAATTAGGATCCATGATGAAGACATACCCAAAACCACATTCAGGACACATGAGGGCCATTATGAGTTTTTGGTTATGCCTTTTGGCCTAACAAATGCACCATCTACTTTTTATATATTGATGAATATTATTTTTAAGTCATTTTTGAAGAAATTTATTCTGTTATTCTTTGATGATATCTTCATTTATAGTAAAAATTAGGTAGACCATTTACAACATGTGAAATTGGTACTCTCCATTTTGGAGCAAAACCAATTATATGCCAAACTTTTCAAATTTACATTTGAGGCTAGTGAGGTTGAATATTTGGGTCATTTGGTGTCTTATGAAAGAGGGAAAGTGGATCCTAAAAAAATCTAAGCAATGGTGGACTGGCCAATTTCTAAGACACTCAAGCAACTTTGAGGATTTTTAGGGCTTATTGGTTACTATCATAGAATTGTTAAAAATTACAGTAGTATTATAGCCCCACTTACCTCTTTGTTAAATAAGGACTCCTTTTAGTTGAATTATGTAGCTACTTGAGCATTTTAATAATTGAAATTGGCTATGTGCACTACTCGAGTATCGCTCACTCATGATTTTTCTAAGACTTTTGTGGTTGACTGTGATACATTTGGGTATGGTATGGATGTTGTAATCATGTAAGAAGGTAGACCACTGGTATTTGAAAGTCATTAACTCAAGGGTAAAAATTAGCATAAACACATCTATGAGAAGAAAATGATGGCCATTTTGCATGCAAGAAAATAATGGAGACCTTATTTGATGGGTCATCACTTTTAGGTAAAAAAAGATCATGATAGTCTTAAATATATTTTTAGAATAAAGGTTTTCATTTGAAGAATAAAAGAAATAGGTAACTAAGATACTAGGCTATGATTTTGAAATAGTTTAAAAAAAGGGCAAGGACAATGTGGTGGTAGATGCTCTATACAGAAAATATGAATCAATTGAGGCATTGATATGTGCCATAACCATTTTGCAGGTAGATTGGCTAGATAAAGCATGATCAGAATGGGAGCATGATAGTACTACTCATGATTTGTTTCAAAATCTCTAGCAAGGTTTATATAGATTTAAAAAATTCACATGAAAAGGTAATGCATTATGTTACAAAAATAGATTGTACCTATGTAAGAATTCTCTTCTTAAATAAAAATTCCTTCAAAAACTTTATGAAACTCCAATAGGGTGTCATTCAAGATTTTTGAAAAATTGTCATAGGATTAAGCAAGATTTGTTTTGGGAAGAGCTCAACGGGGATGTCCAAAAATATGTGGCAGAATGTATGATATATCAAAAAAACAAAGGTGAAACCATCAAAACTCTAGGTCTTTTACAAAATTTATCTATTGCTAGCCAATGTTGGAAACATGTATCTATGGATATCATTACATGGTTACCAAGATCTGATGGTCAAAATGTTGTCATGGTTGTTTTGGATCATCTCAGTAAGTATGTTCATTTTTTTTCATTATCCTAGCCATTTGTGGCTAGTAAAATAGCTTCTACTTTTCTCAATAAAGTTTAGAAACTACATGGGACCCCTAAGATCATTATCAGTGATAGAGATCCCCTTTTTACTATTAATTTTTAAACTGAGTTATTTACATGTTTAGGAACCCAATTGGCTCATATTTCATCCTATTATCCTCAATCTGATGGAAAAAATGAGGTAGTTAAAAAATGTCTAGAAGGATATCTTTGTTGTTTTGTTTTTGATAAACAAGATAAATGGGTTCATTGGCTGCCACTTACTGAATGATGGTATAATACTTATGTTCATAGTTCTTCCAAAATGCCTCCTTTTGTGGCACTATATAGATACCACCCTCCATCCATAAATTCAACCTTGAAGGTATATTCTAAGGTTTGTATAGTTGAATAACATATTCACCATCAACATAAGGTCCTTGCAAGTTTGCATGAAAATTTAGCTATGGCCCAGAATCACATGAAGCAATAAACAGATCAACATAAAAGTGAGAGGTATTTTTATATTGGTGATTTGGTATTATTTGACTTACATACATACAAATAGATGTCATTGAAGCAAAAAAAAAGGGTTAACAACCTGTCCCCTAAGTATTATGGGACTTATCAGATCTTGCAAAAAATTGGCAGTGTGGCCTATAAGTTAGCTTTTCCTTCATCTACCCGCATACATCCAGTATTTCATGTATCATGCATGAATAAAGTCTTTGGACATAGAGTTACCATTCAAAAAAATTTACCAAAATTGGATTAGGAAGTTAGAGTTATTTGTGATCCTGATGTGATCCTTCAATGGTGCACCAAGCAACAATGTTCTAGAGCAATTACAAAATACCTGATCAAATAGAAGAATCTACCATGTGAAGATGCCACTTGGGAGAACAAAGAATTTATGGAACAACATCCATAGTTTTCAAAACATTGAGTACAAAATTGTTTTTAAGAGGTAGGGCTTGTTGTGCCCTTAACCATTGGTATGTCTAGAGATATGTATGGCCGACTTGTGGCTTACATACCTCTTCTATTTACCTATTGCTTTTCTTTATCTTACTAGATAGGTTGGCCTATGGAATAACCTTTAGATTAGTAGACTATATATGATCTAGTGGTTAATGCTTAATCATCATGTAAATTATTCTATTATTAGTGCATTATTGTGGAGGTTGCCCCCTTAAAGTGGCTTTGCTATATTATCTAGTATTTTGTTTTGATATAATTTATCACTGTGTAATCTCTCATATTTTCATATTTTGTGCAATATAAAATCATTATATGTGAATATATAATTAATTTCATTACAATCCCAAGGATAATTATTATTTTTAAAGTCATGCACTTGCATGTAAAACTTACTATAAATACTGACTGCTAAAGTTAGTCATTTTTTTTAGATTTTAGTTTTTTTGAATTTTTTTATGACAACTCAAAATTATAAGTTGAGGCTTATTTAATCATTGTTTGAATTTGTAATTTTTGGAAGTCAATCAATATGAATAAATTCTAAGTTAATGTTTCAAATATTGGTGATTTTATTGTTTTGATAGTTGTTTTGGTTTCATTATCTAGTATCAGAGAATGTTCAAATCTTGGAGGAGAAAGACCTAGTGAGAGGATGATGATGTATTTAACATATAAAATAGACTATACAATATATATAGAGGTAGGTTTAGTAATTAACAAAGGTTTTCACCAATCAATAAAGAAGAGAAGGTGGTGATGAAGCCGAGGAAGACATAGATAGTGATGAAAAATTTAGCAAGAAGAAGAATAGCAAGAGTAGCCACCATAGATGGAAGAGAGGATGGTCCAAATTTGAGAAGGAATAAATGGAGGAATCAAAGTTGATGTTCTATATTATGGAGGTAGTTTAAAACTAGAGGAATTGATAGATTGGATGAATAACATGGAGAAGTTCCTTGAGTGAAAGACAATGAGAGAAGACAAGAAGGTAAAGTTTGCATGTACAAAATTGAAAGGTCATACAATGATTTGGTTGGATCACCTATAGAAAGAGAGACATATAAAAGGTAAAGAGAAGAGTAATTCATGGAAAAAGATATAGAAGAAGCTGAGGAAGAAATTTATTCCTATGGATTATGCACAAACTCTATTCAAAAAAAATCAAAATTTGAGGTATAAATATCATAGAACATAATAGTATATAGATGAATTTTGTAAGATTTCCATATGAGTGGATCATGATGTAAATGAAGACCATATGAATGTAAGGTATGTAAATGGTTTGACATCTTTTATTAAAAATGAATTAAATATGCATAAAACACTTTGAATGGAGGAGGCTTATCAATTAGATTTGAAGGTAGAAGAGAAACAAAATAAATAAAATTTCATAAGAATGTCTCTTGGTTCAGTAAGAGGCAGATACCCTCAAAATAGGGGATGAGTTGGATTTAATAACACCAAAGGTGGGTCTAATACCAATAGAGGTGAATCATCATGTGGTGCAAAAAGATAAGATGATAATGAGCAAGGGTTTCAATACCAACAAAGAGGAAGAGGATTTTAGAGAAGATGAGGTTATGGTGGTAGTAGAGGATGGTTTTAAAATTATCATAGATCTTATGTCTATTATATATGTGTAAACTAAGGGCACATATTATTTTATTGTCTACACTATCAAGATAAAAAAGAGAGGCAAGAAGATCACCTAAGACTAATTCTAGATTTGGAAAAAATAGAAGAGAAAAATAATGAAGTTACACCAGTAGATGTTGGAGAGAATCTCATGATGAGAAGAATTATGATCTCTCTAATGAAGGAAAAAGTGCAAAATAAAGAAGGTGGTGATGCATAGCTACGATCCAGTATTTTTTGAATAAGGTGTACTTCAGGTGGAAAGGTATGCAAAGTAATTATAGATGGTGATAGTTGTGAAAATATGGTTTCTAAGGAAATGATTACAATACTAAATTTGTAATTTTAAAAACATCTTAATCTTTATCCAATTTCATGGTTTAATAAAGGTAATGAAGTTACAGTAGCTAAAAGGTACTTAATCAAGTTTTCTATAAGAAAAAGTTATAATTATGCAACAGGTTGTGATGTTATTTCGATGGATGCATGCCATGTGTTATTGGAGAGATTATGTCAATTTTATAGGAAATTACTTCATGATGGATAGAATAATACATACACTTTTTATAAATGTGGTAAAATGGTAGTTTTGTTACCTCTCAAAGAGGAAGAGAAGACAAAACTCATGATCTCTACTATAAAATTTATCAAAGATATGAAGGTTGTAGGTTATTATTATGTATTAGGAGAAAATAATGAAGAAACAGAAATGGTGTTCATATTAATATAAATAATAAGAGTGTTGAAATAATATGGATATGTTATGTAAGATGAGTTACTATATGGTTTACCACCAAAGAGATATATTTAGTAGTACATTAATCTAATTCTAGGATCAAGTCTACCCAATTAAGAAACTTATAGGATGAGTCTAATAGAACATGCAAAATTAAATAAATAGGTTATTGTATTGCCAAAAAATAAGGTGATAAGGGAGAGTATGAGTCCATGTGCAACACTAGCATTGATAAATCCAAAGAAAGATAGATGATGGAGAATGTGTATGGATAGTAAGAAAATAAGCAAAATTACAATAAACTATAGATTTCCTATATCTTATTTAGATGATATGATGGATGTGCTTACAAAATAAAAATATTTTACCAAGAATGATCTAAGGATTGGTTATTATATTCAAATTCATGGAGGAGATGAGTGGAAAACTGCATTCAAGACAAGGGATGGCTTATATGAGTGGATGTTGATGACATTCATTATCTAATGCACCTAGCACATTAATGAGGGTGGTGAATACAGTTATATGATAATATAATGGTAAGGTTATGGTTGTTTATTTTAATGATATTCTAATATTCAATAATACTAAAGAAGAACACTTACAACATTTGATAATGGTAATGGATTTATTAAGAAAGAAGAAGTTATATGAAAATTTAAAGAAGTGTAGGCTTATGTAGAATAGTTTGGTATTTTTTTATTTGTATTTTTAGAAAAAAGTGTGAAAATGGATGAAGAAAAGATAAAATAAATTGATGAGTGGCCTATTCCAAGAATCATTACAAAGGTAAGAAGTTTTCATGGTTTAGCAACTTTTTACAAAAAAATTATTAATTTTTTTTGTAATATTGTGGCACCAATAATAAATTGCGCGAGAGGGAAAGAATTTGCATGGATGAGAGTAGCCATAGAAAGTTTTTAAATTTTGAAAAATAAAATTACAAAATGACCATTTTTAGCACTACTAGATTTTAATAAAGTGTTTGAGGTTTATTTTGATGTTTCATTTATGGGAGTTGGTGTTGTGCTAAGTCAAGAAGTAAAACCAATAACATATTCTAGTTAGAAATTGAATGAGGTAAGAACAAAGTATTCTACTTATGATGTTGAAATTTATGCAATTGTATAAGCATTAAGACATTGGAGGCATTATCTGGTTCCTATGGAGTTTATACTATTTATAGATCATGAGGATTTAAAATATGTGAATACACAAAAGAAGTTGAATATTAGGCATGCAAAGTGGGTTTCTTTCTTGTAGGGATACACTTTTATGTTGAAACATAAATCAAGAAAGTAGAATCAGGTCGCTGATGCATTGAGTAGGATGGTAGCATTCTTAACTATTATGGTGAGTGAAGTAGTTGTATTTGAAGATATAAAAGAATTATAAGATACTCACCCATATTCTGGTAAGGTAGTTGAGCAGTATAGGAATCCATTAGTAGGAAGAAAAGATATTATTCAAGATGAATGTTATCTCTTCAAATGGAAATAATTTTCATTCTAGTTGGGTCTCTACGAGATAATATAATACAAGAATTACATATTGGTGGGTTGGTTGGACATTTTGGTAAAATGAAGACAATAGCTTTGGTGGAGAAAAATTATTTTTGGACAAAGATTAATATAGATGTGATAATGTATATTTCAATTTGTCGAATATGTCAGGTGGCTAAAAGACATACACAAAATATTGGACTATACATGTCATTACCAATTTCAAGAGGGCCATGAATATATTTGAGTATGGATTTTGTGTTTGGATTGTGAAACATGCATAAAAGTAATGATTCATTTTTTGTTGTTGTAGATAGATCTTTTAAAATGGTTAATTTCATTTCATGTAAGAAAACCAATGATGCCACCAGGGTTGAAAAATAATTTTTTAAGGATATTGTGAGTTTGCATGGTGTTCCAAATACTTTTAATTCATATAGGGACACAAAATTTCTGAGTTATTTTTGGAGGAATTTGCGGAAGATGATGGGTACTAAGCTACAATTAAATAGTGTGTATCACCCACAAACAGATGAATAGATAAAAGTTTTGACTAAGAGATTGGGAAATTTATTGAGATGCAAAGCAGGAGACACACCCAAGAAATAGGACTTTTATTTACCATAAGCTAAATTTGCATATAATAGTTTAGTGAATACATCTAAAGGAAATTCACCATTTCAAATTATTTATCAGATAAATCTTAATGGTATTTTAGATTTGGTACAATTTCCAATTACAAATAGAATTAGTGATGATGGAGAAGCGTTTATAGAGCATATGCAATAGTTGTAAGGAGTAAGAAGAAAGTTGAGAAAAAGTAATGACAAATATAAAGCATTAGTAGATGTCAAAATATTATCCAAGGTATTTAAAGAAAGAGAGTTAGTAATGGTTTACATTAAGAAAGAAATATTTTTAGAAGGCATGTATAACATGTTGAAGTACAAGAAATTTGGCCCATGCAAAATTGTGAGGAAAATTAATGGCAATACTTATGAGGTGGGTTTACCACAAAATTTTGATATAACCCTAGTGTGTGTGTGTGTGTGTGTGTGTGTGTGTGTGTGTGTGTGTGTGTGTGTGTGTGTGTGTGTGTGTGTGTGTGTAGAGAGAGAGAGAGAGAGATGGGTAAGATGATGAAGATGAAGAAGTAAATTAAGAGTAGTAGATTCTAAATAAAAAGAAAGAAAAAAATAGTGCTTGTTTCAGATATGAAGATAGTAAGCAAAAGGCAAGGGAATTATAAAAGGTATTTGGTGTAATGGAAAGGATTACAATAAGAAAAAAAACACTTGGATTACTTAATGGGAGCTAAAAAATATTGATAAAGATAAATGATAGCAATCTGATAGGGCCAGATCATAAGAGATGAGTTGTTTCCAACTAGAGGAGAATGATGCAAAAAAAAAGGTTGATCTTCCAAAGCTCATAGTTGACTCGTAGTTCCATTTGAGATCTTCCACATGCCAAAACAACCATCTCAAATTTTTGATGTTGTCCTAACATGCTCTATCTATTTAGGTTTGATTTTGATAATTTTTGGAGGCTATATGTGATCATCTAAGGGTCCAAAATTAATGTTTAATGACTTTTTTTAGTAATTTTTTATTTTTAAAAATTATATATTTTAAAAACCAGGAATCAACTCAGTTTAATTTCATCCCATAGGATAATTATAGTGATTAGATTTTTTTTAATTTTTTTTATATCTATATGCACTTGCATGTGAAACTTACTATAAATATTACCTACTAAAAATAAATGTTATTTTTAGATTTGAGTTTTTTCAAATTTTTACATGTCATCTCTAAATTTTGAGTTGAGGATTATTTAAGCATGGTTTACATTTGTAATTATTTCAAGTCATTCAATACGAATCATTTCCAAGTTATTTTTTTAGATCTTAGCGTATTGGTAATGTTGTTGTCTTGATAGTTTTTTTGGTTTCATTAAAAATTATAAAGCTTCTATGTATTTATATGCTAATGGTTCTATGTGGTTGTACTTCAAATAGTACATTCAATATTTTGCATAATTTAAATAATTGTTGAGAAAATAGTAATATTAAGCATCATGTGAAAAAAGTATGTCCCATATATAGATATATAAAATTCATCATGTAAATCCTAAAATTTCAAGAAAATATTTATAAGTTTACGTTACTCAAAATATTAATTTTGATATATATTTTCAAGGAAACTATTTGATTAACTAATACTAAGCCTTCTTATTTTATTTTATGGTAACATGGAGAAGTATTCACTTTCCATGCAAGGGATTCAAAATCTTCGATACATTGTTGATTCACATGGAGTTCATATACACTGAATTGAGAATTGTGTCATCCAAGAATTAAAGACACTAAATAATATCACAGAGCTTCAAAAATTCTCAAAATAAGCAAATTTGTAAAGGGGATTTTTGCTTGAAGTTTTTCAATTCACTTAGAATTTGAGCCAAGTTACCAAAAGTGGAACCCACTAAAATTACACTTACACAACCACACAAGAGAAAGCATTCAATAAAATGAAATGATGACTTTATTTTATATGAATTATTGTGTTACCCAATATTTAAAAACCATTTTAGATAAATATTGATGCATTTTAACATGCACATGGAGTATTTCACATTCAATTTGTTCACCCAATCACTTACTACATTAAAAATTTCATTATTATAAGTTTAACACATTCTTATTCAAGAAAATTCCATTTACGATGAATATGCACCATACGCAAACCATTCCCATCTATAGGAAGTATTCACACATCCCTCAAGAATGTATAATGGGTAAGGATACAGCCCTCTTCATACCATTAGCATACAATGATATCATATAGATCTTTTATAATTTATAGGCATCAATGATAGGCTTGACACTTTTCTATTAGGACTAACAATGTACTCTAAATCATGTGCAAAATCATCAATATCTCACATTGCACCACATCAGAGAACATAAAGGTACATGTATATATCTTCTCAAAAATAGGATTTAACATCAATACACCAAGATATTTTCTGATTTATAGCATTTGTTCAACACCATTACCTATAAACCTAAAACTAGTAGAAATTAGTACTCTCCCTTTATAAGGGGTTACAAACTATTTGAGCATGAAGAGGGCACCTTGAGGCTACCTTACCATTTAAATTTTCAATATTTGGTTGTTTACACATTATTTTTTTCCACAACTACATAGTCAAAATATTACTAGATGCATATACAAGTATAATGCCTTGCTCATCTTTGCACAACATTGTAGCTTCACAGTAATATGAAACACCTTTTGGCAACTTGAAATCAATAAAAATAACATCCCAAAATTAGAAACATTACATAACATAACACAACATCCCTACATTCTATACAACATCAATAAATTTTTCCACCTCAAGTTGGCTTGCACCATCTGAATAGCTTACCCCATATTGGTAGTATCAGAGTCAACATTTTGTATTCAACACTTCACTTTATTGGCACACCCCATTTCAATGTGTGATAAGAAGGACTAATTCCTAGGTTGATCTTCACACAAACTATAAGGTACCTTTACATTATCCATGGGGACTCCATACACTCTTACACATTTTCATAAGACCAATAGGAATACCACACATGATCCTACTTTCTAGTGCAACTTGTGCATCACTGAAGGAATATGTATCACTCTTGTAACCTTCAAAATATCCTTGTATGCTTATATCATATAATGATAAATATTATTTTTAAATGAGGTTTTGTGCATGGCTTAATGATATCTATGGCATCTCCTATTGTGCACACATAATCACAATAGTTATGCTTGCATCTATAACACCTTATGGTTTACCACACATCATTCTAAATCAATACATGAGCATGAATACTTCACTCGACATTATGTCACACCATGTGACACTTTTTAATTTGATGGCATATTAGAACACCTATCATCATACTTCCTATTTTAGAGTTCAATCACCACAAAATCAAAAAGGAAAAACATCACATGGGCAAAAGATGAATTTTCATATAATGTAATTGTCTTTTGGTGTTGTTAATTTACTTTTATATTATATATTTTAAGGCATCTAATATTAAAGTATCATCCATGTCCATAACATGTATCTTGGGTACTTACATGCCTCGCGTATCTTGTCTTGAATGGCCATTTTACCATATGTTATCATGCCATGAGTATCTAATATCAATGGGTCCTTGTAAGGACATCTCTCACAATAGGTAAATCAATTAGACTATGTTTCACCCTTTCTGATTATAAAAACATGCATTCCCTATATTTATAGTCATGTGCAGTCTAGACAACCTAGTTAGGATGATTACCCTTTTGATCACATCAATTGCAATTATATGTTTTACAATGTACTGTATGCATATGTACTAATACCTTATTATTTATATTTAATATAATTATAAATATTATGCTAATCCCTTAGTATTTTAAATATGTGATAGATGTTCCTCATCATATTGAGATTCTATTGCATGTTATATAATTGTAGAAACATTTATTTTGGTTGAAACTTAGGTCAAATGTTGTAAAATACATCAAATCATGTACCTCCTATTTTATATATAAATCAATTAAAAAAATAAAGGTATGTACATGCATTATATGGTTCCAACAAGACCATGTGAATCAATTTTGATGGATTTCCTCTAAGGATGCCCTACTACCAAGAAAGACAATAATTCTATCCTTTTTATAGTTGACAGATTCTCAAAGATGATGGTTATTTCACCTTTAAATAAATCAATCTCATCTATAGAAAAATTTCAATTTTGGTTCCAACATGTATATGTCTAATTGAATTACAATCCAATATCATCTCTAATAGTGACAACAAAATTTTTAGTGATTTCCTAAAAATACTTTGGTTTATGATGTACATAAAGGTAAACAAGTCTATTGTGTTCCATCCTCAGAAGTTAATGGATATATAGAAGTGGTGAATAAGATGATTTTTCATGTTCTTAAAATTTACAATTCCAAGAAGACACATACATGGAATGAAAATCTTCCTTTCATATAGAAAAATTATAACAAATCCATACCTAACTTCACAACACTACCGTTTTTTGGTTTTCTTAGGTTTCAAACGTTAAGTACTCATTGATGTATCTTATCCTTTTCCATTATCAACAACAAAAATTCTTTCAACTCAAAAGGAAGTTAACGTATTTTCTAAGTGCATTGAGCGCTTTGGGTGCATTTAATAACAAGTGCATGTCATTATGTTGAAGTCTAATTCTAAGTAAAAAAACATCATGATGAACATCAACCACGACATAATATTTAGGTTGGTGATTATTCATTTCTCCATTTCTAGAAGGAAAGACTAACATGAACCTATTTCAAGTTTAATCCACTTGGGTAAGAGCCTTACACTATCACTAAGTAAGTTGGAGATAATGCTTTTGAGGTCATTTTTCCTTCTACCTTAGTTTGCGTCTAGTCTTCATAGAATGGTTATGAATTTATTTTTTACCTTTTCTAGATGCATTAGATGTTGTAGAGATAGTTTATCAAGCATATATCAATCATGATTTCAACACATTAGTATAAGTGGATCAAATCACTAATGCCAATATCAAAACCATTTGAAAATAAAAGACCCCTCTATTATAAATCATAAAAATAGGTCAAGTTCCATCCCAAGTTATTAGTATATAAAATTTCAAGTTTCCAACAACTTCTACATATTCTTCCATAATTTCACAAAATTGGCACCATGTCTCATAAGGAAGGGTAATTTTGATCCAAGAGGATATAGGACTTTGATTGAATTGTGGTATAATGGTGGTACTTTTCACCATGTGTTATCTTGAGCATTATATTTGGGATCATCGCAAACACATTTGTTCATAGCAAAAAGTCTTAATTCTTCTTTGTCAATGTTCCTCATTTGTGACAATTTCAACTCCATTATGTGTAAAGGTGGAATAAATTTTTGATAAATTTACAAAATAAAGAATTGAAACATTCATGAAATGAGAAATTATCATTTTTATAACCAGCAAACCATCTTGTCATCTTCCACACTTCTATATTAATTAGTATTTAAAAAATATATATAAATACAGATAAAGTAAGGAGGAATGTAATGACTAGATATCTTGATGTGCACCTAACCTCTCAAATCATTATATGAAATTATTCATAATATAATTTTACAACTTATACTTTTAACATGGTGTTTATTGTTTTATATTTTCTCTTTAACTATTAAATTTTTAATTATCAATCTTAACCTCTATTATTTCATATACACTTTAGCTATAACATATTTAATCCATCAAAAATTTTATCTATCCCATTCTACTCCAAAATAATAAAAAAATAAAAACATCCCAAAAAATTTAATTATTAATCACCGTCAACTTTTTGTTCCAATATTTTAACTTTTTACTTATAAAATACAATCAAATTTTTATGAATAAAATAAAATTTAAAAAATTATCAAAAAATATTAAAAATTGTAATAAATATATAAATTTTTATTATTATTTTTAAATAAATTATATTAACATTTAAAAAATATCATTAAATAAAAAAATTCATAACAAACAAAGTCCACCATCAAATTTAGTCTTTGGACACTGCTTAAATGGTCCCTTTAATTGTGAAAAATAAAAATCAAACAAATTAAATAGATTGAAGAGATCCATCCAAAATAACTGAAGGCAAGGCTCTATGGCAATGGTACGGATAACAAATTGGACAACATTAAACATGGCAGTGGAGGAATTTGATTGAGTGGAGAGAACTTTAATCTAACTATAATCGTCACTCTATAATAATTCAAGGCAGGGTTGTTTTTGAGGTACTTGTGAAACGCTTTGCACTAAATAAATGAAAATAAAGGTTGATTAGTGTATTAATGAAAGTTGCAGAGTTGTCATTGAATATTTTAGGTGAGAAATTATGTTTTACATAGCACATCTATATATGGTTTGGGTTTATTTTTATTGAAAATAATATTCTTTCCATTATATGAAAATGGTTGGTTATTCCTCTTTGTTGGTCTCTGGTATAAATTTAGGGATTCTAAAATTTTCAGTAAGATATAAAAAGAACATGTGAACTTTTTTTTTGTTTATATTAATTGTGATTATACAAAAGAAAAAAGTGATATGTCATGTGGGTATCATCCATATATTTATTTGAAGTTTAAATTTTTAATATTGTAAAATTTATAAATATTGCATAAATTATAACAACTAATAAAGGTTATGATTATTTATTTGAAGATCATGTAGAAAATCACATGATGGTTGTTATATTAAAAACTATAAGACCAATAAAATAAATCTTTATAAATTAAAATATTAATGTAATCCCATAGTAATCTTGTTTTATAATAATATCATTGAAGAATGTTGTATTATACTTTTTATAATATTTATATGTTGAATTTATAAAATTTCAAAATAATAAATTTATAATATAATAAATTCACATAATTTTTATTTAAAAATAAAATACACATCAAAATTTTAACATCATGATACATAAAAGAGGTGTGAATTTTGACAATTTAAAAATACCCCTAAAAAAAGGAGGAAAAGAAAGAGAGAAATTGGAGGCGCTCAACATTATTCATAAGAGCTTGCTCAACATTATTCATGTCATAATTTAGCGAGTCATTGTAGTTTTTGTTGATTTTTATATTACATTAAATGAGGAAAATTATTTGTATTATATTAAGAAAGAATCTGAAATTATGAAAAACAACTCATTCGACAATTTGTTAATATCACAAATAATGGTAATCATTTTCAATTATGTCATTATCAATAATTTAAAATTATTATTTTAAAAACAAATCATTGGCAGACCATGAATTGATGGTGAATGGATATCTTCATACAAGTTCAAATATTAATTATGATAATACAACCACAATCAATACAACCATAACCAAGTGTGATGTCTTTATTGGTTCTCATAATTTTTTCTTAACAATAATATATACAAAATAAAATAACTAAAACAAAACCTGATTTTATAATAATCACTATTATTCTATTAAATTTCATTAAAAATTAAATTTACAAATACAAAATAAATTTAATAAAATAATTAAAAAAAAAGTCCAACTTCATAATAATCGCTTTGTATCCTATTGACCCTCATTAAAAGAAATGTCATTAATATACAAAATAAAATTTAAAATTTAGAAAAATATTTTAAATAAAAATCTAGTATAATAGTAATTACATTTCACAAAATTATGAAAAATTATGAAAATACTACCCCCTTCCCCATAAAAATATCCCCTGCCTTCTATATATGCTTATTTGCGAGAAAAAATATTGTTAGAAATAACAGACTCATATGGATGTTATATAAAAAAAATGTTCAATTGAAACATACATAAATGTTATTGTGTGTTTATATGTTTGTATATATGTTATTGTGTGTTTAATATTGTTGTGTTTATATATAAAGTTGCAGCAAATAAATCATCATTGTAAATGATACACTCATATGGAAATTGTTTTGTATATGAAGGTTGGTGTATATATACATAGTGACATCCATGTAAGTGTATAATTTGTATATATACACACTATTAATCGATCCATAATTACTATATTACAAAACAGAAGCATCCATAATTTTTGTATATACACACTATTTGAATTCATTGTGTTCATTCTTTAAAACACATATCTAAAATCACATCGGCTTGGTCCTTTGGAATATTTGGAACTTTTTTTTGGCTGTAATATATCATTTGGTCACATGGGATTTCCCACATAAAGTGCAAAGTGAAGGTCTATCTTTCTATCTATCTATCTATCTATCTATCTATCTATCTATCTATCTATCTATCTATCTATCTATCTATCTATCTATAAAATTAGTCTACTATAGATAATCTATCAATGACATATAGATAAATAAATAAATCAATTATGGAGTTTGGATTGGGATTCTCAACTGGTCTCTAGTCACCCTATCTATATAAAAATATATTTATATTCTCAACTCTAGGATTGGGATTCTTAGATGTTGAAATCCCAATATACACGTAAGTAATACACACATGCCATGAGTTGATTACTCCTACACCTAATGTCGAGTGCTCTTACTCTGCAACCATATTCAATCACCCCTGCATAGTAAGTTAATGATAGGTGCATGTTTCAAATGATAATAATTTTTTTCAAACCCAATGACATGTATAAAAGGATTCAACTATGAAATTGGTGTTATTCTTAGACACTAGTGGTGAGGAAACACTACAGAGCACCTAAAAACTCTAATCATTTTTTATTTCAGAATGATGAGTCTTTCATCTCTATGCCAAGATAGACTAGATAGTCTTCAAGAGGTACTGATTTCCATTTCATTGAGCTTCTTTGACCCTCTAGAAGAAGAAGAGTTAGAATATCCTTGTCTCTAATTAGGGGGACTAGTGATTCAAGAAAAGATTTCCTAAGAGCTCAGTCTACCCTTCCTTTTGGTAGATTCACTGAACCTAGAAGAGGATTATTTTGTATTCCCTTTAGGGCTATGTAGATAAACTAGTTGTTTGTGCCATTCATTGGGTTAACTTTGGTTCTAACTCAGTATTATGACATCATAGTCATAGCCCTTAAAATTTTATCCTATTTTATTGGTGAGAATGTAGCCTCCCCTATGGAACATATTCAAGATATTGAGAATATCTACTCAATTCAACATGTCATAGAAGATAATGTAAGAGTTAGGCTACTTGTATTTTCTTTGAAAGGAAAGGGTCTCCAATGGTACCAAGGTTTGAGGCCAAATTCAATTCAAAATTTCTATGCAAGCAATTTGAAGACAAAAGTAACCACTTATATCTGATAGAGCACCTCAAGACCATTAAGAGAGGCCCATAGGAAATGATGGTTGGTTTCAATTTTATATTCTAGAGAGTCTAGGATAGAAAACCGCCTTTATTTAAGCCATCTCCAAATATTTAATTCTTGTATTATTTGAAGGATTTCAATAATGATGTAGCTATAATCATCCAATCTATGGGAGGAATTGTGATACCCAATGCATATGACATTATTGTGAACACATAGAATTATTTTATTCAGGCTAAAAATATTTCACCTAGACCCCCCATGCTCGTGTTTCTTGATCCCCCATCTACATGTCAACCTTCTTCACCTTTTATTCTCCCTAAAACCCATCCCCTTTGTAACTAGCTATCATACTCCATCAACTGCACCTTTGAATGATCCATATAAAGTCAAATCATTATTGCATAACTTTGTAAATTGGCTAGTGGCACTTAGTTAACATCAAGCATAAAATTGTAGGCCTTATTAACTTTTCAACTAGCCAAATCAATCAAATAGGCCTCCCTTCTAGTGTGGCATGTATAATTAGAACCAACTTCCATGTAGTATATTGCCCTATGTGTAAAATTCTAATGTTATAAACACTTCAACATCCCTTGTGCCTATGTAGAATAACATAACACATGAATATTAATGGTTCATTCTATGTAATCAACAAAAAAATTAGGATGTCTATGCGAATGGAACCTTGAGTCAAGCATTTATTATACATAATGTGTCGTAGTCTTAGGTGTAATTGAATATTGAAGTTTCCTAGAGGGAGGAAGCTCTAGTGTAAGTACATGAATAAAATGAATCTAAACTTGTAAACTCATTGAATGGTGACTTCCCTTATGTAAATTGAAGTGAGATTCTAAACATGGGAAGCAACCCATTTGATTTTAATACAAGGCTTACAAAGAGAGAAATAGTGGAGGAACCATCTTCTTCACTACCTTCACCTTTTGTGCTCTACATCAAGTATGTAAATAAACAAGTCAAAACACCTATGCAACCTCTAGTGTGTATAGAACAATTTTCACAAAGAGTGAATTAGCCTCAAACTAGTTAGAAGGTGAGATAAGAGGCTACTATTTAAAAATCACAAACAAATGGCACGTAGATCCCCTTTAACATAGTCAAATGAATGAAGAGACAAGATTAAATGTAACAATGTGGGTTTATCTTTTTAATCCATCACAAAAGAATTTATTGTAGGATGATCTAAAGAATTTCCATGTACATGAGCTATCCTAGACTATCCTTATTGTCTCTATGAACTTGTATGAACCAAAGAAGGAGGAAACACACATAAGCCATGAACAACCTCTGTTATACATTTATTTGAACCTCAATAAGCACCTAGTACACAATTGCATGATAGACTCAAGTGTGAGCAGTTCAATGATGCCAAAAAATAGAAGACACATTAGGTAAAACATTCTCCCTTATTTCCAAAGGCATTGTCCCATTAGATGGAATAGTAGTTAACATTTTGGGGATCATCAGGGATGTGAACCTTACTTTCCATACATGTCTAAACCATTACATTGCATGGGACATCATACTGATTGAAGTTTCCCCTACTACTCTGTATGCTTTTTTTAAGATTTCACAGCCAGGGTGGGTCGATACCCATAATTATATTAGTCATATGTGCTACTTCATCCCATAAATGAGACCAAGGTGACCATCAAATCATAACTTATCTTTATATTTCATGTGGATTTATACTCTTTTAGCCTAGTTAACATATTGGTGCAACTTCAATATTCTGCCCTTCTATTTTAGCCTCAACTAAATTTACTCTTGGGAAATATTCTTGCCTCCTTTTTTGATCTTCATAGTTTGGTCACTCAAATTATGTATGCCCTTCTTCTCCACATCTATAAAAGACATAAGATCTGTGTTGACACATAAACCATCCTCTAGCACCATCGTAACCTCATCATCTCTAAAATCCTCTCCCTCTTTATTGGTATTGAAACCCTTGCTTATTATCATCTTGTATTTCTACACCACATGATGATTCACCTTTATTGGCATTAAATCTACCTTTGGTGGTATCAAACCCACTTTTTCCTCTTATTGGAGGGGATCCACCTCTTCTTGAACTAGTATATGTCCTTCTAAAATTTTATCTATTTTTCTTTTCTTCTACCTTCAAAGCTAATTGATAAGCCTCCTCCATGTTAAGTATTTTATGCGTGATTAATTCATCTTGAATAGAAAATTTGAAACCATTTACATAGCTTGCATCCATTTGATCTTCTATTTTATCATGCTCCACTCATGAAAAACTTGTAGAATTATTCTATATACTCTTGTATATTGTGATGTTTTTGCCTTAAATTTTGAAATCTTCTATATAGCATTTGTGCATAATCCACAGAAAAAAATTCTCCCTCAGCTTCTTCTCCATCTTTTTCCATGAATTAATCTTCTTTTTACCTTTTATTTGTCTCTCTTTCTGTAGGTGATCCCACAAAATCATTGCATGACCTTTCAATTTCATGCATGCAAATTTTACCTTCTTATCTTCTCTTATAGTCTCCCATTCGAAGAACATCTCCATGCTATTCATGCAATCAATCAACTCATCTCAGTTTAAACTACATCCATAATCTAGAACATCAACCTTGATTCCTTCATTCCTTCCTTATAAATATTAAACCATCCTCTCTTTCATCGATGGTGGTTTCTCTTGTTATTCTTCTTCTTGTTAAACTTCTTCATCACCACCTTCTCTTCTCTATTGGTTGGTGATAACCTCTATTAATTATTGAACTTTCCTTTGTAGATAATGTATAGTCTAGCTCATCTATGCCATACCTCCTCATCTTCTCACCATTCTTCTCTCCTCCAAGATTCAAACATGCTCTGATACCAGATAGTGAGCCCAAAAACTAACAAGAACAAGAAAATTATCAATAGGCCAAGATCTTGAAACAATACTCAGAATTGATTCATATTGATTGTTTGAAATAATTACAAACCCACACCATGCTTAAATAAGCCTCAACATAGAATTCATATTTGATATACAAAATTCAGAAAAATTGAAATCTATAAAAAATGTCTATTTTTAAAAACTCCTAAAATAGCCAAAAAATCTCTTGAAATATTGTAAACACTATAATTAGACCATGGAATAAAATTATACTAAATTTAATGTTCGTTTTTAAAAATATATAATTTCTTAAAATAGAAAAAACCCAAAAAAAATTATTAAATCACAATTTCGGACACTTAGAAGATCACGTATGCCCTCTAAAAATATCAAAAACATTCCTAGACAAGTATAACTCCCTAAGGATAACAACTTACTTTTTGATGTGATCATTTTGGTGCGGGGAAGAGCTCAAATGGAGCTAATGGTCAAAACTATGACATCCAAAAGGTTGTCCTATTTTTTCTACATCAGATATTATCATGTTTATTTGTTTCTATGTGTATATTTTAAATTTTTATTTTATTTTTTATATTTACATGGATTTGTTACGACAATGACTATATGTATTTGTTTCGTGTTAATCTATATTCACGAAAAGCTATCAATAGAGGTTAATGGAGCCTAGTTTAGCCATCCAAATGTTTCATTCTTATTTCCTTACATAACTGTAGGGACATGGTTCTATTATATTTTATTTATATGTATGCAAGCAGTCACATGTATCTGTACATAAAATTGGAACATTATTTATGAATTTGGTGTTCATACAACACCTTTTTATAGTGTGTTAAATTATAATGTATTTCCACATATGGTTCTCATATATAAATTTGGTTATTTCTGGACATCGTTCCACTTTAATAAGAATCTGAATGGCCTTAATCTAATTAAATACCCTATGTTTCATATTATGTTTGTTTGTTGTTCATTTAAAGATCATTGCAAGATCTTAGTTATCTTTTTTTTTTTTTTACAATCTTATTTCCGTTTTCTTTTTTCTTTTTTCTTTTTTTTTTCTCTTTTTTTCTTAAAAATCAAAATTGTCGACAATTTAATTTTTACGTTATACTTTTGTAGTTCTATTTAACTCTAGATTAATTCCACATCTTTCAAAATTTTCTTATCACATTATCTCATAATCATCATTTGTTTGATATGTAAAAAAAAACCTTATATCTAAATATCAATTTTGAGTCATTTATTAAATATCAATTGAACTCAAAACATCCATAAGTTATTTAGGTACACATTGATTCTTTTTATTACTACACTTTTCAAGGAGCCTAAACATTCATCTTTCTTTTTCTTTACATCAAATTAAATTCTTTTTCCATCAACACTTTGTGTCAAAAAAAAAGGTTATATCATAAACATATAATTGTGTTTAATTATTTAAGATATGATTTTAATCTATTTCTCAATATTATTGGGATTTCACTCCCATGTACAAAAGAACTACATTAGATTTGAATCCAACCATACTTGATATGTAGTTATAAATCATTATAAAGTTTCTTGACTCTACTAATTTTGACATACTATTAAATTGGAAAATTTTATTATTTGGTCAAGAAGCGAAAATGATGCATTTCAATGCTTTCTAGCCGCCGGTACGAATGATTTGTGACTCTGATAATATGAAGTTGACGGTATTGTGGCATGATTTTTTCTCGGACCTATTGTTAGGAAGTTAAAATTTAAACTTATTGAAAACAGGATTAAATAAGTTGGTAGTCTAATTTGAAATGCGAACATTCCGATATTGTCCTAGAGTTAAAGTATTGTATCTACATACGATAGTGGGAGCCGTCTTTGGCAGATGGAAGCCCAAGTTTTAAATTAATTTAAGGCAATGCTGGAGCTCATTAAACTAAATTAAAAATATAAATAATCAAGAATAAATGAACTCATTAGACTAGTTTAGGAATAGAAATAGGAATAATCTTACACAGTGAAGTTTGTCTTATTTCATGAGTGTGAGAATCTTAAATCATGAGAATTATGTAAAACTCAAAGTTTTGTTGATTCATATAAGCTTCGACATAATGATGTTGACCACAACAAATTTGGGTCCGTCAAAGATTCTATGCAAAATTATTAGTGGTGGGAGGAAGCAGTACTATATGAAACAATAAACTCATGCAGTGTTA
This sequence comes from Torreya grandis, assembly GCA_037957365.1. Lineage (NCBI taxonomy): Eukaryota > Viridiplantae > Streptophyta > Pinopsida > Cupressales > Taxaceae > Torreya > Torreya grandis. The sequence continues at coordinate 237,444 of JARHVA010003867.1, read as the reverse complement.
TATAAGCTTTGACATAATGATGTCGGCCACAACAAATTTGGGTCCGTCAAAGATTCTATACAAAATTATTACGAAACAGTACCATATGAAACAATAAACTCATGCATCAAATGTTGAGTATCTAGGATAACATTATTACCCTGCTAAATATCATGGGCAGAATTTGAAAGAGATAGAAAGAAGGATAGCCATTGCTTTGCAGGAACGTGTCGCAACAGTTTCTGTACATACGTACCGTATCATCTGTCCAAGCCTGCGAAAAAGAAACAGGAGAAGCATTACCTTCTTTGCTTTCGTCAAAGGAGTTCTGTTTTGTGTAATAAAAACAAACTTTCACATTTTTTTATTTTTTATTTTTGATCGAGAGAATTAGATGGTCCATCACATTGTCATCTTTTCAATGAGAAAGGCAATAATAATAATGATGATGATGATAATGTGCTTTTTCCAGAGAGCATCATGTTTTGACACCACATGCAGGATTGTAATTACATCTCAGACTTCATTCGAGATTGGTATATTTCTTACTCAACATACATAAAGTATATTTGAAGCCTGGGATTTTGTTTCATTGTTTAACACACATGGATCGGGAGAAATTAATGGCTTAATATACAATTATCACACGTTTTTGTTTGTTTCGTTGGTTCTCTTTGTCATTTAATTATTAATTAAAGTATATATAAAATCATTGATATTTTAAAAAAACAGTTGTTATGATCGTGATTGTAGATTAAAAAAATCTTACATAATAAAATATTCATTCTTAAAGAAATGATATTGGTTTATAATAATTATGTATATAATTTTTTAAAATAAAAATAAAAACTTTCGTTGAACTTTTCCAATCTTTCCCTTTCATTAATAGTTCTTTACCTTTGTGTAGATACTAAATGTACATTCTTAATGCATGTCAAGATTATACATATAATCAAAGTTTTTTAATTTTTCTATTTATAATTATTAGGATGAATAATTATAAAATCAATACAAAAAGATCGACACCAAAACACACAAAATCAAATCAAGCAAATGAATAATTAATATATTTCATTTGATAATTACTTGTTACAAGAATCTATATGCTCATAATAACCTATTAGAAGTGTTTTTCCAATTATAACAACTATCTAAAATCATTTCAAGAAATTAGTGGGATAGATTTAGCAACGTTAGTTATACATTGGTATGTCAATAATAATAATAATAATAATAATAATAATAATAATAATAATAATAATAATAATAATAATAATAATAATAATAATAATAATAATAATCATCTTCTTCTTCCATAATTTATTTACATAATTAATTGAACATTATTTTAGAGTTTTACATCACATTTGATGTTTAATTAAAGGTAATTTGTTTTGAGGATTACATTTTAGTCTATTTTAATTTTATCATACATTTTTAGAGTATCATTTTTGGTAATTATTATCTTTTTCTTGTGTATTATTTATTGATAGGAGTTTGCATATTTTTTTTTAGATTGGACATTTCAAAATTTATGGGTGGTTTTTATATTTTATTTCTATTTATTTTATATATACATTCCAAAAACTATTTAATTTATTTTCTAATTGATTGAGAAAAAAATACTATAAATATTTAAAATCCATTCATAAAAATAATTATTTGTTATTTCAATATTATAATTATAATTTAGAAAATCATATCATTGATTTTAAAGTATCTACATATGTTAGAGAATGTCCTTAAATATTTGTAATGCTTTGTGTCTTTCATAGAAATAAATGATTGAACCACAATCTAAAATTGATGTAGAAAAAATACGTTGATCTTTCAGTGGCTATAATTTTTGACATGTACTTTCATTTGAGTTCTTTTACGTCTGAAAACAACCATATCAAAAAGTTTGATGTTGTCCTAAATTGTTATATTTGCTTCGGGTTGATTTTAATATTTTTTTGAGGCCGTACATGATCATTTGATGGTCTAAAATTAACATTTAATGATTCTTTCAAGAATTTTCTATTTTTGAAAATTGTATATTTTTAGAATTAGACGTCAACTTCAGTTAAATTTCATCGCATAGGCTAATTATAGTGTTTAAATTATTTTTAAAGATTTTTAGAGTTGTGCATACTTTCCAGCAAAACTTACTATAAATAGTGGCTGTTAAAAATCAACGTTTTTATTTTATTTTAATGTTTTTGAATTTCTACATGTCAACTCTAAATTTTAATTTGAGGCTTATTGAAACATGGTTTGGGTTTGTAATTATTTTAAGTCATTTAATATGAATCAATTCTAAGATATTGTTTTAGATCTTAGCTTATTAGTAATTTTATTGTCTTGATAGTTTTTTTGGATTCATGATTTGGTATCAAATCAAGTTTGAATCTTGGAGGAGAAAGACATATAAAGAGGACGCGGAGGTATTGCATAGATGAATTGGATTATACAAGAGCTGTAAAATCAAGTTCTATAATTTAACAGAGGTTATCACCAATTAGGGAAGAAGAAAAGGTGGTGATGAAGCTGAAGGAGACACAAATCATGATAAAGAAATTTAAGAAGAAGAAGAAGAATAAGATCAGCCACCATCAATGAAAGAGAGGATGGTTCAAGATTTAGAAGAAAGAAATGAAGGAATCAAAGTTGATGTTATAGAATATGAAGGAATTTTGAAATTATAAAAGTTGATAGATTGAATGAATAACATAGAGAAGTTCTTCGAGTGGAACACTATGAGAAAATTCAATAAGGTAAAGTTTAAATGGATGAAATTGAAAGTTCATGCAATGATTCAGTGGGATCACTTGTAGAAAGAGAGATAGAGAAAAGGTAAAGAGAAGACTAATTCATGAATAAAGATGGAGAAGATGTTGAGAGATAAAATTCTTCTTATGGATTATTCACAAACCTTATACAAAAGATTTCTAAATTTGAGACAAAAATATCATATTACACAAGAGTATACAAATAAATTTTATAAGATTTTCATAGGAGTGCAGCATGATGAAAAAGAAGATCAGTTGGTTTCAAGGTATGTAATGAATTTTAAATTTTCTATTCAAGATGAATTAAGTATACATAGAATAATTTCCATGGAGGAGGCTTACCAATTAGCTTTGAATGTAGAAGTGAAATAAAATAGACAAAATTTTAGAAGAACATCTCATGGTCTAAGAAGAGGTGGATCCCTTCCAAATAGGGGATGATGTGGGTTTAATACCACTAGGGGTGGGTCTCGTACCAATAGAGGTGAATCATACGTGATCATTTGATTGTTCAAAATTAAAGTTTACTAATTTTTACAAGAATTTTCAATTTTTAGAAATTGCATATTCTTAAAATCAAATATAAATTTCAGTTGAATTTTGTCTCATACGCTAATTTTAGTGTTTAGAGTATTTTTAGAGATTTTTAGAGACACACACAGTTGCATACAAAAACTTAATATAAATAATGGCTACTAAAAATAGACATTTTTTTAGATTTTAGTTATTTCAAATTTTTGCATATCAACTCTAAATTTTATGTTGAGGCTTATTTAAGTATGGTTTGGGTTTGTAATTATTTCAAGTCATTTGATACAAATCAATTTTGAGTTATTGTTTTAGATCTTGGCCTACTGGTAATTTTATTATCTTGATAGTTTTTTTGGTTTCATTATCTGGTATCAAAACTAGTTTGAATTTTGGAGAAGAAAGACGTGATGAGGTATTGTATAGATGAACTAGACTATATAAGAGATGTAGATGCAATTTCAATAATTAATATAGTTTAACATTGATCAGGGAAGAAGAGAAGGTGGTGATGAAGCTAAGAGAGATAGATTATGATGAAGAAATTTAGAAAGATGAAGAAAATAAGAGAAACCACCATCGATGGAATAAAGGATGGTTTGGGATTTAGAAGGAAGAAATAAAGGAATTGAAGTTGATGTTTTAGACTATGAAGGTAGTTTAAAACTAGAGGAGTTGATAAAATGGATGAATAACATGGAGAAGTTCTTCGAGTGGAAGACTATGAGAGAAGAGTTTTCATGCATGAAATTGAAAGGTCATGTAATGATTTGGTGGGATTACCTACAGAAAGAGAGATAGATAAAATGTGAAGAGAAGATTAATTTATGGAAAAGGATGAAGAAGCTGAGGGAAAATTTTCTTCTTGTGGATTATGCACAAACCCTACATAGAAGATTTTAAAATTTGAGGCGAAAAGATCACAGTATACAAGAGTATACAGAAGAATTTTATAATCTTTTCATATGCATGGAGCATGATGATATAAAAGAATAGATGGTTTTAACGTATGTAAATGGTTTTAATTTTTTTATTCAAGATGAATTAAGTATGCATAGAATACTTTGCATGGAGACTTATCGATTATCTTTGAAGGTAGAAGAGAAACAAAATAGACATAATTTCAAAATAATGTCCCTTGGTCCAACAAGAACTGGATCCCCTCCAAATAGGGTATGAGGTGGGTTCAATACCACTAGAGGTGAATCATACCTACTCATCTAAGGGTCCAAAATTAACATTTAATGTTTTTTTGATATTTTTTTATTTTTAAAAATTGCATATTTTTAGAACCATATGTCAACTTCTATTCAATTTTATCCCTATTATGCCATTAACCATTGGTGTGTCTAGGGATATGTGCAATTGACTTGTGGCTTACATACCTCTTTTATTTACTTGTTACTTTTCTCTATGTTCTTAGATAGGTCAACTTATGGAATAACTGAGGCTTGGTAGACTATATATAAAAGGTAGTAGTTAGTCTTTAATCATCATGTGAAGTATTCTACTATTACTACATTATTATGGAGGTTTACCCCTTGAAGTGGATTTACTATAATATCTAGTATTTTGTTCTATTGTCAATTATCACTATGTAATTTCTCATATTTTATTATTTTGTGTAGCATAAAATAATTTTATGTGAATATCTAAGTAATTTCATTTCAAGTGGTATCAGAGCCTCGATTTGGGTATGTTTTCTATGGTGTAGTTTTTAAATCTAGTGAGACATGGCTTCTAGGAGTAGTGAAAATGAAAAAACATAACTTATAATCTAGGAAGAATTATGTTTTTTGCCTTTGCACACTTGTAGTCATTGGATTCATCTTAGTGAGATGATTGTAATGGTATATTCTATTAGTACACTTTTTTAGTATAATTATTTTTACTCTAGTGCATAAAGGTAATCATTGGATTCATCTTGACAAGGTGATCACAATGATACCATTTTTTGGTACACTTTTTTTAGGGGTTGAAAAACCTCCTAAGGTTTGTTTATGGTAGGTCCTTCAACTTGAGGAAGAAAATCAGCACTAGAAACTCCTTAGACTCCTTATACTGACATAGAATCTATAACGTTAGATCTAGTGATTTTTCAACTTTAAGAGGACATAAAAAACTTGGTTCGGCATGATGAATTTGTTGCAGTTCAAGCTAATGTTTTAGGGATGCACAGAGATGTTAGTGGAGTTCGCATTGAATTTTAGTTTATCACTACACAATTGGCTATCTTCACATCTCAGTTTCAGCCTAACAACCTTCTACTTCAACATCCAAATCCTCCTCTCAACAACTCCCATACTAGTATGAATTTGATGTTGCCGAAAATAGAAAGAGTAAGTTCAATGGTAAGGATCCTCTAACTTCAATTAAACAAATTGAGAAGTTATTTTAGCTACATCAAATACCTTCTTGTCAAAGGGTGTCGGTGGCATCCCTATATATGGAATCTAAGGAATTCACTTGGTATTGTTGGTTGTGTGCTTAAAAGAAAAAGATTGGTGCTCCTATTGCATGGACTATTTTTACTAAGGATTTGACAAATAATTATAAAAATAATGTCTCTAATAACTATTTCAGCCAATTATCCAAGCTATGGCAAACAAGATATGTGAAGGATTATATTCAACAATTTTAGAATCTCTCTTTACGGGTGGAAAATATCACTGAGAGAAATTATATGGATAAAATTTTGGTGCCCTAAAAGATATAATCTAATAGAAGGTTAAAATTTTTGGCCCAACATCTATCTTAAAAGTTATCCTTAAGGCATGCATGATAGAAGAAAAAGAGATGGTCCAATGGAAAACTTTCACTACTGGTCATGATCATAACTTTCTAGCACCATCATTTTCATAGCCCACCAGATCAACACAATGAAAATTTGAAGAGAAGTGAGTCAAAGGGTTGTGTTATGGTTGTGATAGAAAATGGAGAAAAAACCATTGTTGTGTTGAAAAGAAACTAGTTTACATTGAAGGTGCCAATGACGATGAAGATGATGCGGAGGTAAAAGTTCCTAAGGAAGAATGTGAAGAATATCAACCTACTATTTCATGCCATGGCCTATTAGGTATTAGTACTCCCCAAACTCTTAAGGTGATGAGTTTCATTAAGAAATAGAAAGTCACTATCTTGATTGATTTTGGGAGCACCCACAACTTCATCCATAGTAAATTGACTGCTCGTTTGAATTGTTTGATTTATCTAGCTCCAAAATTATAGGTTATGATTGTAGATGGTGGTATTATAAATTGTTCAAGAAAATGTCATATTATTAAGTTGTATATGGGAGACTACTTATTTATATTTTCATATGTTTGTTATTTTAATGGGTGAGGTTGATATTGTTCTGGGAGTCAAGTGGCTCACCACTTTGGGCACTATTGAGTTTGATTTTATAGAATTATTCATGTGTTTTCATTCTGAATAATTAACATTTGAGCTAAGAGGATTAAAGGCTAAATATCCTGAACATGTTAACTCCCATCAAATGATAAATATTCTACATAAGGGTGCTGAGGGATTTGTAGCTTGCTTATTTTATATAGAAGTAGAACCAACTCGGCCATCTCCACCTCTTGATCTATAATAAATAATTGATTTTTATTCTATTATTTTTAAATATATGCCAAAAGGACTTCATCTAGCTACATGCACGATCTTGCTATCACACTTATTCTTGGCAGTACTCCACCCAACATTAGGCCATATAGGTATCCCTATGCCCAAAAAGGTGAAAATAAAAATATGGTACAAGAAATGTTGAATGCAAAAATCATTCACCAAAGCCAAAGTGAATACTCTTAACCATATGTCATGATGGAAAGAAATATGACAATTGGAGGATGTGCCCTGACTACAGAGAACTCAACAAGAACACTATCAAAGATAATTTTTCAATTCTTATCATTGACGATTTAATTGATGAATTGAATGGTGCTATTTATTTTACCAAGTTAGATCTGTGTTCTGCGTATCATCAAATCAGAAGCCATGATGAAGACATACCCAAAACCACTTTCAGGACACATGAGGGCCATTATGAGTTTTTGGTTATGCCTTTTGGCCTAACAAAAGCACCATCTACTTTTTATATATTGATGAATACTATTTTAAAGCTATTTTTGAGGAAATTTATTTTATTATTCTTTGATGATATTCTCATTTATAGTAAAAATTAGGTAGACCATTTCCAACATGTGAAATTGGTACTCTCCATTTTGGAGCAAAATCAATTATATGCCAAACTTTTCATATTTACATTTGGGGCTGGTGAGGTTGAATATTTGGGTCATTTGGTGTCTTATGAAAGAGTAAAAGTGGATCCTAAAAAAATATAAGCAATGGTAGACTAGCCAATTTCTAAGACACTCAAGCAACTTCAAGGATTTTTTGGGCTTACTAGTTACTATCATAGATTTGTTATGAATTATGGTAGTATTATAGCCCCACTTACCTCTTTGTTAAATAAGGACTCCTTTCAGTTGACTTATTTAGCTACTCGAGCATTTTAATAATTAAAATTGGCTATGTGCACTACTCCAGTATTACTCACTCCTAATTTTTCTAAGACTTTTGTGGTTAACTGTGGTACATCTGGGTATGGTATGGATGTTGTACTCATGTAAGAAGGTAGATCACTGGTATTTGAAAGTCAGTAACTCAAGGGTAAAAATTAGAATAATCACATCTATGAGAAGAAAATGATGGTCATTTTGCATGTAGTCAAATAATGGAGACCTTATTTGATGGGTCATCACTTTTAGGTAAAAAATGATCATGATAGTCTTAAATATTTTTTTAGAATAAAGGTTTTCATTTGAAGAATAAAAGAAGTAGGTAACTAAGATACTTGGTTATGATTTTGAAATAGTTTAAAATAAGGGAAAGGACAATGTGGTGGCAGATGCACTATACAAAAAAGATGAATCAGTTGAGGCATTGATATGTGCCATAACCTTTTTGTACGCAGATTGGCTAGAGGAAGCATGATCAGAATGGGAGCATGATAGTACTAATCATGATTTGTTTCAAAATCTCTAGCAAGGTTTATATAGATTAAAAAAATTCACATGGAAAGGTAATGCATTATGTTACAAAAATAGATTGTATCTATGTAAGAATTCTCTTCTTAAATAAAAATTCCTTCAAAAACTTTATGCAACTCCAATAGGGGGTCATTAAAGATTTTTGAAAACCTGTCATAAAATTAAGCAAGATTTGTTTTGGGAAGGTCTCAAGGGGGATGCCCAAAAATATGTGGCAGAATGTATGATATATCAAAAAAACAAAGGTGAAACCATCAAAACTCTACATCTTTTACAAACTTTATCTATTGCTAGCCAATGTTGGAAATAGGTATCTATGGATTTCATGACATGGTTACCAAGATCTGATGGTCAAAACGTTATCATGGATAATCTGTATCATCTCAGTAAGTATGATCATTGTTTTTCGTTATCCTAGCCATTTGTGGCTAGTACAATAGCTTCTACTTTTCTCAATAAAGTTTAGAAATTACATGGGACCCCTAAGATCATTATTGGTGATAGAGATCCCCTTTTTATTAGTAATTTTTGAATTGAGTTATTTACATGTTTAGGCACCCAATTGGCACATTATTCATCCTATTATCCTCAATTTGATGCACAAAATGAGGTAGTCAAGGAATGTTTAGAAGGATATATTTTTTGTTTTGTTTTCGATAAACAAGATAAATGGGTTCATTGGCTACCACTTATTGAATGATGGTATAATACTTATGTTCATAGTTCTTCCAAAATGCCTCCTTTTGTGGCACTATACAGATACCACCCTCCATCCATAAATTCAAACTTGAAGGTATATTCTAAGGTTTATACAGTTGAATAATATATTCACCATCAACATGAGGTCCTTGCAAGTTTGCATGAAAATTCAGCTATGGCCCAGAATCACATGAAGCAATAAACAGATCAACATAGAAGTGAGAGGTATTTTTATATTGTTGATTGTGTATTTTTTCATGTACATACATAAAAATAGATGTCATTGAAGCAACAAAAAAGGGTTAACAAGATGTCCCCTAACTATTATGGGCCTTATCAGATCTTCCAAAAAATTGGCAGTGTGGCCTATAAGTTAGTTTTTCCTTCATCTACTCACATACATCCTGTATTTCATGTATCATGCCTGAAGAAAGTCTTTGGACATAGTGTTACCATTCAAAAAAGTTTTAAAAAATTGGATTAGGAAGGTAGAGTTATTTGTGATCCTAATGTGATCCTTCAGTGGTGCACCAAGCAACTATGTTCTTGAGCAATTACAAAATACCTGATCAAATAGAAGAATCTACCATGTGAAGATGCCACTTGGGAGGATGAAGAATTTATGCAACAACATCTAGAGTTGTCAAAACATTGAGGACAACATTGTTTTTAAGGGGAACAACTTGTTATGCCCTTAGCCATTGGTATGTCTAGAGATATGTGTGGGTGACTTGGGGCTTACATACCTCGTTTATTTACTTGTTACTTTTCTTTATGTTCTTAGATAGGTTGGCCTATGAAAAATACTTGGCTTAGTAGACTATATATATGATCTAGTGGTTAGTATTTAATCATCATGTAAATTATTCTATTATTAGTGCATTGTTGTGGAGGTTTCCCCCTTGAAATGGCTTTGCTATATTATCTAGTATTTTGTTCTGCTGTTAATTATTACTATGTAATCTCTCATATTTTCTTAATTTGTGCACTATAAAATCATTATATGTGAATATATAATTAATTTCATTACAATCCCAAGGATAATTATTATTTTTAAAGTCATGCGCTTGCATGTAAAACTTAATATAAATACTGACTGCTAAAGTTAATCATTTTTTTTAGATTTTAGTTTTTTTGAATTTTTTTATGACAACTCAAAATTATAAGTTGAGGCTTATTTAATCATGGTTTGAGTTTTTAATTATTGCAAGTCAATCAATACGAATCAATTCTAAGTTAATGTTTCAAATCTTGGCCTATTGGTAATTTTATTATTTTGATAGTTTTAGTTTCATTATGTAGTATCAGAGCATGTTCAAATCTTGGAGGAGAAAGACCTCGTGAGAGGATGAGGATGTATTTCACATATAAAATAGACTCTACAAGATCTATAGAGGTGGTTTTAGTAATTAAAAAAGGTTTTCACCAATCAATAAAGAAGATAAGGTGATGATGAAGCCAAGGGAGACATAGATCATGATGAAAAATTTAGCAAGAAGAACAATATCAAGAGTAGCCACCATAGCTGGAAGAGAGGATGGTTCAAATTTGAGAATGAATAAATGAAGGAATCAAAGTTCATGTTCTATATTATGGAGGTAGTTTAAAGCTAGAGGATTTGATAGATTGGATGAATAGCATGGAGAAGTTCCTTGAGTGAAAGACAATGAGAGAAGACAAGAAGGTAAAGTTTGCATGTACAAAATTGAAAGGTCATACAATGATTTGGTTGGATCACCTATAGAAAGAGAGACATATAAAAGGTAAATAGAAGATTAATTCATGGAAAAAGACAGAGAAGAAGTTGAGGAAGAAATTTATTCCTATGGATTATGCACAAATTTTATACAAAAGATTTCAAAATATGAGTTATAAATATCATAGTACATAATAGTATATAGATGAATTTTGTAAGATTTCCATACGAGTGGATCATGATGTAAATGAAGACCATATGAATGTAAGGTATGTAAATGGTTTGAATTTTTTAATTAAAAATTAATTAAATATGCATAGAACACTTTTCATGGAGGAGGCTTATCAATTAGATTTGAAAGTAGAAGAGAAACAAAATAAATAGAATTTCATGAGTTTGTCTCTTGGTCCAATAAGAGGTAGATAACATCAAAATATGGGATGAGTTGGATTTAATACCATCAAAGGCGGGTCTAATACCAATAGAGGTGAATCATCATGTGATGTAAAAAGATAAGATGATAATGAGCAAGGGTTTCAATACCAACAAAGAGGAAGAGGATTTCAGAGAGGATGAGATTATGGTGGTACTAGAGGATGGTTTTAAAATCATCATAGATATTATGTCTATTATATATGTGGAAACTAGGGGCACATATTATTTTATTTTCCACACTATCAAGATTAAAAAAAGAGGCAAGAAGATCACCTAAGACTAAATCTAGATTTGGCAAAAATAGAAGAGAAAAATAATGAAGTTGCACCAGTAGGCATTGGAGAGAATCACATGATGAGAAGAATTATGATCTCTCTAATGAAGGAAAAAGTGCAAAATAAAGAAGGTGGTGATGCATAGCTATGATCAAATATTTTTTGAACAAGATGTACATAAGTTGGAAAGGTATGCAAAGTAATTATAGATGGTGATAGTTGCAAAAATATGGTTTCTAAGGAAAGTATTAAAATCCTAAATTTGTAATTTTAAAAGCATCTTAATCCTTATCAGATTTCATGGTTTTAGAAAGGTAATGAAGTTACAGTAGATAAAAGGTACTTAATCAAGTTTTCTATAGGAAAAAGTTATAATTATGCAATATGCTGTGAAGTTATTTCGATGGATGCATGTAATGTGTTATTGGAGAGATTATGTTAATTTTATAGGAAATTACTTCATGATGGTGAAAATAATACATACAATTTTTATAAATGTGGTAAAATGATAGTTTTGTTACCTCTCAAAGAGGAAGAGAAGAAAAAAATCATGATCTCTACAAAAAAATTTATCAAAGATATGAAGGTTGTAGGTTATTGTTATGTATTAGGAGAAAATAATGAAGAAACAGAAATGGTGTTAATATTAATAAAAGTAGAGTGTTGAAATAATATGGAGATGTTATGTAAGATGAGTTACTATATGGTTTACCACCAAAGAGATATATTTAGTAGTACATTAATCTAATTCTAGGATCAACTCTACCCAATTAAGCAACTTATAGGATGAGTCTAATAGAACATACAAAATTAAATAAAGAGGTTATTGTATTGCCAAAAAATAAGGTGATAAGGGAGAGTATGAGTCCATGTGCAACACTAGTATTGCTAACTCCAAAGAAAGATAGATGATGGAGAATGTGTATGGATAGTAATAAAATCAACAAAATTACAATAAACTATAGGTTTCCTATACCTCATTTAGATGATATGATAGATGTGCTTATAAAATAAAAATATTTTACGAAGAATGATCTAGAGATTGGTTATTAGATTCAAATTCATGAAGGAAATGAGTGGAAAACTACATTCAAGACAAGGGATGGCTTATATGAGTGGATGTTGATGACCTTCAAATTATCTAATGCACCTAACCCATTAATTAGGGTGATGAATACAATTATATGATAATATATTGGTAAGTTTATGGTTGTTTATTTTGATGGTATTCTGATATTTAGTAATACTAAAGAAGAACACTTAAAACATTTGATAATGGTAATGGATTTATTAAGAAAGAAGAAGTTATATGCAAATTTAAAGAAGTGCAGGCTTATGTAGAATAGTTTGGTTTTTTTTTTATTTTTAGTTTTAGAAAAAAGTGTGAAAATGGATGAAGAAAAGATAAAAGAAATTGATGAGTGGCTTATTCCAAGAATCATTACAAAGGTAAGAAGTTTCCATGGTTTAGCAACTTTTTACAAAAAAATTATTAATTTTTTTTGTAGTGTTGTGGCACCAATAATAAATTGCATGAGAGGGAAATAATTTGCATGGATGAGAGCAGCCACATAAAGTTTTTAAATTTTGAAAAAGAAAATTACAAAAGGACCAATTTTAGAACTACTACATTTTAATTAGTGTTGTGCTTAGTCAAGAAGGAAAACCAATAACATATTATAGTGATAAATTGAATGAGGTAAGAACAAAGTATTCTACTTATGATGTTGAACTTTATGCAATTGTATAAGCATTAAGACATTGGAGGCATTATCTGATTCCTAAGGAGTTTATACCATTTATAGATCATGATGCTTTAAAATATGTGAATACACAAAAGAAGTTGAATATTAGGCATGCAAAGTGGGTTTCTTTCTTGTAGGGATACACTTTTATGTTGAAACATAAATCAAGAAAGTAGAATCAGGTAGCTGATGCATTGAGTAGGATGGTAGCATTCTTAACTATTATGGTGAGTGAAGTAGTTGTATTTGAAGATATAAAAGAATTATAAGATACTCACCCTTATTCTGGTAAGGTAGTTGAGCAGTATAGGAATCCATTAGTAGGTAGAAAAGATACTATTCAAGATGAATGCTATCTCTTCAAAGGGAAATAATTATTCATTCTAGTTGGGTCTCTACGAGATAATATAGTACAAGAATTACATAGTGGTGGTTTGGTTGGACATTTTGGTAAAATGAAGACAATAGCTTTGGCGGAGAAAAAATATTTTTTGACAAAGATTAATAGAGATGTGATAATGTATGTTTCAATTTGGAGAATATGTCAGGTGGCTAAAAGACATACATAAAATATTGGACTATACATGTCATTACTAGTTTCAAGAGGGCCATGAACATATTTGAGTATGGATTTTGTGTTGGGATTGTGAAATATGCATAAAAGTAATGATTAATTTTTTTTTGTTTTAGATAGATCTTTTAAAATGGTTTATTTCATTTCATGTAAGAAAACCAATGATGCCACTAGGGTTGTAAAATTGTTTTTTAAGGACATTGTGAGATTGCATGGTGTTCCAAAAACTATTAATTCATATAGGGACACAAAAATTTTGAGTCATTTTGTAAGGAATTTGTAGAATAATATGGCTACTAAGCTACAATTCAATAGTTTGTATCACCCAACAATAAATGAATAGATAAAAATTTTAAATAAGAGATTGGGAAATCTATTGAGATGCAAACTGGGAGAGACACCCAAGAAACAGGAGTTGGATTTACAATAAGCTAAGTTTACATATAGCAGTTTAGTGAGTACATCAAAAGGAAATTCACAATTTCAAATTCTTTATCGGATAAATCTAATGGTATTGTAGATTTGGTACAATTTCCAGTTACAAATTGAATTAGTGATGATGGAGAAGCATTTGCAGAGCATATGCAATAGTTGTAAGGAGTAAGAAGAAAGTTGAGGAAAAGTAATGACAAATATAAAGCATTAGTAGATGTCAAAATATTATCCAAGGTATTTGAAGAAAGAGAGTTGGTAATGGTTTACTTTAAGAAAGAAATATTTTTAGAAGGCATGTATAACATGTTGAAGTACAAGAAAATTGGACCATGCAAAATTGTGAGGAAAATTAATGGCAATACTTATGAGGTGAGTTTACGACAAAATTTTGATATAACCTTTGTGTGTGTGTGTGTGTGTGTGTGTGTGTGTGTGTGTGTGTGTGTGTGTGTGTGTGTGTGTGTGTGTGTGTGTGTGTGTGTGTGTGTGTATATATATATATATATATATATATATATATATATATATATATAGAGAGAGAGAGAGAGAGAGAGAGAGAAGGTGATGAAGATGAAGACATAAATTAAGAGTAGTAGGTTCTAAATAAAAAGAAAGAAAAAAATAGTGCATTATAAAAGGTATTTGGTGTAGTGGAAAGGATTGCAATAAGAAAAAAACACTTGGATTACTTAATGGGAGCTAAAAAATATTGATAAAGATAAATGACAACAATCTAATAGGGCCAGATCATAAGAGATGAGTTGTTTCCAACTAGAGGAGAATGATGCAAAAAAAAAGGTTGATCTTCCAAAGGTCATAAATTTTGACCCGTAGTTCCATTTGAGGTCTTCCACATGCCAAAACAACCATCTCAAATTTTTTGATGTTGTCCTAAAATGCTCTATCTATTTAGGTTTGATTTTGATAATTTTTGGAGGCTATATGTGATCATTTGAGGGTCCAAAATTAATGTTTAATGATTTTTTTAGTAATTTTCTATTTTTAAAAATTATATATTTTAAAAACCAGGCATCAATTCAGTTTAATTTCATCCCATAGGATAATTATAGTGTTTAAATTTTTTTTATATATTTATATCTATATGCACTTGCATGTGAAACTTACTATAAATATTACCTACTAAAAATAAATGTTATTTTCAGATTTGAGTTTTTTGAAATTTTTACATGTCATCTCTAAATTCCGAGTTGAGGATTATTTAAGCATGGTTTACATTTGTAATTATTTTAAGTCATTCAATATGAATCATTTCCAAGTTATTTTTTTAGATCTTAGCATATTGGTAATTTTATTGTCTTGATAGTTCTTTTGGTTTCGTTAAAAATTATAAAGCTTCTATGTATTTATATGCTAATGGTTCTATGTGTTTGTAGTTCAAATAGTACATTCAAGAT
This sequence comes from Torreya grandis, assembly GCA_037957365.1. Taxonomy (NCBI): domain Eukaryota; kingdom Viridiplantae; phylum Streptophyta; class Pinopsida; order Cupressales; family Taxaceae; genus Torreya; species Torreya grandis. Next base: position 221,838 of record JARHVA010003867.1, on the reverse strand, counting down.
TTTGAATAATTTAAATAATTGTTCAGAAAATAGTAATATTAAGCATCATGTGAAAAAAGTATGTCCCATATATAGATATATAAAATTCATGATGTGAATCCTAAAATTTCAAGAAAATATTTATAAGTTTATATTACTCAAAATATTGATTTTGATATATAATTTCGAGGAAACTATTTGATGAACTAATACTCAGCCTTCTTATTTTATTTAATGGTAACATGGAGAAGTATTCACTTTCCATGCAAGGGATACAAAATCTTCGATACATAGTTCATATAAACTGAATTGAGAATTATGTCATCCAAGAATTAAAGACACAAAATAATATCACAGAGCTTCAAAAATTCTCAAAATTAGCAAATTTGTAACAGGGATTTGTGCTTGAACTTTTTCAATTCACTTAGAATTTGAGCCAAGTCACCAAAAGTGGAACACACTAAAATTACACTTACACCACCACACAATAGAAAGCATTCAATAAAATGAAATGATGACTTTATTTTATATGAATTATTGTGTTACCCAATATTTAAAAACCATTTTAGATAAATATTGATGCATTTGAACATGCACATGGAGTATTTCACATTCAATTTGGTCACCCAATCACTTACTACATTAAAAATTTCATAATTATAAGTTTAATACATTCTTATTCAAGAAAATTCCATTTACTATGAATATGCACCATATGTAAAACCATTCCCATGTATAAGAAGTATTCACACATCCCTGAAGAATGTATAATGGGTAAGGATACACCCCTCTTCATACCATTAACATACAAAGATATCATATAAATCTTTTATAATTCATAGGCATCAATGATAGGCTTGAAACTTTTCTATTAGGACTAACAATGTACTCTAAATCATGTGCAAAATCATCGATATCTCAAATTGCACCACATCAAAGAACATAAAGGTAGATGTACAAATCTCCTCAAAGATAGGATTCAACATTAATACACCAAGAGATTTTCTGATTTAGAGCATTTGTTCAACACCATTACCTATAAACCTAAAACTAATAGAAATTGGTACTCTCCCTTTATAAGGGGTTACAAATAATTTGAGCACGAAAAGGGCCCCTTGAGGTTACCTTCCCATTGAAATTATCAATATTTGGTTGTGTACACATTATTTTTTACCACAACTACATAGTCAAAAAATTACTAGATGCATATACAAGTATAATGCCTTGTTCATCTTTGCACAACATTGTAGCTTCACAGTACTATGAAACACCTTTTGTCACCTTGAAATCAATAAAAATCACATCACAAAATTAGAAACATTACATAATATAACACATCATCCCTACATTCTATACAACATCAATAAAATTTTCCACCTCAAGTTGGCTTGCACCATTTGAATAGATTACCCCATATTGGTAGTATCAGAGTCAATATTTTGTATTCAACACTTCATTTGATTGGCACACCCCATTTCAATGTGTGATAAGAAGGACTAATTCCTAGGTTTATCTTCACACAAAATATAAGGTACCTCTACATTATCCATGGAGACTCCATACACTCTTACACATTTTCATAGGACAAATAGGAATACCACACACGATCCTACTTTCTAGTGCAACTTGTGCATCACTGAAGTAGTATGTATTACTCTTGTAACCTTCAAAATATCCTTGTGTGCTTATATCATACAATGATAAATATTATTTTTTAAATGAGGTTTTGTGCATGGCTTAATAACGTCTATGACATCTCATGTTGTGCACACATAGTCACAATAGTTATGCATGCATCCATAACAACTTATGGTGTACCACAAATCATTTTAAATCAATACTTGAGCATGGACACTTCACTCCACATTATGTCACACCATGTGACACTTTTTAGTTTGATGGCATATTAGAACACCCGTCATCATACTTTTGTTATAGAGTTCAATCACCACAAAATCAAAAAGGAGAAACATCACATGGGCAAAAGAAGAATTTTCATATAATGTAATTGACTTTTGGCGTCGTTAATTTCTTTTTATATTATATATTTCAAGGCATATAATATTCAAGTATCATCCATGTCAATAACATGTATCTTGTGTACTTACATGCCTCGTGTATCTTGTATTAAATGGCCATTTTACCATATGTTATCATGCCATGAGTATCTAATATAAATGAGTACTCGTAAGGACATATCTTACAATAGGTAAATCAATTAGACTATGTTTCCCCCTATCTGATTATAAAAACATACATTCCCTATATTTATAGTCATGTGTAGTCTAGAGAAGTTAGTTAGGATGATTACCCTTCAGATCACATCAATTGTAATTATATGTTTTACAATGTATTGTATGCATATGTACCACTACCTTATTATCTATATATAATATAATTATAAATATTATGTTAATCCCTTAGTATTTTAAATATGTGATAGATGTTCCTCATCTTATTGAGATTTTATTGCATGTATATAATTGTAGAAACATTTATTTTGGTTGCAGCTTAGGTCAAATGTTGTATAATACATCAAATCATGTACCTCCTATTATAAATCTAAATCAATTTAAAAAATAAAGGTATGTACATGCATTATATGGTTCCAACAAGACCATGTGAATCAATTTTGATGGATTTCATCTAAGGATGCCCTATTACCAAGAAAGACAATAGTTGTGTTCTTTTAATAGTTGACAGATTCTCAAAGATGACAATTCTTTCACCTTTAAATAAATCAATCTTATCTATATAAAAATTTCAATTTTGGTTCCAACATGTATATGTCTAACTTGAATTACCATTCAATATCATCTCTAATAGTGACAACAAATTTTTTACTGATTTCCTTAAAACACTTTGGTTGATGATGTACATAAAGGTAAACAAGTCTATTGTGTTCCATCCTCAGAAGTTAATGGATATATAGAAGTGGTGAATAAGATGATTTTTCATGTTCTTAAAATTTACAATTCCAAGAAGACACACACATGGAATGAAAAGCTTCCTTTCATATAGAAAAATTACAACAAAGCCTTAGCTAACTCCACAACACTACCCTTTTTTGGTTTTCTTGGGTTTCAAACGTTAAGTACTCATTGATGTATCTTATCCTTTTCCATTATCAACAACAAAAATTCTTTCAACTCAAAAGGAAGTTAACATATCTGCTAAGTTCATTGAGCACTTTGGGTACATTTAATAACTAGTGCATACCATTATGTAGAAGTGTGATTCTAAGTACAAAAAACATCATGATGAACATCAACCATGACATATTATTTAGGTTGGTGATTATTCATTTCTCCATTTGTCAATTTTCCTCCTACCTTAGTTTGCATCTAGTCTTCATTTAAGAATGGTTGTGAATTTATTTTTTACCTTTTCTAGATGCATTAGATGTCGTAGAGATAGTTTATCAAGCATATATCAATCATGATTTCAACACATTAGTATAAGTGGATCAAATCACTAATGTCAGGATCAAAAGCATTTGAAAATAAAAGAACCCTCTATTATAAATCATAAAAATAGGTCAAGTTCCATCCCAAGGTTATTAGTATATAAAATTTCAAGTTTCCAACAACTTCTACATATTCTTCCATAATTTCACAAAATTGGCACCATGTCTCATCAAGGAAGGGTAATTTTGATCCAAGAGGATATAGGACTTTGATTGAATTGTGGTATAATGGTGGTACTTTTCACCATGTGTTATCTTGAGCATTATATTTGGGATCATCCCAAGCACATTTGTTCATACCAAAAAGTCTTAATTCTTCTTTGTCAATGTTCCTCATTTGTGACAATTTCAACTCCATTATCTGTAAAGGTGGAATACTTTTTTGATAAATTTACAAAATAAAGAATTGAAACATTCATGAAATGAGAAATGATCATTTTTATAATCAACAAACCATCCTGTCATCTTTAACACGTCTATATTAATTAGTATTTAAAAAAAAATATAAATACAGATAATGTAAGGAGGAATGTAATGACTAGATATCTTGATGTGCACCTAACCTCTCAAATCGTTATATGAAACTATTCATAATATAATTTTACAACTTATACTTTTAACATGGCGTTTAATGTTTTATATTTTCTCTTTAACTATTAAATTTTTAATTATCAATCTTAACCTCTATTATTTCATATACACTTCAGCGATAACATATTTAATCCATCAAAAATGTTATCTATGCGATTCTACTCCAAAATAATAAAAAAATAAAAACATCCCAAAAAATTTAATTATTAATCACTTTCAACTTATTGTTCCATTTTTTAACTTTTTACTTATAAAATACAATCAACTTTTTATGAATAAAATAAAATTTAAAAAAATATAAAAAACTATTAAGAATTGTAATAAATATATAAATTTTTATTATTATTTCTTTAATAAATTAAATTAACATTTAAAAAATATCATTAAATAAAAAAATTCATGGCAAAGAGAGTCCACCATCAAATTTAGTCTTTGGACACTGCTTAAATGGTCCCTTTAATTGTGAAAAATACAAATCGAACAAAGAGATCCCTCCAAAATAACTCAAGACAAGGCTCTATGGCAATGGTACGGATAACAAATTGGACGACATTAAACATGGCAGTGGAGGAATTTGATTGAGTGGAGAGAATTTTAATCTAACTATAATCATCACTCTATAATAATTCGAGGCAGGGTTGTTTTTGAGGTACTTGTGAAACGCTTTGCACTAAATAAATGAAAATAAAGGTTGATCAGTGTATTAATGAAAGTTGCGGAGTTGTCATTGAATAATTTTTTTGATTTATTAATAATGATCAGAAATTGTGTTATATAGTGCAGCAGCTCGTGAGAACTATAGATCAGCAAAGTAGGCTAAATGAATTAAGTATCCTTAAATTTAATGTATGTATGTTATTTGGTTTAAGATTTTATTATTTTATATTTCGTAATTTGTAAATTTGTTTTTCTATCATTTATCATTCCAATATTAAATATATAATCATTTTATATATAACAATATATTATATAATTTAATAAAAACAAAAGTTAAAGTATATTTCGAACTCGTTCTTCTTAAAGTGGTCCAAGAGAAAGAAAACTATAAATCACTCACCTCTTTAATAATTTTTTCTTGTTTCCTGGATACTGAAAAGAAAACTATAAATCAGTCACCTCTTTAATAAATTTTTTCTTGTTTACTGAAAAGAAAACTCGTAATATTTTTTGGGCCACTGACAAGAAAACGTGGTCGGATTCTGCGTGGAAATGGGAAATGAAATTAAAATGTGTTGGCATTATTAAGATATGGCACTTTTGACCATTACTTAAAATCAACGTTAATTTTAGGTGAGAAATTATGTTTTACATAACACATCTTCTATATATGGTTTGGGTTTATTTTTATTGAAAACAATATTCTTTCCATTATATGAAAATGGTTGGTTATTCCATTTTGTTGGTCTTTGGTATAAATTTAGGGATTCTAACATTTTTGGTAAGATATAAAAAGAATATGTGTAGTTTTTTTTTTTTAATATAAATTGTGATTATATAAAAAAAAAAAGCGACATGTCTTGTGGGTATCATCCATATATTTATTTGAAGTTTAAATTTTTAATATTGTAAAATTTATAAATATTGCATAAATTATAACAACTAATAAAGGTTATGATTATTTATTTGAAGATCATGTATAAAATCACATGATGGTTGTTATATTAAAAACTATAAGACCAATAAAATAAATCTTTATAAATTAAAATATTAATGTAATCCCATAATAATCTTGTTGTATAATAATATCATTTCAGAGTGTTGTATTATACTTTTTATAATATTTATATATTGAATTTATAAAATTTAAAAATAATAAATTTATAATATAATAAATTCACTTAATTTTTATTTAAAAATAAAATACACATCAAAATTTTAACATCATTATACATAAAAGAGGTGTGAATTTTGACAATTAAATAATACCCTTAAAAAAAAGGAAAAGAAAGAGAGAAATTGGAGACGCTCAACATTATTTATAGGAGCTCGCTCAACGTTATGCATGTCATAATTTAGCGAGTCATTGTAGTTTTTGTTGATTTCTATATTACATTAAATGAGGAAAATTATTTGTATTATATTAAAAAAGAATCTGAAATTATGAAAAACAATTCATTCGACAATTTGTTAATATCACAAATAATGATAATCATTTTCAATTATGTCATCATTATTAATTTAAGATTATTATTTTAAAAACAAATCATTAGCAGACCATGAAGTGATGGTGAATGGATATCTTCATACAAGTTCAAATCTTAATTATGAGAATACAACCACAATCAATACAACCATAACCAAGTGTGATGTCTTTATTGGTTCTCATAATTTTTTTTGACAATAATATGTACAAAATAAAATAACTAAAATAAAAACTGATTTTATAATAATCACTATTATTCTATTAAATTTCATTAAAAAGTAAATTTACAAATACAAAATAAATTTAATAAAATAATTAAAATTAAATTCCAACTTCATAATAATCGCTTTGTATCCTATTGACCCTCATTTCAAAAAATGTCATTAATATATATATAAAATAAAATTTAAAATTTAGAAACATATTTAAAATAAAAATCTAGTATAATAATAATTACATTTCACAAAATTATGAAAAATTATGAAAATACTACCCCCTACCCCAAAAAAATATCCCCTGCCCTCTATATATGTTTATTTGCCGGAAAAAATATTGTTAGAAATAATAGACTCATATGGATGTTATATAAAAAAAAAATGTTCAATTGATACATACATAAATGTTATTGTGTGTTTATATGTTTGTATATATGTTATTGTGTGTTTAATATTGTTGTGTTTATATATAAAGTTGCAGGAAATAAAACATCGTTGTAAATGATACACTCATATGGATATTGTTTTGTATATGAAGGTTGGTGTATATATACATAGTGATATCCAGGTAAGTGTATAATTTGTATATATACACACTATTAATCGATCCATAATTACCGTATTATAAAACAGAAGCATCTATAATTTGTATATATACACACTATTTGAATTCATTGTGTTCATTCTTTAAAACACATATCTAAAATCACGTCGGCTTGGTCCTTTGGAATAAATGGAACTTTTTTTTTTTGGGCTGTAATATATCATTTGGTCGCACGGGATTTCCCACATAAAGTGCAAAGTGAAGGTCGGGCATCATAGATGTGGAAAGTACAATTTCGGGCTGAAAAATGTGTTTTCCATGAGATTTTAGAGTTGTTTTTACCTTCCAAGGAAAATTTGATGACGGAAAGACATTTTATTTTATTTTTTGTTTTTGGAAATCGTAGTATTACATTTACGAAATATTAGGTCGCAAAGTTAAAAATTCAAATTAGATTCGTTTAATTATGTTTGTGTAACATTGGTGAAATTGTATTTTATTTTAGACATAATTGATGGTTAATATATATTCCCAATTTTAAAATGACGTCTTGTTCTTAATGATGATTTCGTCACCATCCCAAGATAAGTTCATTTGATGCAACATCTATGTATATGATGGGATGGAGCATGAACGGATGAATCAATCTATCTTGACTAATACGTCCAACCCTTCATTAAAAAATATGACAAGTTCACACTTCTTACTTTTCACCATTAACTTTCTAGCTTTGGGGACATATATCATCTATGAAAGCAAACATAAAGGAAGAGTTGGGTTGTGTACTAAACCTTTGGGTGACTTTTACACCCCCAACGTCAGTGCAGACCAATAAATACTCTTTCACTAGGGAGGAGGTGGGAGAGGAATAGATATAAGTGAGTCACTCCATAGTCAATAATCCAAAGCTTATTACTTAAGTAAAATGATCTGTTCGATAATATCTTAACTCAACCACAAAAATCATATGACAAAATACCTAGAGTAATACATCATGTCCATACCTAATGTACTAAACATGAATGAGGCTAATCACTCTCATATAATCTAGTTGGAATGGAAGGAATCAAAACACCATTCCCTTTGTTCCATCCCTCCCTCATTAACCTTCATCATCCCTGATCGACCCTAATCACTCCCTCACTAGCACTAATCACTACTTCACTAGTATTCATCATTCTTTATCATCCCTAATCACTCCTTCATCATCCCTCATCATCCCTAATAACACTGTCATTGGTCCTCATCATCCCTCACCATCCCTAGTGACTCCCTAATCAAACCTCATTGTTCTTCATCATCCCTAATCACTCCCTCATTGTTCTTCATCATCCCTCATCATCACTAATTACTCCCTCATTGAACCTCATCATCCCTATTCACTCTCTTGTTATACCCCATCATCTTTAATCCCTTCTTCATTCGCCCTCATTTTGACTAAAATAATCTCATTGGCCCTCATTATCGCTCATTGTCCCTAATCAATCCATAATTATCCATCATCACTCCTAATCATCTCTAATCACTCCCTCATCTAGCCTCCTCTTCTTTCATAGTCCTTAATCATACTAACCTCATTATTGCTCATCATGTTTAAATAATCCCTAATCAATCCTCATTATCCCTTATCATTCTTAATCACTCTCTCATCTTCCCTCATCATCCATAGTCACATTTTAATCATCCCTCATTAACCATAATCACTCCATCATCATCCCCCTTCGTCCCTTACTTTCCTTAACCACTCCATAATTAGCCCTCATCACTCTTAATAACTCAATCTCATCAACCCTCCTAGTTTTTCATCATACCTAATCATCCCTAGTCATCCCCAATCATCACTAATCACTCCCTCATTACCCATCATCATCCTTCATCCATAATCACTCCCTCATCAACTCTCATCATGCATAATCACTTTGTTGTTTTCCTTCATCATACCTTATCATACATAATTAATCCCTTATTCCCCCGATACTATATTGGGCGAATCAAAGGTAAGTATTTATAAAGTAAGCTTCCCTTGCCTTATTCCTTAGCATAGATGAGGTAGCTAGGGTAAGCTTCCCTTGCCTTATTAGGTATGAAAATATTTAGATATGGATAGGGAATTTATAATGGTGTCCTCCCATATATATTTGGTAGGATCCCCATTCCTATGATTCCCCTTAACTTAATATATTAGGGAATGAGGCATACTTAGAGTATGACATGGCCCTAATTTGGCCTTTAAGGCCCACCAACCTTGCCTAAGATGTAAGTATCCCCTCCTTAATACATTTTATTATGGAATATACCCTTCCTTTTCTTTATATATCAATTTGGATATATATTTAATTGTGATGAGAAACACAGTCTTCTAGATTGGTGAATACCTATCTATCTATCTATCTATCTATCTATCTATCTATCTATCTATCTATCTATCTATCTATATATCTATCTATCTATCTATCTATCTATCTATCTATCTATCTATCTATCTATCTATCTATCTATCTATCTATCTATCTATCTATAAAATTAGTCTACTGCAGATAATCTCTCAATGACATATAGATAAATAAATAAATGAATTATGGAGTTTGGATTGGGATTCTCAACTGGTCTCTAGTCACCCTATCTATATAAAAATATATTTAGATTCTCAACTCTAGGATTGTGATTCTTAGATGTTGAAATCCCAATATATAGATAAGTAATACACCCGTGCCCTGAGTTGATTACTCCTACACCCGATGTCAAGTGCTCTTACTCTGCGACCATATTCAATCACCCCTGCATAGTAAGTTAATGATAGGTGCATGTTTCAAATGATAATAATTTTTTCAAACCCAATGACATGTATAAAATGATTCAACTATGAAATTGGTGTTATTCTTAAATACTAGTGGTGAGGAAACACTATAGAGCACCTAGCAACTCCAATCAGTTCTGATTTGAGAACGATGAGCCTTTCATCTATATGCCAAGATAGACTAGATTGTCTTCAAGAGGTAATGATTTCCATTTCATTGAGCTTCTTGTACCCTCTAGAAGAAGAAGAATTAGAATATCCTTGTCTCCAATTAGGGGGCTAGTGATTCAAGACAAGCTTTCCTAAGAGCTCAGTCTACCCTTCCTTTTGGTAGATTTATAGAACCTAGAAGAGGATTATTTCATATTCCCTTCATGGCTATCTAGATAAACTAGTTGTTTGTGCCATTCATTGGGGTAACTTTGGTTCTAACTCAGTATTATGACATCCTAGTCATATCCCTTAAAATTTTATCCTATTTTATTGGTTAGAATGAAACCTCCCCTGTGGAACATATTCAATATATTGAGAATATCTACTCAATTCACCACGTCATAGAAGATAATGTAGGAGTTAGGGTACTTGTATTTTATTTGAAAGGGAAGGGTCTCCAATGGTACCAAGGTTTGAGGCCAAATTCAACTCACAATTGCTATGCAAGCAATTTGAAGACAAAAGTAACCACTTATCTCTGATAGAGCAGCTCACCACCATTAAGAGAGGCCCATAGGAACTGATGGTTGGTTTCAATTTTATATTCTAGAGGGTCTAGGATAGAATACCACCTTTATTTAAGCCATCTCCAAATACTTAATTCTTGTATTATTTGAAGGATTTCAATAATGATGTAGCTATAATCATCTAATCTATGGGAGGAATTGTGATACCCAGTGCATACGAGGTTATTGTGAACACATAGAATTATTTTATTCAAGCTAAAACTATTTCACCTAGAACCCCCATGCCCTTGTTTCTTTATCCCTCATCTACAAGTCAACCTTCTTCACCTTTTATTCTCCCTAACACCCATCCCCTTTGTAACTAGCTATCGTACTCCATCAACTACACCTTTGAATGATCCACATAAAGTCAAATCATTATTGCATAACTTTATAAATGAGCTAGTGGCACTCAGTTACCATCAAGCATAAAATTGTAGGCCTTATCAATCTTTCAACTAGCCAAATAAATCAAATAGGCCTCCCTTTTAGGGTGTCAGGTATAATCAGAACCAACTTCCATGTAGTATATTGCCCTGTGTGTAAAATTCCAATATTATAAACACTTCATCATCCCTCGTGCCTATGTAGAACAACATGGCACATGAATATTAATGGTTCATTCTATGTAATCAACAAAAAATTAGGATGGCTCGGTGAATGGAACCTTGAGTCAAGCATTTATTATACATAATGTGTCGTAGTCTTAGGTGTAATTGAATATTGTAGTTTCCTAAAGGGAGGAAGCTCTAGTGTAAGTACAGGAATAAAATGAATCTAATCTTGTAAACTCATTGAATGGTGACTTCCCTTATCTAAAATTAAGTGAGATTCTAAACATGGGAAGCAACCCATTTGATTTTAACACAAGGCTTACAAAGAGAGAAATAGTGGAGGAACCATCTTCTTCAATACCTTCACCTTTTGTGCTCTAGGTCAAGTATGTAAATAAACAAGTCAAAACACCTATGCAACCTCTAATGTGTATAGAACAGTTTACACAAAGAGAGAATTATCCTCAAACTAGTTAGAAGGTGAGATAAGAGGCTAATATTTAAAAATCACAAACAAATGGAACCTAGACCCCCTTTAACATAGTCAAATGAATGAAGAGACAAGCTTAAATGTAACAATGTGGGTTTATCTTTTTAATCCATCACAAAATAATTTATTGTAGGATGCTCTAAAGAATTTCCAAGTGCATGAGCTATTCTAGACTATCCTTATTGTCTCTATGAACTTGTATGAACCAAAGAAGGAGGATGCACATGTAAGCCATGAAAAACCTCTATTATACATTTATTTGATCCTCTATAAGCACCTAGTACACAATTGCATGATAGACTCAGGTGTGAGCAGTTCAATGATGCCAAAAAGATAGAAGACACATTAGGTAAAACATTCTCCCTTATTTCTAAAGGCATTGTCCAATTAGATGGAATAGTTGTTCACATTGTGGGGATCATCAAGGATGTGAACCTTACTTTCCATACATGTCTAAACCATTACATTTCATGGGACATCATAGTGACTGAAGATCCCCCTACTGCTCTATATGCTTTTTTTAAGATTTCACAGCCAGGGTGGGTGGATACCCATAATTATATTAGTCATACATATTAATTAATCCCATAAATGAGACCAAGGTGACCATCAAATCTGAACTTATCTTCAGAATTCATGTGGAGTTATACTCTTCTAGCCTAGTTAACATATTGGTACAACTTCAATATTCTGCTCTTTTATTTTAGCCTCAACTAGATTTACTCTTGGGAAATCTTCTTGCCTCCTTTTTTGATCTTCATAGTTTTGTCATTAAAATTATCTATGCCCTTCTTCTCTACATCTATAATAGACATAAGATCTGTGTTGACTCAAAAACCATCCTCTAGCACCATCGTAACCTCATCATCTCTAAAATCCTCTCCCTTTTTATTGGTATCGAAACCCTTGCTTATTATCATCTTGTATTTCTACACCACATGATGATTCACCTTTATTGGCATTAAATCTACCTTTCGTGGTATTAAACCCGCTTTGTCCCCTTATTGGAGGGGATCCACCTCTTCTTGGACCAGTATATGTCCTTCTAAAATTTTATCTATTTTTCTTTTCTTCTACCTTCAAAGCTAATTGCTAAGCCTCCTCCATGTTAATTATTATATGCATGATTAATTCATCTTGAATAGAAAATTTGAAACCATTTACATACCTTACATCCATTTGATATTCTATTTTATCATGCTCCACTCATATGAAAAACTTGTAGAATTCTTTGATATACTCTTGTATATTGTGATGTTTTTGCCTTAAATTTTGAAATCTTCTATATAGCATTTGTGCATAATCCACAGGAAAAAATTTCTCCCTCAGCTTCTTCTCCATCTTTTTCTATGAATTAATCTTATTTTTACCTTTTATTTGTCTCTCTTTCTGTAGGTGATCCCACAAAATCATTACATGACCTTTCAATTTCATGCATGCAAATTTTACCTTCTTGTCTTCTCTTATAGTCTCCCACTCGAAGAACATCTCCATGCTATTCATGCAATCTATCAACTCCTCTCAGTTTAAACTACATCCATAATTTATAACATCAACCTTGATTCCTTCATTACTTCCTTATAAATATTAAACCATCCTCTCTTTCATCGATGGTGGTTGCTCTTGTTATTCTTCTTCTTGCTAAACTTCTTCATCACTATCTGTGTCTTCTTCTTCATCACCACCTTCTCTTCTCTATTCATTGGTGATAACCTCTGTTAATTATTAAACTTTCCTTTACAGATAATGTATAGTCTAGTTCAACTATGCCATACCTCCTCATCTTCTCACCATTCTTCTCTCCTCCAAGATTCAAGCTTGCTCTGATACTAGATAATGAACCCAAAAACTAACAAGAACAAGAAAATTATCAATAGGCCAAGATCTTGAAACAATACTCAGAATTGGTTCATATTGATTTTTTGAAATAATTACAAACCCACACCATGCTTAAATAAGCCTCAACTTAGAATTCATAGTTTATATACAAAATTCAGAAAAATTGAAATCCAAAAACAAGGTCTATTTTTAAAAACTCCTAAAATAGCAAAAAAATATCTTGAAATATCATAAACACTATAATTAGACCATGGAATAAAATTAAACTAAATTTAATGTTCGTTTCTAAAAATATATAATTTCTAAAACTAGAAAAAACACAAAAAAATTATTAAATCACAATTTCAGACACTTAGAAGATCACATATGCCCTCTAAAAATATTTAAAACATTCCTAGACAAGTATAAATCCCTAAGGATAACAACTTACTTTTTGATATGATCATTTTGTTGTGGGGAAGAGCTTAAATGGAGGTACTGTATCAAAACTATGACATCCTAAAGGTTGTCCTATTTTTTCTACATTAAATATTATCATGTTTATTTGTTTCTATGTTTATATTTTAAATTTTTATTTTATTTTTTATATTTACATGGATTTGTTACGACAATGACTATATGTATTTGTTTCATGTTAACGTATATTCACCAAAAGCTATCAATAGAGGTTAATGGAGCCAAGTTTAGCCATCCAAATGTTTCATTCTTCTTTCCTTACATAACTACAGGGACATGGTTCTATTATATTTTTATTTATATGTATGCAAGCATTCACATGTATATGTACATAAAATTGGAATATTATTTATTAATTTGGTTTTCATACAACACCTTTTTATAGTGTGTTAAATTATAATGTCTTTCCACATATGGTTATCATATATAAATTTGGTTATTTATGGACATCTTTCCACTTTAATAAAATTCTAAATGGCCTTAATCTAATTAAATACCCTATGTTTCATATTATGTTTGTTTGTTGTTCATTTCAAGATCATTGCAAGATCTTAGTTATCTTTTTCTTTTTTACATCTTATGTCCATTTTGAGGTTTTTTTCTTTTTTCTTTTTCTTTTTTCTTTTCTTTTTCTTTTCTTTTTCTTTTTCCTTTTCTTTTCTTTTTTTCTTTTTTTCTTAGAAATCAAAATTGTCGACAATTTAATTTTTACTTTATACTTTTGTAGTTCTATTTAACTCTAGATTGATTCCACATCTTTCAAAATTTTCTTATCACATTATCTCATAATCATCATTTGTTTGATATGTACAAAAAATCCTTATATCTAAATATCAATTTTGAGTCATTTATTAAATATCAATTGAACTCAAAACATCCATAAGTTATTTAGGTACACATTGATTCTTTTTATTACTACACTTTTCAAGGAGCCTAAACATTCATCCTTATTTTTCTTCACATCAAATTAAATTCTTTTTCCATCAACACTTTGTGTCAAAATAAGGTTATATCATAAACATATAATTGTGATTAATTATTTAAGATGTGATTTTATTCTATTTCTCAATATTATTGGGATTTTACTCCCATGTACAAAAGAACTACATTAGATTTGAATCCAACCATACTTGATATGTAGTTATAACTCATTACAAAGTTTTTTGACTCTACTAATTTTAACATACTATTAAATTGAATTTTTTAATTATTTGGTCAAGGAGCGAAAATGATGCGTTTCAATGCTTTCTAGCTGCCAGTATCTCCCAACATAGTTGTAGGCATATTTGCCATCAAAGTTTGCACCTACTTAGAAAATCACAAAATTGCAAAAGCAGTAGGATACACTAATGACCAGGTACAAAATCAATAAGAAAAATTTGCATAATTGATGACCTACAAAATCTTTCCCATGAACAATCAATGACTTGTTGATTCTATCGTAATGATAGTTTAGATCCATATATGCATGGTGTTAGTATAATCAGCTCTAAATTTAGATTTTAGTCTCAGATTTCCAAAATTCAACCTAGATCTGTATGTTTTCATCTTTCTTTATCTTTTCATCATTTATTTTGATTTATCAATTGTTTACATACTTTCAATTATTATTTTTAAGGATAATTAAAGTCTAAATTATTATAATTTAATTCTTTATAATAACTTAACTTGTACCTTAAATGTAATTATTCACATCTATTGTATTTATTCTTGAACTATAAATGATTAAAATATTTTAAAAATTATTTAATTAAATAATATTACTATCCTGAATATATTATTTAGCTTAATTATTTATGACATAAATTAATTATTATTTATTTTGACACAATTTAATTACTACCCATATATTGATATTAATGTTTGATTGAATTTGAAAAGATTTTAAATGTAACTTAAAAAACTTTAAAGGTTGAGCGATTAGGATGGTTGGATGCCCTTTGATCGTCGTATTTAAAAATGGTGTCATACTAGAAGATTGAAGCAATTACGAATGATTTGTGACTCTGATAATATGAAGTTGACCTAGGCTAATTATAGTGTTTAAATTATTTTTAAAGATTTTTAGAGTTGTGCATACTTTCAAGCAAAACTTACTATAAATAGTGGCTGCTAAAAATCAATGTTTTTATTTTATTTTAATGTTTTTGAATTTCTACATGTCAACTCTAAATATTAAGTTGAGGCTTATTTAAACATGGTTTGGGTTTATAATTATTTTAAGTCATTTAATATGAATCAATTTTGAAATATTGTTTTAGATCTTAGCTTATTATTAATTTTATTGTCTTGATAGTTTTTTTGGATTCATGATCTAGTATCAAATCAAGTTTGAATCTTGGAGGAGAAAGACATGTAAAGAGGATGAGGAGGTATTGCATAGATGAATTGGATTATACAAGAGCTGTAAAATCAAGTTCAATAATTTAACAGAGGTTATCACCAATTAGGGAAGAAGAAAATGTGATGATGAAGCCGAAGGAGACGCAAATCATGATAAATAAATTTAACAAGAAGAAGAACAACAAGATCAACCACCATCAATGGAAGGGAGGATTGTTCAGGATTTAGAAGAAAGAAATGAAGGAATCAAAGTTGATGTAATAGAATATGAAGGAATTTTTAAATTAGAAAATTTGATAGATTGAATGAATAGCATAGAGAAGTTCGTCGAGTGGAAGTCTATGAGAAAATTCAAGAAGGTAAAGTTTAAATGGATGAAATTGAAAGTTCATGCAATGATTCGATGGGATCACTTGTAGAAAGAGAGACATAGAAAAGGTAAAGAGAAGATTAATTCATGAAAAATGGAGAAGACGTTGAGAGATAAAATTCTTCTTATGGATTATGCACAAACCTTATACAAAAGATTTTTAAATTTGAGACAAAAAGATCATAGCACACAAGAGTATACAGATAAATTTTATAAGATTTTCATAAGAGTGCAGCATGATGAAAAAGAAGATCAGATGCTTGCAAAGTATGTAAATAATTTTAAATTTTTTATTCAAGATGAATTAAGTATGCATATAATACTTTGAATGGAGGAGGTTTACCAATTAGCTCTGAATGTAGAAGTGAAATAAAATAGACAAAATTTTAGAAGAACATCTCATGGTCTAAGAAGAGGTGGATCCCTTCCAAATAGGGGATGATGTGGGTTTAATACCACTAGGGTTGGGTCTCATACCAATAGAGGTGAATCATATGTGATCATTTGAGGGTTCAAAATTAACGTTTACAATTTTTTTCAAGAATTCTCAATTTTTAGAAATTGCATATTGTTAAAACCAAACATAAATTTTAGTTGAATTTTGTCTCATAGGCTAATTATAATGTTTAGAGTATTTTTATAGATTTTTAGAGACATGCACAGTTGCATGCAAAACTTAATATTAATAATGGCTACTAAAAATAGACATTTTTTTAGATTTTAGTTTTTTCAAATTTTTGCATATCAACTCTAAATTTTATGTTGAGGCTTATTTAAGTATGGTTTGGGGTTGTAATTATTTCATGTCAATCGATACAAATCAATTTTGAGATATTGTTTTAGATCTTGGCCTATTGGTAATTTTATTATCTTGATAGTTTTTTTGGTTTCATTATTTGGTATCAAAACTAGTTTGAATTTTGGAGAAGAAAGACATGGTGAGAGGATGATGAGGTATTGCATAGATGAACTAGACTATATAAGAGATGTAGATTCAATTTCAATAATTAATAAAGTTTATCCTCGATCAAGGAAGAAGAGAAGGTGGTGATGAAGCTAAGAGAGATAGATCACAATGAAGAAATTAAGAAAGATGAAGAAAAACAAGAGAAAAGACCATCGATGGATTAAAGTGTTAGGTTGTGGAGCTAAAAGCTTCAATTGGTGCAAACATGGAGGAGGTTGCTGAGTTCCAGGGAGACTGGCGTCGGCAGAGTGCAGTGCAGAAGGAAACTGACATCGGCAGGTGTGAGCTGAAGACAACTGGCATTGGCAGGAGGTCGGCCAACGTCGATCACCTCCAAGCAGACAGGGACCGACGTCGGTCACCTGTGGCAGTTCCAGAACTATTTGTTGCACAGACAGTTAGTTTGTTGAATTGAGAGTTTGCATGTAAATGCTAATTATAGTCTTGAGTTGCATGTCTAATTACTGTAATTAAGATAGTCTAATTATTGGAAGCATGAGATCTATATATAGACTCATGGGCTGTATTGTAAAAGTGTGCTAGAGAGTAAGAGAGCAAATAAGCTCTTTTTGAGAGAGGAGAACAATGGTGTGTTATTCTTAGTGCCACAATACCAAGAGTGGGTGCTGGTTTGGAGAATCAGAAGGGTTCTTCATATATGTAAACAGTCAGGGTCAATGCAGGGAACTGACATCGGTTGGGAGCAGACTGGGAGATGGCCGAGATCGGTCACTAAAATGGATGGTGGGCAGACAGCATGTTGTCAACAAGTCTCAAACGCCCATATGGAGGTCAGAAAGGGTAGAATCCAAAAATAGTGGGAGCTTGGCATGGATGAGGAGTGAGTCCTTAGAGAAGAACCAAACAAGTATTTGTTGGTGGAGTTGTTAGCTGGAAGAAAGCACTGGATGAGGGATGGATTCCCAAGTTAAAGAAAAGAGTGGATGGATACGTGAGACAGAAGGCCAAGGCATATGGTCTTAAGGTAGCTGCAAGACAGTGGTACAGGGTTTGACAGGTGGATGACTAAGCATGGCTTCAGTCAATGTCAGTGTAACTATTGTGGTTTTGTCTTACCAGGTGGATAATGAGTCGTGACATTATCCAGTTACTGTATGTGGGTGATTTGCTAGCAGGTTTGTACATACAGGGATTTGCTGAGTTAAGGGTAAGGTTAGTTCAGAGGTATGTCAGGAAGAATTTGGAGCAGTGAAATTATTTGGCATAAGAGACATGGAGATTTGGTCTCCAGTGGGAGCTGATGTGAAGACGGTGTTGGTGGGGTTTAAGATGCAGGATGCAAAATCAGAAAACACACCAAGGGCTGGACAGTTCAAGCTTAGCTTAGAACAGTGTTCAAAATCACATGAGGTCTAGTGTAGACCTAACTTTTCCCAAGCAGTGGGAGTTGTCAAAAAGTATGGAGCCAATTCAGGAAAGTACTGGAGGGTAGTTCAGTGGATTCTTAGAGGGATCAACAGTAGGTTGACATGCTATGCAGGGTCAAGTTATTTTCTACATGGGTTTGTAGATGCAGATGTGGCAGGTTACTTGGATGATAGGTGGAGCATCACAAGGTGTGTGGTGGTTGGTCTTTAGGTTTGAGCTTGAAGAGGGATACAAGCCAGGGAATAAAATTAGATAGTGTACAGGTATAGTTGCAGCTGTTTATCTCCAAGTGGGAGATTGTTAGGTTGTGTAGCTAAAAGCTTCAACTGGTGCAAACATGGAGGAGGTTGCTGAGTTCTAGGGAGACCAGCGTCGGCGGAGTGCAGTGCAGAAGGAAATCGACATCGGCAGGTGTGAGCTGAAGACAACCGGCATCGACAGGAGGTCGGCCGATGTCGGTCACCTCTAGGCAGATAGGGACCAACGTTGGTCACCTGTGGCAGTTCCATAACTATTCATTGCATGGATAGTTAGTTCGTTGAATCGAGAGTTTGCATGTAAAGGCTAATTATAGTCTTGAGTTGCATGTCTAATTATTGTAATTAAGATAGTCTAATTATTGTAAGCATGAGATCTATATATAGACTCATGGGTTGTATTGTAAAAGTTTGCTAGAGAGTAAGAGCACAAATAAGCTCCTTCTAAGAGAGGAGAGCAATGGTGTGTTCCTCTTAGTGCCATAGTACCAAGAGTGGGTGCTAGTTTGGAGAATCAGAAGGGTTCTTTGTATATGTATGATCTTGGTCAGCAGGTGTGCATGGCTTCTATTGGAGATCTACATTGGTGAGTAAGGTCTAGTGATTTGTAGGTAGCAGCAGAGAGCAGGAGATCTACTTGGAGTATGGTTGTGTGCTCGGTGTACTAGCAACGTGTTACTGACTGGTGGAGGTGAACATCAATTCTGTATTGGAGTTGATTGTTGGGACCGAGAGAGAGAGGGAAGAAGGTCTTGAGGTGTGGCGAGCCTTTGAGGTGGAAGAAGAAGTGGCATATTCTTTATTGTATTTTCTTTTGAGTGATTATTAATACAATTGTGTATTGTCTCTCATATTCCTGTGTTGTTTCATATTTCTAGTTACTTGTTACTTTTGGTTAAATTCTGTGTTTAGTTGTTAATATAAGAGGTAATCATATATGCTCTTATTGGTGGAGCAAGATCCTGACATAAAGGATGGTTTGGGATCTAGAAGGAAGAAATGAAGCAATTAAAGTTGATGTTTTAGACTATGGAGGCAATTTAAAACTAGAGGAGTTGATAAATTGGATCAATAACATGGAGAAGTTCTTTAAGTGGAAGACTATGAGAGAAGAGTTTTCATGCATGAAATTGAAAGGTCGTGTAATGATTGGTGAGATTTCTTATAGAATGAGAGATAGAGAAAATGTAAAGAGAATATTAATTTGTGGAAAAGGATGAAGAAGCTCAGGGAGAAATTTCTTCTTGTGGATTATGCACAAACCCTATATAGAAAATTCCAAAATTTGAGGTGAAAAGATCACAGTATACAAGAGTATACAGAAGAATTTTATAATCTTTTCATATGCATGGAGCATGATGATATAAAATAATAGATGGTCGTAAGGTATGTAAATGGTTTGAAATTTTTTATTCAAGATGAATTAAGTATGCATAGAATACTTTGCATGAAGAAGACTTATCAATTAGCTTTGAAGGTAGAAGAGAAAAAATAGACGTAATTTCAAAAGAATGTCTCTTGGTCCAACAAGAGGTGGATCCCCTGTAAATAGGGTATGAGGTGGGTTTAATACCACTAGAGGTGAATCATACCTAATCATCTGAGGGTCCAAAATTAAAATTTAATAATTTTTTTGATAATATTTTATTTTTAAAAATTGTATATTTTTAGACCCATATGTCAACTTCTATTGAATTTTATCCCTATTATGCCATTAACCATTGGTGTGTCTAGGGATAGGTGTTGTTGACTTATCGCTTACATACCTCTTTTATTTACTTGTTACTTTTCTCTATGTTATTAGATAGGTCAGCCTATGAAATAACCAAGGCTTGGTATACTATATATAAAAGGTAGTAATTAGTCTTTAATCATCATGTGAAGTATTCTACTTTTAGTGCATTATTATGGAGATTTCCCCCTTGAAGTGGATTTACTATAATATCCAATATTCTATTCTATTGTCAATTATCACTGTGTAATTTCTCATATTTTATTATTTTGTGTAACATAAAATAATTCTAAGTGAATATCCAAGTAATTTCATTTCAATTTGTATCAGAGCTTCGATTTGGGTAAGTTTCATGTGGTGTAGTTTTTATATCTAGTGAGACGTGGCTTCTAAGAGTAGTGAAAATAAAAAAACATAACTTATAATCTAGGAAGAATTATTTTTTTCCCTTTGCACACATGTAGTCATTGGATTCATCTCAGTGAGATGATTTTAATGGTGTATTTTGTTAGTACACTTTTTTAGTATAATTGTTTTTACTCTAGTGCATAAAGGTAATCATTGGATTCATCTTGACAAGGTAATCACAACAATACCATTTCTTGGTACATTTTTTTTGGGGGGTCAAAACCCTCCTAAGGTTTGTTTATGGTAGGTCCTTCAACTTGAGGAAGAAAATCAGCACTAGAAACTCCTAAGACTCCTTCTACTGACAACATAGAATCTATAACTTTAGATCTAGTGATTTTTCAACTTAAAGAGGACATAAAAAACTTGGTGCGGCATGATGAATTTATTGCGGTTAAAGATAATGTTTTAGGGATGCACAAAGATATTAATCGATTTCATATTGAATTGTAGTATATCACTACACAATTGGCTATCCTCACATCTTAGTTTTAGCCTAAACAACCTTCTACTTCAACATCCAAATCCTCTTCTCAACAACTCCCATACTAGTATGAAATCTATGTTGCCAAAAATAGAAAGGGTAAGTTCAATGGTAAGGATCCTAGAACTTGGATTAAAAAAATTGAGAATTTATTTGAGCTACATGAAACCCCTTCTTCTCAGAGGGTGATGGTGGCATCCCTGTATATGGAACTTGAGGAATTCATTTGATATCGTTGGTTGTGTGCTCAAAAGAAAAAGATTAGTGATCCTATTGCATGGAATATTTTTACTAAGGAGTTGAAAAATCATTATCAAAATAATCTCTTTAATAACTATTTCAACCAATTTTCCAAGCTATGGCAAACAGGATCTGTGAAGGATTATATTCAACAATTTTAGAATCTCTCTTTACGGGTGGAAAATATCACTGAGAGAAATTATATTGATCTATTTCTGGTGGCCTCAATGATATAATATAATACAAGGTTCAAATTTTTGGCCCAATATCTATATTAAAAGTTTTCCCTAAGGCATGCATGATAGAAGAAAAAGAGATGGTCCAATGGAAAACTTTCACTAGTGGTCATGATCATAACTTTCTAGCACCATCATTTTCATATCCCACCAGATTAACACAATGAAAAATTGAAGATAAGTGAGCCAAAGGGTTGTGTTATGGTTGTGATAGAAAATGGATCAAAAACCATCGTTGTGCTGAAAAGAAGCTAGTTTACATTGAAGGTGCCAATGATGATGAAGATGATGCAGAGGTAAAAGTTCTTAAGGAGGAATGTGAAGAATCTCAACCTACTATTTCATGTCATGCCCTATTAGGTATTAGTACTCCCCAAACTCTTAAGGTGATGAGTTTCATTAAGAAATAGAAAGTCACTATCTTGATTGATTTTGGGAGCACACACAACTTCATCCATAGTAAATTGACTGCTCATTTGAATTGTTTGATTTATCTAGCTCCAAAATTATAGGTTATGATTGTAGATGGTGATATTGTCAATTTTTTAGGAAATTTTCATAGTATTAAGTTGGATATAGGAGACTACTTATTAAATTCTCATATGTTTGTTATTTCGATGAGTGAAGTTGATATTGTTCTGGGAGTCAAGTGGCTCACCACCTTGGGCACTATTGAGATGAATTTTCTATAATTATTCATGGGTTTTCATTCTAAAGAATTGACATTTGAGCTAAGAGGATTAAAGGGTAAATATCCCCACCATGTTAGCTCCCGTCAAATGATAAATATTCTACATAAGGGTGCTGAGGGATTTGTAGCTTGCTTATTTTATATAGAAGTACAACCAACTCGGCCATCTCCACCTCTTGATCTATAATAAATAATTGATTTTTATTCTATTATTTTTAAAGATATGACAAAAGGACTTCATCTAGCTACATGCACGATTGTGTTATCACACTTATTCTTGTCAGTACTCCACCCAACATTAGGCCATACAGGTATACCTATGCCCAAAAAAGTGAAATTAAAAATATGGTACAAGAAATGTTGAATGCAAGAATCATTCACCATATCCAAAGTGAATACTCTTCACCATATGTCATGATGGAAATAAATATGACACTTGGAGGATGTGCCCTGACTATAGAGAACTCAACAAGTACACTATCAAATATAACTTTTCAATTGTTATCATTGATGATTTTCTTGATGAATTGAATGGTTCTATTTATTTTACCAAGTTAGATATATGTTCTATGTATCATCAAATCAGGATCCATGATGAAGACATACCCAAAACCACTTTCAGGACACATGAGGGCCATTATGAGTTTATGGTTATGCCTTTTGGACTAACAAATGCACCATCTACTTTTTTTCGATTGATGAATACTACTTTTAAGCCATTTTTGAGGAAATTTATTCTCCTATTCTTTGATAATATCCTCATTTATAGCAAAAATTAGGTAGACCATTTGCAACATGTGAAATCAGTACTCTCCATTTTGGAGCAAAATCAAGTATATGCCAAAATTTTCAAATTTACATTTGGAGCTGGTGAGGTTGAATATTTGCGTCATTTGATGTCTTATGAAAGAGTGAAAGTGGATCCTAAAAAAATCTAAGCAATGACGGACTGGCCAATTTCTAAGACACTCAAGCAACTTTGAGGATTTTTGGGGCTTATAGGTTACTATCATAGATTTGGTTAAAAATTATGGTTGTATTATAGCCCCACTTACCTATTTGTTAAATAAGGACTCCTTTTAGTTGACTGATGTATCTACTAAGAATTTTAATGATTGAAATTGGCTATGTGCACTACTCCAGTATTACTCACTCCTAATTTTTCTAAGACTTTTGTGGTTGACTGGGATACATCTAGGTATGGTATGGATGTTGTACTCACATAAGAAGGTAGACCAATGTTTTTTGAAAGTCATTAACTCAAGGGTAAAAATTAGCATAAACACGTCTATGAGAAGGAAATGATGGCCATTTTGCATGTAGTCAAATAATGGAGACCTTATTTGATGGGTCGTCACTTTTAGGTAAAAAATGATCATGATAGTCTTAAATATTTTTGTAGAATAAAGGTTTTCATTTGAAGAATTAAAAAAAAATAGGTAACTAAGATACTAGGCTATGATTTTGAAATAGTTTTAAAAAAGGGAAAGGATAATGTGGTGGTAGATGCACTATATAGAAAATATGAATCATTTGAGGCATTGATATGTGCCATAACCATTCTACAGGTAGATTGGCTAAAGGAAGCATGATCAGAATGGTAGCATGATAGTACTACTCATGATTTGTTTCAAAATCTCTAGCAAGGTTTATATAGATTTAAAAAATTCACATGGAAAGGTAATGCATTATGTTACAAAAATATATTGTACCTATGTAAGAATTCTCTTTGTAAATAAAAATTCCTTCAAAAACTTTATGCAACTCCAATAGGGGGTCATTCAAGATTTTTGAAAACCTATCATAGGATCAGGCAAGATTTTTTTTTGGAAGGTCTCAAGGGGGATGTCCAAAAATATGTGGTATAATGTATGATATATCAACAAAACAAAGGTGAAACCATCAAAATTCTAGGTCTTTTACAAACTTGATCTATTCCAAGCCAATGTTGGAAAGAGGTATCTATGGATTTCATTACATGGTTACCAAGATCTGATGGTCAAAATGTTATCATGGTTGTTTTGGATCATCTTAGTAAGTATGATCATTGTGTTTCATTATCCTAGCCATTTTTGGCTAGTACAATAGCTTCTACTTTTCTAAATAAAGTTTAGAAACTACATGGGACCCCCAAGATCATTATCAGTGATAGAGATCCCCTTTTTACTAGTAATTTTGAATTGAGTTATTTACGTGTTTAGGCACCCAATTGGCTCATAGTTCAACTTATTATCCTCAATCTGATGGACAAAATGAGGTATTCAACAAATGTCTAGAAGGATATATTTGTTGTTTTGTTTCTGATAAACAAGATAAATGGGTTCATTAGCTGCCACTTATTGAATGATGGTATAATACTTATGTTCATAGTTATTCCAAAATGCCTCCTTTTGTGGAACTATATATATACCACCCTTCATCCATAAATTAAACCTTGTAGGTCTACTCTAAGGTTTGTATAGTTTAATAACATATTTGCCATCAAGATGAGGTCCTTGCAAGTTTGCATGAAAATTTAGCTATGGCCTAGAATCGCATGAAGCAATAAACAGATCAACATAGAAGTGAGAGGTATTTTTATATTGGTGATTTTGTATTCTTTCACTTACATACATATAAATATATGTCATTAAAGAAAAAAAAAGGGTTAACAAGCTGTCCCCTAAGTATTATGGGCCTTATCAGATCTTGCAAAAAATTGGCAGTGTGGCCTATAAGTTAGTTTTTCTTTCATCTACCTGCATACATCCAGTATTTCATGTATCATGCTTGAATAAAATCTTTGGACATAGAGTTACTACTCAAAAAAATTTACCAGAATTGGATTAGGAAGGTAGATTTATTCGTGATCCTGATGTGATCCTTCAATGGTGCATCAATCAACTATGTTCTAAAGCAATTACAAAATACCTGATCAAATAGAAGAATCTACCATGTGAAGATGCCACTTCGGAGGATGAAGCATTTATGAAAAAATATCTAGAGTTGTCAAAATATTGAGGACAACATTATTTTTAAGGGGAAGGGCTTGCTATGCCCTTAACCATTGGTATGTCTAGAGATATGTGTGGCTGACTTGTGGCTTACATACGTCTTTTTTTTACTTGTTACTTTTCTTTATGTTATTAATAGGTTGGCCTATACAATAAACTTGGCTTAGTATACTATATATAGGATATAGTGGTTAGTCTTTAATCATCATGTAAATTATTCTATTATTAGTGCATTGTTGTGGAGGTTGCCCCCTTGAAGTGGCTTTGCTATATTATCTAGTATTTTATTCTGCTGTCAATTATCACTATGTAATCTCTCATATTTTCTTATTTTGTGCAATGTAAAATCATTATATGTGAATATATAAGTAATTTCATTACAATCCCAAGGATAATTATTATTTTTAAAGTCATGCGCTTGCATGTAAAACTTACTATAAATACTGACTGCTAAAGCTAGTCATTTTTTTTCAGATTTTAGTTTTTTTTGAATTTTTGTATGACAACTCTAAACTATAAGTTGAGGATGATTGAATCATGGTTTGAGTTTTTAATTCTTGAAATTCAATCAATATGAATAAATTCTAAGTTAATGTTTCAAATCTTGGCCTATTGGTAATTTTATGATTTTGATAGTTTTTCTGCTTTCATTATCTAGTATTAGAGTATGTTCAAATCTTGGAGGAGAAAGACCTGGTGAGAGGATGATGATGTATTTCACATATAAAATAGAATATAAAAGATATATAGAGGTAGTTTTAGTAATTAACAAATGTTGTGACCAATCAATAAAGAAGAGAAGGTGGTGATGAAAAATTTAGAAAGAAGAAGAAGAGCAAGAGTAGCCACCATAGATGGAAGAGAGGATGGTCCAAATTTGAGAAGGAATAAATGAAGGAATCAAAGTTGATTTTTTATATTATGGAGGTAGTTTAAAACCAGAGGAGTTGATAGATTGGATGAATAGCATGGAGAAGTTCCTCGAGTGAAAGACAATGAGAGAAGACAAGAAGGTAAAGTTTGCATCTACAAAATTGAAAGGTCATACCATGATTTGGTTGGATCACCTATAGAAAGAGAGACATATAAAAGGTAAAGAGAAGATTAATTCATGGAAAAATATAGAGAAGAATCTGAGGAAGAAATTTATTCATATGGATTATGCACAAACTCTATACAAAAGATTTCAAAATTTGAGGTACAAATATCACAGTACATAATGGTATATAGATGAATTTTATAAGATTTACATACAAGTGGATCATGATGTAACTGAAGAGCATATGAATTTAAGGTATATAAATGGTTTGAAATTTTTTATTAAAAATGAAATAAATATGCATAGAACACTTTGCATGGAGGAGACTTATCAATTAGATTTAAAGGTAGAAGAGAAACAAAATAAATAGAATTTCATAAGAATGTGTCTTGGTCCAATAAGAGGTAGATACCCTCAACATATGGGATGAGGTAGATTTAATATCACCAAAGGTGGGTCTAATACCAATAGAGGTGAATCATCTTGTGGTGCAAAAATATAAGATGATAATGAGTAAGGGTTTCAATACCAACAAAGAGGAAGAGGATTTCAGAGAGGATGAGATTATGGTGGTAGTAGAGGATGGTTTTAAAATCATCATAGATATTATGTATATTATATATGTGGAAACTAAAGGCACATATTATTTTATTGTCCACACTATCAAGATCGAAAAAAGAGGCAAGAAGATCACCTAAGACCAAATCTAGATGAGGCAGAAATAGAAGAGAAAAATAATGAAGTTTCACTAGTAGATGTTGGAGAGAATCTCATGATGAGAAGAATTATGATATCTCTAATGAAATAAAAAGTGAAAAATAAAGAAGGTGGTGATGCATAGCTATGATCCAATATTTTTTGAACAAGATGTACTTCAGGTGGAAAGGTATGCAAAGAAATTATATATGGTGATAGTTGTGAAAATATGGTTTCTAAGGAAAGGATTAAAACCCTAAATTTTTAATTTTAAAAGCATATTAATCCTTATTATATTTCATGGTTTGAGAAAGGTAATGAAGTTACAGTAGATAAAAGGTACTTAATCAAGTTTTCTATAGGAAAAAGTTATAATTATGCAATATGTTGTGATGTTATTTCGGTGGATGCATGTCATGTGTTATTGGAGATATTATGTCAATTTTATACGAAATTACTTCATGATGGAGAAAATAATACATACACTTTTTATAAATGTAGTAAAATGGTAGTTTTGTTACCTCTAAAAGAGGAAGAGAAGACAAAAATAATGATCTCTACTAAAAAATTTATCAAAGATATGAAGGTTGTAGGTTATTATTATGTATTAGGAGAAAATAATGAAGAAATAGAAATGGTGTTAATATTAATAGAAGTAATAAGAGTGTTGAAATAATATGGAGATCTTATGTAAGATGAGTTACTATATGGTTTGCCACAAAAGATATATATTCAGTAGTACATTAATCTAATTCTAGGATCAACTGTACCCCATTACACAACTTATAGGATGAGTCTAATAGAACATGCAAAATTAAATAAAAATGTTATTATATTTCCACAAAATAAGGTGATAAGGGAGAATATGAGTCCATGTGCAACACTAGCATTGCTAACTCTAAAGAAAAGTAGATGATGGAGAATGTGTATGGATAGTAAGAAAATCAAAAAAATTACAATAAACTATAGGTTTCCTATACCTCATTTAGATGATATGATGGATGTGCTTATAGAATAAAAATATTTTACCAAGAATGATCTAAGGATTCATTATCAGATTCAAATTCATGAAGGAAATAAGTCAAAAAACTGCATTCAAGACAAGGGATGGCTTATATGAAAGGATGTTGATGACCTACAGATTATCTAATGCACCTAGCACATTAATGAGTGTGATGAATACAGTTATATCATAATATATTGGTAAGTTTATGGTTGTTTATTTTGATGATATTCTGATATTCAATAAGACTAAAGAAGAACACTTACAACATTTGATAATGGTAATGGTTTTATTAAGAAAGAAGAAGTTATATGGAACTTTAAAGAAGTGCAAGCTTATGTAGAATAGTTTGGTATTTTCTTATTTGTAGTTTTAGAAAAAAGTGTGAAAATGGATGAAGACAAGATAAAAGAAATTGATGAGTGGCTTATTATAATAATCGTTACAAAGGTAAGAAGTTTCCATGGTTTAGCAACTTTTTACAAAAAAAATTATTAACTTTTTTTGTAGTATTGTGGCACCAATAATAAATTGAGTGAGAGGGAAAGAATTTGCATGGATGAGAGCAGCCACAAAAAGTTTTTAAATTTTGAAAAATAAAATTACAAAAGTACTAATTTTAGCACTACTAGATTTTAATAAAGTGTTTGAGGTTTATTTTGATGTTTCATTTATGGGAATTGGTGTTGTGTTGAGTCAGGAAGTAAAACCAATAGCATAATTCAATGAGAAAATTAATGAGGTAAAAACAAAGTATTCTACTTATGATATTGAACATTATGCAATTGTATAAGCGTTAAGACATTGGAGGCATTATCTGGTTCCTAAGGAGTTTATACTATTTACAGATCATGAGGCTTTAAAATATGTGAATACACAAAAAAATTTGAATATTAGGCATGCAAAGCGGGTTTCTTTCTTATAGGGATACACTTTTATGTTGAAACATAAATCGAGAAAGCAGAATCAAGTAGCTGATGCATTGAGTAGGATGGTAGCATTCTTAACTATTATGGTGAGTGAAGTAGTTGTATTTGAAAATATAAAAGAATTATAAGATACTGACCCATATTCTGGTAAGGTAGTTGAGCAATATAGGAATCCATTAGTAGGTAGAAAAGATACTATTCAAGATGAATGTTATCTCTTCAAAGGGAAATAATTATGCATTCTAGTTGGGTCTCTACGAGATAATATAATACAAGAATTACATAGTGGTGGTTTTGTCAGACATTTTGGTAAAATGAAGATAATAGCTTTGGTGGAGAAAAAGTATTTTTGGAGAAAGATTAATAGAGATGTGATAATGTATGTTTCAATTTGCAAAATATGTCAGGTGGCTAAAAGCCATACACAAAATATTTGAATATACATGTCATTACCAGTTTCAAGAGGGCCACGAACATATTTGAGTATGGATTTTGTGTTGGTATTGTGAAACATGCATAAAAGTAATGATTCAATTTATTTGGTTGTAGATAGATCTTTTAAAATGGTTTATTTCATTTCATGTAAGAAAACCAATGATGCCAATAAGGTTGTAAAATTATTTTTTAAGGATATTGTGAGATATCATGGTGTTCCAAAAACTATTAATTCATATAGGGACACAAAAATTTTGAGTCATTTCTGGAGGAATTTGTGGAAGAAGATGGGTACTAAGCTATAATTCAATAGTGTGTATCACCCACAAACAGATGAATAGATAAAAGTGTTGAATAAGAGATTGGGAAATTTATTGAGATGCAAAGTGGGAGAGACACCCAAGAAATAGGACTTGGATTTACCATAAGCTAAGTTTACATATAACAGTTTAGTGAATACATCAAAAGGAAATTCACCATTTCAAATTCTTTATCAGATAAATCTTAATGGTATTTTAGATTTGGTACAATTTTCAATTACAAATTGAATTAGTGATGACGGAGAAGTGTTTCTAGAGCATATGCAATAGTTGTAAGGAGTAAGAATAAAATTGAGGAAAAGTAATGACAAATATAAAGCATTAGTAGATGTCAAAATATTATCCAAAGTATTTGAACAAAGAGAGTTGGTAATGATTTACATTAAGAAATAAATATTTTCAGAAGGCATGTATAACATGTTGAAGTACAAGAAAATTGGACCATGCAAAATTGTGAGGAAAATTAATGGCAATACTGATGAGGTGAGTTTACCACAAAATTTTGATATAACCCTATATATATATATATATATATATATATATATAGAGAGAGAGAGAGAGAGAGAGAGAGAGAGAGAAGATGGGGAAGGTAATGAAGATGAAGAAGTAA
Organism: Torreya grandis; assembly: GCA_037957365.1. Lineage (NCBI taxonomy): Eukaryota > Viridiplantae > Streptophyta > Pinopsida > Cupressales > Taxaceae > Torreya > Torreya grandis. Next base: position 190,903 of record JARHVA010003867.1, on the reverse strand, counting down.
ATTAAGAGTAGTAGGTTCTAAATAAAAAGAAAGGAAAAAATAGTGCATGTTTTAGATATGAAGATAGTGAGCAAAAGGCAAGGGAATTATAAAAGGTATCTGTTGTAGTGGAAAGGATTGCAATAAGAAAAAAACACTTGGATTACTTAATGGGGGCTAAAAAATATTGATAATGATAAATGACAATAATATAATAAGGCCAGATCATAAGAGATGAGTTGTTTCCAATAGAGGAGAATGATGCAAAAAAAAAGGTTGATCTTCCAGAGGTCATAAATTTTGACCCATAGCTCCATTTGAGCTCTTCCACATGCCAAAACAACCATCTCAATTTTTTTGATGTTGTCATAAAATGCTCTAGCTATTTATGTTTGATTTTGATAATTTTTGGAGGCTATATGTGATCATCTGAGGGTCCAAAATTAATGTTTAATGATTTTTTCAGTAATTTTCTATTTTTAAAAATTATATATTTTAAAAACTAGGCATCATTTCAGTTTAATTTCATCCCATAGGATAATTATAGTGTTTAGATTTTTTTTAATTTTTATATCTGTATGCACTTGCATGCAAAACTTACTATAAATATTACCTACTAGAAATAAATGTTATTTTAGATTTGATTTTTTTTCAAATTTTTACATGTCAACTCTAAATTCTGAGTTGAGGATTATTTAAGCATGGTTTACGTTTGTAATTATTTCAATTTTTTCAATACGAATCATTCCAAGTTATTTTTTTAGATCTTAGCATATTGGTAATGTTATTGTCTTGATAGTTTTTTTGGTTTCATTAAAATTTATAAAGCTTCTATGTATTTATATGCTAATGGTTCTATGTGTTTGTGGTTCAAATAGTACATTCAAGATTTTGAATAATTTAAACAATTGTTGAGAAAATAGTAATATTAAGCATCATGTGAAAAAAATATGTCCCACATATAGATATATAAAATTCATGATGTGAATCCTAAAATTTCAAGAAAATATTTATAAGTTTACGTATTTCAAATATTCAGCCTTCTTATTTTATTGCATAATTATTACGTATTTCAAATATTGAAAGAGTAATTAAAATTTTAAAATCAAGATACGTTATTGATCAAAACTTTTAATTATGTATATATTATTTATTAATTCATAAATCAATTAAATAAGGACACATATATAAGGTTTATAATCCAATATAAGAAAATTTTCATTTAATAGTTTTTTATAATTAAATAGTTCTTAAGTAGATAAAATATGATTATAAGATCATCTAAAAACAAAGGTAAAAATATTATCAACGCCTTTGAATCATGACATCAGTTTTATCCATTCTATTTTTAATATGTGCTTAAATGTTTTTCACTAAGGTACCATTTATACAACCCTAGTTGATAGAGAATTATTTTCAATTTTATTAAATGGTTGAATCTAAAGACAATCTTGTCATCTGAATGTAGACAAAATCATGTGTGATCAAGCCTTCTTAAAATCACTTGTATGGTCAAAATTCACTATTTATTATTTTTATTCCTTAAAATCAAATATAACTTTTTACGAAAAATTAAATGGTAATATTTATTATAATTTACTATTTTATATAATTAATATAAGGTTATGAATCAAAACTCAAAGTAATTCTTATTTATAAGGAGGTACCATCCTCTTATCCAATTTTGGAATGTTCATATATATAATTCAAGTTACATAAAAATATAAAGAGTAATTAAAAAATTTATGTATGTATCTAACATTCTATATGATATTTCTTCAACTACTAGAATCATATGTAATGATATTGAGAATTATATCATTAACATAAATTGATACTCTGAAAGTTCATGATGAAAATATTTTTTAGACATTTTATTGTTACTATCCCTTCTAAAATCTAACTAAAATCCACATTAGAACATGTTTTTATTCTATGAAAACATTGCTACCTCAATATATGGGATAGTATTAGGAACAAATTTTTCAAATCTATCTAAAAGGGTGAGGTATGCAATCTTTAATTTTTTAATAATAAGTAAAACAAAGAGAAATTAGAAAACAATCTTAGAAAAAAGTTTTATGCATACTAAATTATTATTTTTATTAGATCTGACCTTAAATTTTCACTTTTCCTTGATTTTAATATAATAATAATAAAAATAAATTGAAGAGAATGAATGATATTAACACATCAACCTTCCTAATTTCACCCAAATCAATGAGAAGTATTGAAGATGAAATTCTCTAAGATTTATGTTACTAGTTAATATCATATTTGTTATAAATTTTTTTAAAAAAATAATGCCAAGTTAAACATAGGATAACTAACATTTAATTGTATTAATTCAAGGAATTAGAAACCATTCATAGAAAATTATTTTGACTTTAAAAGTATTATCTTGGAATATTTACCCAATTTTTGATTGAAACTATTGACATATAGGACATTTCAAACTATTATGGGTCAAATGTGTGTACATGTCCCCAAATAGGATAATTAGATTATAATATGCATTTTTTAAAGTTCATATGAGATTTGAATATTAGGTATTTGTTTGGTCTTACATATATTAGTGTGAATATGGTAATGTGGTGGAAATCAAATAGGAATAAAATATATTCTAGTAGATTTATACTACCATTTTTTAATCCCAGATTATCTTTGTAGGAATATTGATAATCAAAGATATTTTTGATGAACTTTCAACCTCTCTTGACCTAACTGTAGGTTGACTCCACCTCTGGATTAAAAAGGCTTAGCCCTTAGATGTCGTAGGTGTTTCAACATTGGGCACCTAACTTTAGAATCTAGAAACTCCACACACAAAAATGTACCTACTTGGTGTAATAATTCTTCCTCTAATCTTCTTACAGTGTATGGGCCTAACTATAATGAATCCTCAAACTCATAAGAAGAAGATATGGAGGTGGAAGAACTTCAAATACTGAACAACATATCTCTAGTGAGGTATTACTAGAGATAGAGACACCCAAATCAAGGGGAGAATATTTGGAACACTCAACCGAGAAAGCATAGCTCCTCGATACTTTTGAAATCTCTTTACCTGTCTCCTTGAAGCATGAAGAAGTCAATGGTTAGTGGTTTGAAGTGTAAAACAAGAATAAAGGTAAGAGAGAACGAGGTAAAAGGGCAGGAGAAATGTTTTAAAAGTCAATGACACTTCACTCAGATAGAGTTTATGATGAAGATGAGTGAAGGACTTAAGTAAACTTGTAGTAAGATAGGATGGTTTGGTGAATTTTGGTGGACAAATTTGATGTGTTGTAGCTTGCCTCCATCTTAGATCCCATTGGTAGTGGCATCCCAATTGAGTATTCATATTTTATATGTATCTCCTTGTATAAGGATTCAGGGCATTTTCAAACCCTATTTAACCCTATCTAATTAAAAAAATGAATAAAATATAGAAATGTAATAGTAGAAACATGCCTAATTTTATAAAAGGAGAGTATTGGAATAATTAAAATGGAGAAATTTAAGTTTTTGAGATTTTTTTAAAAAAATATTGTATTTGAGATGTCTAATATAAGAAGCTGAAATTTATTTGAATCAAATCTAAATAATGTTCACACGAAAAAATGTAAAAATATTTACGTAGTATGAATAATCTCATATTTTAAATATGAGCATTGTGAACTATCCTAACATGATGAAGATTACTGTGTATGATTTTGGAACTATATTTTTCCCTAATGTAAATTGAATGAATCTATTTTTCTATTCTTATGTTAGATAGGCATTAATCTCTCTTTAGAGATATATTATATATTACCCATAAATCCTTATCCTTTACATAAACCCTAATCCAATCCAATCACATTAAAAATATTTAATAATTTGGAGTTGTTATGAGGGGTCTTTCTTAATTTACCCCTTGTATTTTGATAAGTTAGTACTGAACACTTAATATAACTTAGTAACTAATCATGGTGATGTAAGACCTAAATCTTTGTATTCTTTTTCAATACAAGATTAAAGAATTGATGCAATATAAAGATTTTGAATAGAAATATGATGTAATATTTAAACCAATTGAGGTGGGATGGGGATCACTTGGTACAAAATATCTAATACATGTGCAACCACATTGGTATAATAATTTTCTTTTATGTCTACAATTTATCAACCCGTCATCTTATTCTTGGAATGTTATTTTAAAAGTATACCTTTATTTGTACTAATATATTATTCCAAATTATTATATAAATAATTATCCCATTGAGTGGTTGCATCTGGGTTTTATCACTTTATTAGGGTTTCAACCGTATGCATTAATTTCTTCTCTTCTTTATCACTCCAAACATTATCTTTATCTTTTAAAAATATTTATCATAACTCAAATTATTCCTCTATTTGAAATATTTCACTTGTGTAAATATAGACTTCTAAAATTTAAATTAAGATCATAATGACATTAAAGTCAACATAAAAAAGTGAAATATATATATATATATATATATATATATATATATAAGATTAACATGCGTTAAAGAATATAATAGAGTGTCCAAATGGATCCATAAGGTTAACTACTATGAATGTTATCAATCTTCTCACTCAAAGACCAAAAAAATACCTTTATTGACATTATGAGAGACTCATGACTCATAAAAATGGCAAAATCATATTTTTTAGTTTTTTTTGGGATATAATTTTAACGGGAGTGTTATCAATCACCCAAGATAATCAGAAAGGGAAATTGTAAATAAAACATAGAGAAAGAAACTATAGTGCCAATAACATATGATAAAGCATGTCAATACAAATTTAATATGAATCTATAATAAAAATATACCAAAGTGCCATAAATAAATGAAAACATGCATGTAAAAACACCCTATGATAAAACTTGGGATTATAGAAGATGTGGTTGTGAAAACATGTAAAAACACCCTATGATAAAACTTAGGATTCTAGAAGATGTGGTTCTACAAAATATGTTCAACGGATTTACTATTGTCAACAAAGCCCTTGGCTAAAGTTGTGCCTCCCTTTGGATGAATTTTTTTGTCTATGGTGACCAATAGAGGAGATAATATTGTCAAGCTACAAGGGAAAATGAAAATTATACCTAAGCATTAGGTTGAGACTAACTAGAAACATGAAAATTCGAAACTAGTCAGTTATATGTAGTAATTATTGGATTCAATTCCCTAGAATGCACTATAGTGACCTAAATGATTTGTATTAAAATAACAACGGTCATAAATTATGCTTGGATAACTAAGAGAGGGGTGTCTATTGGAGAATCATCCAATGTAGGAATGCAATTAGAAATATGGGGAGTCACCACTAACTATTCAAAAATTGATTCCACAAGTTGATTATAAAGATTCCAATCGAAGCAAAAAGAAGAATTTGAGTAGGATATGAAACAAGAGATTGTTTTACTTATGAAATTAGACATCTTCCTTGATTAATTTTTGGGGGACGTTCTCCCTATAGAAAATTTATTTAAAATATAGCCATATGTATGAGAAGAATTATCATAAGGTGTAGATGTGTATAACTCTCCTCAACTTCTTATGCTACTTATTTCCCGAAGAGTGATGTTTAAATTCTTATAGTTTGCATCCTTATTCACACTTCTTAATAATTTTGTACATTTATATATACCTAATCATGGAGATGTGGATTTTGACTGTTTAATTATGGAAAAAAATCCATGAATGAAATTATATTTGCATTTCTAATACCTCTAAGATCCCACTTTCTAAGATCTTTGTCATCTAGATTAAAAGAAGACATCTGGGTTTTTATTTTATGTAATGCAAATCAGGAATTAAAAAATCTACTACCTTCTTTGTATGACATCGAGGTCCACATAGCTTATTTATTCTCTATGTAAGCTCCACCAATTCCATGGATAATTTGGTATGAAATATTTTGAGTTGCTAGTTTGTCAAGAAAAAATATCACTAAATTTAGAGGAGATACTAGAACTCCCTCAATTTAAAAAAATTAAGATAGTACCAATAGGATCAGATGCTTATGACAGATTTTTAGATAATTTTTTTAGTATTGGCACTAGTTTTTCAATGATGGCTTGGTACACTAGTGGGTGGAAATAATAAAAAAATTAATAAAATATCTAAAATTGTATACATTAACATGGATAATTTTAATTTAAACATGGTCATGAAGGTAGGATTTCATAATGTGATTTTATAGAATATAATTGTAGCATATTTTTGGTACCAGAGAGATAGGATGTCATGTATAAATTCCATCCATCCTTGAATCACATGACCAATTGTCTTAGAGTGAATGAAATAATTTCCCCTATAGATATGTCCTATTTTTCAATGATGATCATAGATAAAAGAGCCACCTAGAGATTTTTAACATGATAGATGTTGGTGCCTCCCTACAATTTTTTCTTAAGGGCCATACCAATTTTGAGGCCATGTTTGAATAACATGATATGGTTCTAATCTACATCATCCATACTATCTAATTTTTTGGGGTCTTTACAACAATATTACATAATTTATCTTATATTATGTTTATTGAGTCATTATATGATGATCATCTAATTATAGATTATTGTGAGCTAAGACAATTGATAATAACCTTGTATAGATGTGAAAATAATATATACTATTTTGTTTTTCCTTTTCATGGATATAACCATGTCATTCTTGTATATGGTCCTAAAAAACATATTGGAGATAAGATTTACACATGGAAATAATTTTTTTTTTGCTAATACTTGATTATGTTCCACTTTTTATATAATCACGATGTCATTTGAGAAATCACTATCTGTAAATTAAGGGTTATCTTCTATTTGAATGGGTCTCATCATTTCCAAGTCATCAAAGATGGAACTGTAATGTTTGAATTCCATGCCTAATGTATCCCCTACAAGAATTATGTTTATGAATAATTGTAATGTTTCTCTCTAATACACTTGAGTTAGCTCTAGGAAATTCTATGTGATTTTTGAAAGAAATTCACTCTCTAAGATTAATCTCTTTGAACATGAATTTTGAGTAACAAAATATCCCTTATCTTAGCTTTCTTATTTAAATATGTGAATGATAAACTCAATTTCCTTGTTAATGTGAATTAATTTTGAAAGGTGCCCTTAATAATTTTAGTTCAATGCCTTTTTTTCCCATTGTATTTTGATTTTGCTTCTTGTTCCTATTTTTTTTTATCAAAATAGACTCAAATTGTCCATGAGTCTTGATCACACTACTTGTATGAGCTTGGTATTACTTCTTGCCCACTCAGTAGATTGTTGAGTCTCCGTTTGTTCTAAGTTAAGTAAATGATTATGCATTGGTCAAGTGGCATACTTTGATTGGATTGAAGTTTTGTTGTCCTTGCATTCATAAATGTCACTTCTTCATTCTATATTGTTTTGAGTTCCTTGAAACTAGACATGTCACATCCTATGACTGGTTCACACACTCATAGATGTTAGAGCCTTGTAGAGTATTTTGAAAGTATGAAGCACACAATAATTAAAATAGTGTCCCGTGCCTTATTGCAATTACATCACGGTCACATATTTTTGAGTCCTCCTTTGACTTCTTTTGAATGTGTGTATAGTTTGTGGTGACAATATTGCAACACATGGCATCTTTTGGTTGGTTCAAAGTTATGTAGTTCTTGGAATATGGTTTGAGCCATTGAATCTTGAGCGATATGCAATGTGTGAAGTCATGAGGTGACAAGGCATTTTGAATGTGGCATGTGGCACTGTTTTAACCTGTTGAGCTCTTTCAAAATTTAGAGCATTGTGGCAAGAAGATTCATGTGTTGCAAGGCACATAATGAATAAGACCATCACACTTGGCATCTTGCGATTGGCTCATAGTTTTATAGTCATGAGAATATGTTCCACAAAAATGCGAAGATAGTGTTGTGAAGAAAACATACATCTTGATTTTAACATAAGTTATGCAATACAACATCACTCCTAATGAAATAAAATCATGATAAAACATTAGAAAGAATGCATAAAGAATAAGACGATTCATTTTAAAGTTTTGTAGTTCTCTGAATCCATGTTTTATTTGAATAGTGTACAAATACACTAAAATATAATGAGCTATAATGAGATCTTGTCATAATAAGTCTTTCAAACCATAATCATCTTACATGCATCATTTTTAGAAGTGTTCATGGGATAACCACTAACGCAAGGCAAAATAAACTTTAAAGTGACAAAACTACTAGATCATACCGAGTAAAGATTTTCAAAACTTACATTCAAATAATCCTAATTTCTTTATAAGATTCACTCGTAGAAAAGGTGGGTGCCTATTCAATAAGACGGGGAGCGTGTTGTGGCACTTAAAAAAGTTGTGGATCTTAAAAGCTTACGTTATTTATTTATTTTATGTTGGGACGCTTAATTAAAAAAAAAAATGGACAAAGTTGAGTGATATGATAGATTGGAGGCACTTTGGTGAGCCTAATTATAGTCACCGTACGCAAAATGGCCTCATCATAGAAAATTGAAGAAATTAAGAATAATTTGTGGCATCATTTTTACTCTTAAGATGGGAGAAAAGAATGTTTAGCGGAATCTGTACTAATTTCGGATGTGTTTTTTACTACATTCAAGTTGAAGTAAGAGATAAAAGATTAAAAAAAAGTGGTCGATCTCAGACTATGTTAAGAATAAAAATTAGAAGAATCTTTTAAAAGTGGAGTTAATGTTATAAACAAATACGTACAACTAGAAGCTCCATGGCTTCATGTTAGATGTTGATATGTATTCAGCATTAAGATAATGACGTCGACAACAAGAAATTTGGTGTTTCAATGAATTTATGTAAAATTATTAGTGATGGGCCGGAGCATTACTATATGAAACTATCAACTCATGCATCAAATGTTGACTATCTACAATGACGTTGCAAATCTCTTTTGTACCCATTAACATAATTATCCTGCTAAATTTCGTGGGAAGATTTTGAAAGAGATACGATGAACGCTAACCAACAATTTGTAGACACAGAAAGGTACCTTTTTGTGCAGACGTACCGTATCATCTGTCCATGCCTACCAAAACAAAATAACGAGAGATTAAAAACAAATTCTTCAATTTCAGGTAGAGGGTTAGATTGTCCATCACATTGCATTTTTATAATGACAACATGTTTAAAGATTTTTCTACAGTGACGACAACTAAGTTCAGATTCTAATGATAGATTTTTATTTTTATTTAATTGTATTCATGCTATTTAAATTTCAATTTATTTACATGTTTGATTGAACAATTAATTAAATATAATTTCTAAATATTAAATATTGTTTGATGTTTTACTAAAAATAATTTATTTTTAATATTATATTTAAATAAATTTTAATTGTATTACATTTGTTAAAGATTCATTCATACTAAATCTTTGTGTTGTGTATTGAATATTGTTAGAAGTTTGTTCGAAGAAAATATATTTTAAAAACATTTTAAAACAATAGAATATTAGAAACTTTGTCTCATCTCATCGTCAATAATTCAAGTGTATAATATTTTTCTTAGAATACTTTAGATTCATGATATTGGCGTGTTCTATTATACTTTTCATGTGGTTAAATGTTCTTCACACATATATAATTTATACAACCCTAATAAATTAGAAGACTTTTTATTATTTTTTAAATAATTGAATCTTAAAACCATTTATTTTATGGCATGTAAATAAAAGTATATGTTATTGTGGAATTCTGAAAAATCTATTATATATTTTAAAATTATCATTTCGTATTATAATTATATATAAATAAATTGTAAGATTTATTATTTATTACCAATTTATATAATTAATGATAAGATTTTGAATTAAAGCTTACATAAAGAATTTATAAAGAGAAGGCATCCCTTTATTCATAGTTGAATACTTTAGTAAAGTTATACAAGCTACATAAAAAATATCAAATATTAAATGGTGATGCACACATCTAGGCTTGCATTTAAAAAAATTCCTTATGATCTCTCCTTGAATTTACTAGATTCATATATTTTAAAATGATGATTATGCCATTAAGATAAAATGATACTTTAAATTTTCATGATGAAAAGATTAAATTTTTAAGACATCTTTGTTTGTAATTCTCATCATATTTTGAAGACATCTTTATTCTCACATTTCATTACACAATCTAACTTTAAAATGCACAAGAACATTTTCTCTTGTAGGAAAACATTGGTTTGTCAAAATATGTCATGGTATTGGGAGAATTTTTGAAAAATATAGCTCAAAGGAGTGAGGTATGCAAAACTCAAACGTTTAATAATAGTAGATAAAAGATAATTTTAAACATGATCTTGTAAGGGGTGTTATGTATATCAAAGCTTTGTTTTTTAAAATGTGACTTTAAAATTTATATTTTATTTTACTTATTTATATGATGATATGAAAAAAGACATGGGACATATATATAGATGTAGAAAATAAGGTCAAACTTTTGGAAGTTATAATTCTTGATTTGTAGATTCATTTGAATTTTCCTCAATATTAAAATAATTGTAATTAAAAGTTCGGTGTGACGGTAATCCATCTTATTTAGTTCCAAAAATTATAAAAATAATTTAGAGGCCATACATGACCACTTAAGGACTCAAAATGCATTTTAATATTTTTTCATTATTTTTCTATTTTTAGAAATTATATATTTTTGTAATCAGATGTCAACTTCAGTTAATTTTTTTCGATAGGTTAATTTTAGTGTTTAAAATATTTTGTGATATTTTTAAAGATGTGTGTGCTTGTGTATGAAACTTACAAAAAATAGAATCTACTAAAATTAGTAGGTTGAGTTTTATTATTTTGTAAAGTTTTAAATTTTGCATGTCAACTCCAAATATGAGTTGAGGTTTATTTGCGTATGGTTTTTAATTATTTTATTTATTCATTAAAATCAATATATAGTATTATTTCAAAAAAAAATTGTGTCTATTAAATATTTTTACCTTGATAGTATTCAGGGTCAGTTTTTAGTATCAGAGTAAGTTCAAATCTTTGAGGAGTAAGAGATTGTGAGAGGATGAGGAGGAATTGATTAGATAAACAAGACTATGCAAAAGCTATAGAGTTAATTAGAATAATTAACTAAAATTATCACAAATCAAAAAACAAAGAAGAGTAGAAGATGATGTAGAGGATGACACATATCACAAAGAAGAAATTACGCAAGAGGAGCTATAATAAGAATAGTCACCATTAATGGAAGAGAGGGTGGATAGATATTTAACAGGAAGGAATGAAGGAATCAAGGTTGACATTCCAAATTATGGAGTAAGTGTAAAACCATAAGAGTTTATAGATTGTATGAACAACGTGGATAAGCTTATTGAGTGGAAAATTATGAGAGAAGACAAGAAGGTAAAGTTTTCTTGAAAAAAAATTAAGGTTCATGAAATGATTTGGTGGGATCTCCTAAAAAACTAAAGATAGAGAAAAGGTAAAGAAAAAATGAACCTGTGGAAATAGATAGACAAAAGGTTAAGAATTTTAGTAGTCTTGTTGTACCAATAAAAAATTACATGTGAGAAAAAGAATTTTCATGGACAAGAGTAGCAAAAGAAATTTTTGAGTTTTTGAAGAAGATTATAGAAAATCATATTTTAGCATTACCATATTTAAATAGTAAAATGTTTGAGGTTGATTGTGATGATTCAGTTTTGGCAACTAGAGTTGTGTTGGGTTGAGAAGGAAATCCTATAACATATTTCAATGGAAAATTGAATGAGGTAAAAATAAATTATTTTATGTATGATGTTGAATTTTATGCCATTGTAAAAGAATTAAGACATTGGAGGCATTACATGGTGCCTAAGGAGTTTATTTTATTTAGTGGTCATGAGGCCTTGAAGTATGTAAACACTCAAAAGAAGTTAAATAGTAGGCATGTAAAGTTGGTGTCTTTCTCATAAAGATATATTTTTTGTTTTGAATCATAAATTAGGAAAGCAGAATCAGGTAGTTGATGCTTTGAAAAATTTAGTGGGTTTTTAACTACTATGGTTAGTAAAGTAGTTGGATTTGAAGTTATTAAGTTTATGATATGAATCCATATATTAGAAAGATAATTGAGTAATGCAGGAATTCATTAACAGATGAGACAAATAATACTTATGGTGAGTACCTTATACAGGATGGTTATCTCTTCAAAGGAAAACAATTATGTATTCTTGTTGGGTCTCTAAAAGATAATATTATAAGAGAGTTACATAGTGGTGGTTTGGATGTACATTTGGTAGGACAAAGATAATAGCTTTGGTATAGGAGAAGTATTTTTGGCCAAAGATGAAGAGATACCTGACAAGATATGTTTCATGGTGCAGGGTATGTCAAGTGTCTAAAGGATATACACATAATATATCATTATGCATGTCATTACCAATTTGAAGAAGACCATGGATAAATTTGAGTATGGATTTTATGTTGTGATTACCAAACACATGGAGAGATAATGATTCAATTTTTGTTGATAGGTGTTCTAAGACTTATCATTTTATTACATGTAATAAAACCAATGATGCCACTAGAGTTACAGAACTATTTTATATAGATATTATGAGATTTCATGGTGTTTAGAAAACCATTGCATCAAATACGGACATGAAATTACTAAGTCATTTTTGGAGGACTATATGGAAGAATATGGGAACCAAACTATAAGTCAGCAGTGCATACCAACCACAAATATATGGATATATATAATTTTTAAACAATAACATGGTGAATTTGTTGAGATGCATAGTTGGAGAAAAACCAAAGTAATGGGACTTGGCATTACCACAAGCTGAGTTTTTATATAATAGTTATGTGAATAGATCAATAGTAAAATCAAGATTTTAGATTGTTTATAAAATAAATATTATGATTGTTTTAGATTTGGTATAGCTAGCAATTATGGAATGAGTTAGTGATGTTGTAGAACCATTTGTAAAGAATATACAATAGTTGTAAGATGAGGTGATAACAGAGTTTAAGGAAAGTAATGAGAAGTATAAAGTAGCAAAAAATGTTAAAATAAGGTCAAAGATATTTGAATAAATAGATTTAGTGATGGTTTATTTTAGGAAAAAAATATTTTTTAAAGGCATATATAACAAGATGATGTAAAATAAAATTGGATTGGAAGAATTTTGAGGGTTTTTGCATTAATATTTTCTAGTGCACCACAAATGAAACTTTTAAAATTGACAACAAAGTAAATCAATCAGAAAATAATCATAAAACCCTAATTTTTCCTATGGTTTGATCTTCAAATTTTGGGTTCACCAGATTTATATACCTAAAATTATCTAGGTGATCTTATTATTAGCAATATATTTGATTAAAGGGATATATATATATATATATATATATATATATATATATATATATATATATATATACAATGTCACAAGGGTGATAATCAAATAAATAACAGGCAAATTAGATGTTAAATTCAGATATAGGTATATGTTGAATTAAAAATTTTGAGATATCATCTAAATATACTTAGTTGAGTCTAATGCTAATGTATTTGTAGATCTAGAATGGGTAGAAAGAAGGTTAGAAAGTAGTTCTAGAACATTCATTATGTTATGGATATGATGCTTCTTGATTTATGGACACTAACATCAGACTAGGACATTTGTATTGACACCACTATCTAGGTTTGATGTGTCTTATATGTAATACTTATTGAAACTAGATGCAACCACCTAGATACATTTAGGTTTGTCTTCACCTTCAATTTGGTATATTCATGTGTGCATCACTAATTGTTTCTCCTTGTGAAATGATAAAACCCTAGTTCTCCATATTCATAGTGACCTTGGGGTGAAATGCGTTAGCTGACACATGATGTTAAACTGACCCCAAAGACCCTTAAGTTAATGGGCACTAAAAACATATCCAATACTCCATAAGAGGGCCTTAGACTCAGGTACTTATCTCCTATATGTTATCTTGTGTGTGAATCTTCCAATATGTAGAAATCAAGTAAAATAGTGACATGATTGTAACTTGTCAAATCAGGGTCTTGGGCTACACTTTTAGTAATTTAGACCTATATATGTGTTGCACCTATGATTGATATGGAAATAGGGAAAAAAATTTCAATTGAATGTTTGATATAGTGCTTTTGATAAGTTGCCTTGGTCACTTTGGTATTTTTATAGGTGAGGAATTAATGAGGGTTGATCTTGTATTTATATCAATCCCATTGAATTAATAAATCACATAGGCCAACCATTATAATATGTTTAATTTTTAAATTAGATGAATTTAGGGCACTAAACACTTGTGTTGGTTGAAGACACTGATGTCAATGCTAGTGTTATCTCAAATGTTAGTGTCTAGGGGGGAAGGAAACAGGTGTAGGCTCAAAACTTGTAGAGGTAGAAGATAACTACATTTTAAGCATTATAGTTAAGATATAATGCATGAGTCATCAAGATAAGACTGGTTGGACTAAGATATATAGTTAAATGCACACAATATATATCAGACACAAGACTTACAAAAGTCGGAAAGGCCCGTAGCCAAGAGCAATAACCAAAGTCTTTATTTTCTAATTGTTCAAGACTGAGGTGTTATATAATCTATAAATATCATCTTTATATGAATATATATTGTGTTATATATCATTATTTTTTAACATTGTGTAGTAGCCTACTAGATATTCTTAGGGGTACATCTTATTATGCCATTTGTATATAGATTTATAAATATTTTTCTTAGAGACAACAATGATGGATTGGGTAAAACCATTATTCTTCTTGTGTGGGAATATGAGCACATTTTGATTACATGGCCCATTGGTAGTCTCCTTGTTGGATGGGCCCACCTCCCATTTTAGCTGCATGATGGGTGTACCCATAATTAGGTACATGCTACCATGGAATACTACATAATACTCGATCAATTGATGTCAAATCATATTATTTGGCATCCTTATATGAATTTTTCTAGTTGGCCTAAGGATGGGTAAGAGTTAAGGTATATTCACGATAGTGTGTGGTTGGTATACATGTTTCCTGGAATATGCAAATAACTCTAGTTTGATCACATGTTGCATAAGTTTAGAATTCAACAAGATGTCCCATTAAAACAATATACATGGCATCACACTATGAGATCCAGTCATAGACTAAATGATAGCCTTTCTCCTATTACTACAAAACTAGAACTATTTATTATTGTGGAAATAGATCTTGTTTTTGCATTTATGGCCATAAATGTCTATTATTTTTAGAGTCTTACACAGATTTTTAGTCTAGAGCCCGATGGTCATTGTTATTTATTGTTATCATTACCCCACTAATGCAACACCTAAAACACATGGCTTATCTAAAGGATGTAAGGGTACAATTTCTCTTATAGGCCCACAAATTTTACATAAGATAGCCATTATAGTCCCATGTAAGTACACTATTGTATTTTATTTATCATTTATAATTTTTGTTAATTTTTAATGATAAATATATCTAATTTATAACTTGTTTGTTTTGTTTTCAAGAAAACTAGAGTGGGTGATGATGATTGATCACATTATGTGGAATTTTTCATGTATTATGAACATGGACATTGTAGGGAATGTTTTTAAGAGTGTGTTACCAATATTTATGGTGTATATGCACCATATTTTAATCATGTGTCCATGGATTTTGCAACATATCATACAAAAATCACTAAACATGATGAGCTACATGTAGAGTTGGATTGGATGGTCATTCCTTTGAGTAATACTATAAGTATCATGCATACATTAATTGATATATATGAGGACATACGAAATGATCATGATTGAGCCTAGTGTGACTTATGAGCCTTAGAGAAAAGGTTTTGAAACAAGTCTTTCTCTCATAGTCTTAGACAAGATATATTGGCCTCCACATCTAGAGGTGTGAGGCACGTAGATGTAAATAGTGATGATTTATAA